>CM059224.1:17393427-17458427 GCA_030347435.1 Clarias fuscus | reverse complement strand
TCATGATGAAGTGCACGTATTTATTTTGTGCTAAATGCTTAAAATATGCTAAAAAAAATAATAATTTAATTATTTGGTTATGTGCTAAATAGATCCTAAATTGAATCCTCAAGGATTCAAACAAAACAAAGTTGAGCTATCAATTTCAATTCCCATTATACATTAAATATCCCTTCCTTTGTTTGAACAGTGAAATGTTTGTTTAAACTGTCTGTAAAGCACGTCCCTTCATAAGGAGAACTTGTACATTTCCCAATGCCATTTAACATACATTGTTCATTCTAGTTAACTATTTTGAAGTAAGCGCCACAGTTCTTTTCTAGTAAGATAGATACTAATGTTCCAAAATTTTATCTTCATGGATCCTAATTTTAGAATATTTAGGCACCTTTATTTTTTAGTCAATATAAAAAACTTCACTTTATGAGTACAACCTCATAATAAATGAGGTAATTTTTCTATTATTCAGGTTATTCAGAACAAATCATCATTATTATCTCCTTTAAGTGTAAGGGGAATAAAAATATTAAGTGCAAGGAAGAATGGGGCACAAAATTATAACAAAGTGTGAATAAAAAACAATATAAAAGTCACCATAGCAAATCTATAAAGATGTTTACCAAGGAAAAAAATATATTTCTGTAAAATTTATATTCTCTGTAATATTCATATACTTTGAAATGAATAGAGTTTGATTAAGGAACTTTTTCATGGAATATGAAGTGAGAACCTAGTGTTATACTTAACATACACTGGTTGCATCAAGAGACAAAGAAGATGACAACTGAGAAAGAAATTATTTGTAACGTAGGCCATGTCCACACGTAGTCGGGTATTTTTAAAAACGGAGATTTTTTTTGCGTTTTTTCGCCTTTCGTCCACACGCAAACGCTGCTTTGGTCGCTTTGATAGTTGATGTAACTGTCTGTGTGCTAGTCTACTTGATTTAAAGTCAGCTTTATTTATGAGGATATTTTGTGCAAAAGCAGACGTACGTTCAGTAAATTAGTGACTGTGTTAACGTTGCGTACTGGACTTTTTACATGCATGTACATACACGCGCTGTTACTCACACATTACGTTAATAAACAGAGGTGCCTGAATGTACTACTGAGCTCACTACTGCTACATACTGTACAAAACAAATCCCACAGACAGTGACGGCGGTTTGGGATGAGACCTGGTCGGACTTCTACAAAGCGCAACAGGTAATGACGTTTTGTCTAGGCTTCTGATTGGCCCCCTGTTGATTAAGGAAGCTCCTAACAGCGCTTAACAGGGCGTTTTGCATTTTCATGTGGATAAAGATATTTTTAAACCCTAGGTCGTGTGAACCGAATTATTTTTAAAAACGAAGAAGAAAAATCTCAGTTTTTAAAAATACCCAGCTACCCCCACATGGCCTTAGTGGACATGGCCTTAGTGAAACAATAGATTTGGTGAATCTGTAACCAGATACATTTGTACAATTCTAGGCAGAAATAATGCAGGGAATGGGCTTTTATAATGCAGTGTACAGTACATGCATATCTTTACACCTGTCACTATAATTAAACAGAAACTACTGTTGTTTGAAAAATAGTAAGCTTAGCCACAAAACTCACAAGGAAAAGATTTCTATATGTACATTGTCAGTGTGGTGAGAAACAGATAATGATGTCTGTCTTACTAGGTGCATAAACAAACTCCAGTTAGTCCAGAATGCAGCAGCCAGAGTCTACTAAACTCCTTTACTTACTAGAACCAGAATGCATAAGCACCTATCGTATCCACGCTGCATTGTGAAATTTTGCATTGATTTTTAATACTACTATTGAGCTATGAAGCATTAAATGGCTTTGCTCCATGGTACCTGAGTGAACTTCTAGTGTTTTGTGGTATGACATGCCTACTTCGATCAAAAGGTGCAGGCTGCTTGTTGGTACCTCGTATAATGCAAACTATAATAAGGGCGAAGCTTTTTCTTACAAAGTCCAGAGCCTTCCAATTATGTTGAAGCGTTTAAGTCTTGGGTGAAAACTTATTTATTTACTCAAGCATTTTGTGAATTGATTTGTTCATAAGTAAAGGCGCAGATCAGGGGGATTCGTGGACATATAGTTTTATGGTTAACTAGTATGTTTTGATGCTGTCTTCCCCAACTATAATTGATTACTCAGGTTTGTTGACAGTCAAGTGACTGACTGCATTAACTCGCAGGGAGCCTTTGTGTCTATGCTTCCTTATGGCACTAACTTTTAGTTATGCTGTCATAGTTACTCCTGTAGAAGTTCTCTCCTTGCATTTTGCACAAAATATTCTCTGGTCATATCCATTAGTTTACCAAATTGTTTCTCTCTCTCTCTCTCTCTCTCTCTCTCTCTCTTTTTCTCTATATCTCTATGTTTCTGCTGAGCTACACATGCCTCTCCTGAGTTTGAATAACCAGTCATCTTAACCTCTTCTGCACTCTGGTCCTGTCTGACACATCCTTGTGCCACGCATCTAGTTGGAATTCTCATTGCATGAAAACCTCTGCCTGCTGCTCAATGCATCCCTAGGCAGGCCCCATGTGGTCTGTTTAGGGATGCATGTGATGACTGAGGACGGTTCCACTTGATAACCATGGAGATGGTCTTTGGCAATTTTCATGCTAGGGCTCTGGAATCGTTCATTTTTATCTGTGAAAACACAAGTGGTCTGTGCTTCAGAATGATACAGTGTACCTGGGCACAGATCGAATTAGATATGAAAGCCAATCATACCTGAAAACTGAAGTGGATGAGACAGTGTAGTCTCTCTCTACTCTGAAACTCTGTGTGTGTAGCATGTGACAAAATTATCCTCTGACTTACACAGCAATAGCTGATAAAGTAGGAATGCACATGAGAACATTGCTCTTGACGGGTTTTTTTTTAACTAAAATTGACATTCTTGTTCTCTTCTTCTCTGTTTTGCCGCAAACCAATTCATTCTACCTGCAAAGTCAGAGAGCGAAAATAAGTACAGAGAAAAATAATAATAATGTGGTCAGTGGGGGAGTGGGTAGGGGAGCAGTTGTTTATGGATATGGTACAAATCAACTGTGGCTTGTGTGAAAGTGTCCTTTTGCTAGGGTGATTGTTCTGTCATGGCTTTTCACTGTAGTTGCTCAATAGTTTAGTGAGTGAAAGTGTACTTTATATATATAATTTTTCTCCTCGATTTTCTCCCTAATTTAGTCGTGTCCAATTCCTCCCCATCACTAGGGGGCTCCCACATTAAGGCTACTACTACCACTCACTCATGGTTCTTCCGAACCATGTGACGCCAGCCGACCACATCTTTTCGAACTGCTCACTCGCGCACCGTTGGGGGCGGCGTAACACACTCGGAGGACAGCGCTATCCGCTCCTTCCGCTTGCGTGAGCTCAAAGACACCCCTGATTGGCTGTAGAGCCGTGATTAATGTGGGAGCACCAAGTACCTCTCATCCCTCCCCTCTGAGAGAGCTCGGCCAATCAGCTCTCTCTAGACCTTCGGCTGCGAGAGGTTACAGCATCACAATCTCCGGATGATAGGGCGAGCACTTTACCACTGCGCCATTCGGAGGCCCAAAGTGCCCAATTTTCCTGTTATATAGTATAACTTTCAACCGTATAGCATACAGATTTAGCAGGGACTGATTTATGGTTATCTGAGATCATCCAAATAAGGAAGGGTTTCCATTTGAGTCTGGTTCCTCTCAAGGTTTGTTCTTGTTGTCATCTCAGGGAGTTTTTCTTTGCCACTGTCCCGCTTGGCTTGCTCATCTGGAACAAACTGATGTTATGGTATAATTTATACTTTTTTCCTACTTTTTTATTCTGGAAAAAGTCCTTTGCAACAATAACCTTTTGTTAAAGGCACTATTCAATTGTATTGAATTTAATTGTCTTAGAGGAGGTAAATAGAAGTTGACAAATGACAATTAGGGAGAGGAATGAATAAATATAGTGAACAAAGGAGTTATAAACAGAGAGTGCAGTCCCTGATTGAGTTGCTTCAGGCCCCAAATAGTCAGAATATTGAATTATACAATGACTTTTCCTTCCCTTCACATACAACACACCATCATTTAGGCTGCATGGTTCCTCTCTTATCATCATGTCTTTGAACAGATCATAATCAACAATATTATCACATTCAGTGCTGACATGTTTCTGATTATGAGGCTAAGATGTTTTGAGCAGGTACATGATATGAACTTGTGATTGCTCTTAACAAGGTGCCTGATTTTACATTAAAAGCCATTGTTATTTAGTAGATGTTATGTTTAAATTAGCTGTAAAAAGTAAAAATGTACATATATAATGTCTTTTTTAAATATAGGGATATTTTCTTTTCTTTCACTAATATCAGACATCACAGCTTGCAACGCCAGACACAAAAAGTAACTACTCCTGTCATCATTGTCATGCACATGAGTCTTGTTGATTTCTTTTTATGCTCTCTTTTTAAATTCCAGTGTATCAGTATTTGTTCTAGTGTTTCTTGTTTTTGTGAGGCCATCATGTTTGGAACTGTTGTTCACAATTCATGTTCCTGCTTCGTGTGCTTCTATTGTTTGTTTTGTTAGTGTTTCTATGATGATTAAAGGCTCTGCACTTGCATTTGCCTCATCTTCCTTCTAGGCATGCCATCAATTAAATCACTGATGTAGCAAGTTTGTAAATTTAGAGTATCACACGTCTACACAGATATTCTTGTTGTTGTTTTTGCTGCTTCTATAAAGGGGTTTCCATGGTATCCCATCCAATAAACATATTTGACGTGACACAGGTTTTATGGAAGATGCCCCTTCTGACAGAACCCTCCTATTTTTATCTGAGCTTGGGACTAGCACTAAGGATGCCATGCTTCCAATGGCTGGGTTTGAAACATCGGCTGAAAGTTTAACCCAGACCTAGTATGGCTCATAACTGCATTGCATTCATGGGATAACACCTGTATTTTTAGTCTGTTCGATAAATTAACCCAGACTAATATAGTATGGTATAATATCTCTTTACTTTGTTTTAAAGTACAGACATGACACTCATTTATATATACACAAATATTATATTTCTGCTTCATGTTTTTTTTGTTGTTGTTGAAATGATAAGATATGATAAGTATGTCATCAAGATAAGAAATAAGTTGAAATAATGAATACCTGTGACCAGAAAAGAGTGAGAGAAAAGGGGACTATTACTATAGTAATTGACCCTGTAAGAGGAAGGCATGGAACAAACCTAAACCATACATCTGGGTAACACAGCAAGATAAGAGATCCATTGGTAAAAGTCTGTTTAAATTCTTTGTTTGTTTAGGTTAGGAGATGAATAAACACAGGTACCAGCCAGTGTAAGTTATTCTCCATGCCTGTTGCTGGTTTCGTATAGGGATAAGGGGTAGCCAAAGCACATGACCATTGGGCAAACAGATGTGGAAAGTGAAAAGCTTTACTCAGTCTCATAAAAATCACTCATTAATAACACACACACACACATACACACACACACACACACACAAAAACATGAGACGTTGCAGATACAAATAATACAGGCATTTGTAAATGATTATTTCCCAGCAGTAAGCCAAACATGACATCATGTTTGGATCTTTACAACATACCTAATAATAGGCCCAGCTGTAAAAAAAAAAAAAAAAAAAAATGCTAGTTTTCTGACTACTTTCTTCTCATTGTCTATCATAATAGTACATTATCATTCTCCAAATTTAATCCTGGAAATGTTGCGTTATCAGTTTTCAGATATTTGGGTAGTCTGCTCTTTCTTGTTGGGTAAGCAGGGATGTTTGTATGTTTCTGCCCCAATCAAGCAGTACAACACAGTACAGCTCTAATTTAGACATTTTGGCATTCTAATCAGGTAACAATTTAAAAAAAAAAAAATTCTGAGATTGTATCTTATTCATATCTGGTATCTTGTGGTTGATCGAATTTTGTGGCATGAAGTGGCCATGTGCAGTATGTCACAAAAGTGCGTACACCCCTCACATCTCTGCAAATATTTAGTTATATCTTTTCATCTTTTCATTCACACTGCATAAATGACTCTTTGACACAATGAAAAGTAGTCAGTGTAAAGTTTGTATATCAGTGTAAATTTATTGTCCCCTCAAAATAACTAAAAATACAGCCAATAATAGCTGACCCCCTGGCAACAAAAGTGAATACACCCCTAAGTGAAAATGTACAAATTGAGCAAAATTAGTCATTTTCCTTCCCCTTTGTCATGTGACTCATTAGTGTTACACTGTCTCAGGTGTCACCAGATAGCAGGTGAGTTAAATTTGGTATAAAAGCTCTTCCACTCTCTCAACCTGGCCACTGAAAGTTCAACATGGGACCTCATGGCAAACAACTCTCTAGATACCTGAAAAAACGAATTGTTCCTTTACATAAAGATGGCCGAGGCTATAAGAAGATAGCCAACACTCTGCAACTGTGCTGCAGCACAGTGACCAAGACCATTCAGCGCTTTAAGAGGACAGGTTCTTCTCAGAACAGGCCTCGCCACGGTCGGCCAAAGAAGCTGAGTGCACGTTCTCAGCGTCAGATCCAAAGATTGTCTGGAAAACAGACGGATGAGTGCGTCCAGCATTGCTGCAGAGATTGAAGGGATGGGAGGTCAGCCTGTCAGTGCTCAGACCGCATGGTTATTGTCCTAGAAGGAAGCCTCTTCTAAAGATGATGCACAAGAAAGCACGCAAACAATTTGCTGCAGACATGCAAACTAAGGACCAGGATTACTGGAACCATGTCCTGTGGTCTGATGAGACCAAGATAAACCTAATTCGTGTGTGGCGGCAACCAGGTGAGAAGTACAAAGACAAGTGTGTTTTGCCTACCGTCAAACATGGTGGTGGGAGTGTCATGATCTGGGGCTACATGAGTGCTGCTGTCAATGGGGAGCTACAGTTCAGTGAGGGAAACATGAATTTTAAAATGAGATGTGAGGGGTGTACTCACTTTTGTGACATACTGTAAGTACTAAAACTAAAAGGTTTACCATGCTTACCATGATAAAGGTACACTGCCTCCACCCCCCCCCCCCCCCCCCCCCACACACACACAAAAAAACGCACACGCTCTAAGATTTCATTCAATCACCTTTGATTACAGCACACAGTTTGTTGTCCAGTTCATGTGTAAAAATTATTCTTCATGGTCCTAAAACCACTCTTTCACAATTTGAGTCATCCAATATGCCTGTGCCATCAGGGAAGAACCCATTGCTCTGGAATAGGATCAATTTGAACTCATCAGACCAAATTACCTTTTTCCATTACTCCAACGGCTAATCTTTATGCTCTCTTGCAAATGGAAGCCTTTTTGTGATTAGCCTCACTAACAAGGGGTTTACTTATGGTTACACAGTGGTTTAGTCCCGATCCTGTGAGTTCTCATCACATTGTGTACGTTTAGAGATTTTCTTACTTTCACTAATTTTTTAATGCAACCTCACCAAATGTTTAAGTGCTCTCCATTCATGTTTTTTTTCCCGACCACATTTCTTTCTCTAAGTTGATGGTTCTGCACTATGCTTCCAGGTTTTGACAACATGTTGAAGGGTTCTTAACCCAATTTCAGTCATTTCAAATCTGCTTAGTGGTTCTCATGAGGGACTTTGGCATGGACACATGAGAAGACTAAAAGATTCATATAGGTCTCATGTTGAGCCACCAAAACTTGACATGTGCAAGGAGATAAGTTCTGTGTGTAGCTAAATCACCTGTGGGTGTGGCAGTATGTGTTGTAGACACAAATATTTTTTTCGAAGGACAGAAACTAGGGGTTCACTAGAACTGTGAGCATGCTATCTCCTGATTGATGTCCCATGTGACAGGATCTTTTTCATAGAAACTTTTATAAGACTCTGATGTTATGTAGAAATTTCTATTTGCGCAACATTTTCTGTACTCATCAGTGTGATTGATGCTAACATAAGCCATGGAGCTAGGAGACAGTGGTTGAAGCAGTGTGAGGTCCTGTGAGTAATTTCCTAATCAGACCAGGATATCTGTGGGTCATGCAGGTGCATCCATCAAAGCACTGAGATGATGTGTTTGGAGGGTCACAGTGACTATGAAACAGATGTCCTTAGAGGAGAAAGGGTTGGGTACAGAGTATATATAGTGCCATTGCTAACTGGTCCTCCATCAATCCATTTGGGATTCCTCCCTATAGGATATCATGGAGGTTGAGTGGGAATGTTGAGCTTGTTTGCAGTCGCTTTCTTGGTATGGCCTAGTTCATGGGTCATGGTTGTTGCTTCTCTTTAGCAAGGTCCAGTTTCCCTGGCGTAGTGACTGGTTAGGAAGCAGATGAACCAAATATATCAACAAAACATCATACGCAGTATCCAAAAATCTTAAACCAAGTACAAAAAACAGAATATCAATACATGTAAATGGCTTGGTAATTTTATGTAGAGACAAACTACTTCACAAAGTGGACATAGGAATTGAGCCCTTATATAGTTTGTGGAGCTTATTGTGAACAGGCGTGTGTAGAAGACTGATGACTGTAAGTTTTTATGTGTAGTGAAGTGTAGTCCTTAGTGGTGGATTTTTGGAAATGAATGAAAAGACCCTAGCCGATACTGATGTTGACACTTGTGGTCCTCAGCTACATTTCCAGCCCAACAATATCTCATGAACCACAAAAAAAACACCCAAAACTAGCTAAAATGTTCAGGCCTTGGAAAAGCAAGTGACATTTTTTTTTCTTGCCCTCAACCTTTGTTTGAGAAACAAGATCACTCTGGTGCACAGACATTTCTGATGTGGGAACATTAGTCACTCTATTATTATTCCTATTCTCTCTCCCAATCTTTGCAGTTTATTTTAAAAATATAAATGTTATGTAAATAATAGACACACTGCCTGTGTCTTGTGTAAAATTCTTAGATTTAAATCTGATTACATACTGCAAAATAAGAAGTTGATAAACCAATTTGGAGTAAAAAAAATAAAAAATAAAAAATAAAAAAAACTCTTTCAGCAGCTCCTTGTCTGAGCATTGGACAACACGATTCCTTGCACAGTGACCCTCTATTACATCTTGGTGTAGTTCACATTTTGACCACTAGGTACAAGAATAACTCTGAAATGAGGTTACTCATTTAAAGGACACTCTGCTTTGCAATTACACACATCTAGAAAGGCAAGCAAATCAATTTAACACTGGAATACATCTGTCAGTTAGTGATGTTTATAAAAATGAACAGGCAATCAGAAGAGGTAATTTGATGTTATTGAGTTGAGACAGAGGACTGGTTAATAAAAATTGGGAAACTTTGCCCCACCTACCCACTGTTTTTGCAATTTATGTAACAATAATCTTACAATTTATCTAACAATGGCTGATCTTATTTGGTTACAGTGAACTAGGCCCTGGTGACAGATCACTTGGCATTAGCACAATTTTTTGAGCAGATATTTAATGCATGTTTATCCTAATTCAGATCCTATGCCAGACATCTGTTGAAATTATTAGCCAAACCATCTTCGTGTGTAGAGTATAGACATAATAGTTACCATATGAACAGTCATGACCACGACTAGGTGCTAATATTAGCCAGGCTTTCAAACAGATGTTGAGAATTGATCAGCTATTTAAAACATCCTGCATAAATAATCTGTTAAATCAAGTTTGGCAAACAAAAGGGGGTCCCATTTTAAGTCTGACAGTCAGACAGCTAACCTGACCTACTGACTCCCAGGATCCCTAAAAATTACACACTAATTCTACACATATTCTGGTATACACGTATACTGATTATCTATTTAGTTGTTTGCTCTGATTGCCCGGTTGCATGGAGTATGGCAAATTAAATAACCTTGAATAATTTAATTACCATTGATCAATTCACCCATTATTTAGCCAGTATCTATACTGCTTATGCTGAGACAGCTGCAGGTTGCCTGAAGCCTATTCAAGGGAACTTAGCACACAAGGTGGGGTACACCCTGGATGTCTTTAGGAAACCCACCATGCAAGGTAGAGGTGCCGTGAATACTATAAGAATGAATGTGGAAGTAATGTTTTCTTACTTGGCCACACTAAACTTTTTGAACATTTGAATATTTATTAACAGATATATATTCATATATATTCAAGGACTGAAATAAAATATTTTCATTTCTTTTATTCCTCAGCTAACTGAATAAAGGAGATGCTTACATTTATTGCACTGCCCTGAATTAATAATAATTTGATGTCTTATAATATTTTACATTGCTCATATAATAAAAACAACAAATACCTATTTATTATTATTACTGTTATTGTTGTTGTTATTATCAGTTGCCTATACTGCTTATCCTGTGTAGGGCTGCAGGGGGCCTATTCCAGGGAACTTGGGGCACAGGGTGGGGTACACCCTGGATTAATATTAGTCGCAGCTTTATCCTGGTCAAGGTGGGTGTGGATCCACAGCCTATTTCTGTAAGAGCAGAACCAGGACAAAAATGTATCCACTCATTTTTTCCTAGTTCAATTTGGTATAGCCAGTCTATTGGCATATTTTTAAAGTGGGAGAAAACCAGAGAACCTGGAGTAAATAATTATTGACACAAGCTGAAAATGCAAAACTTCCAGTCCAAGCTCAGGATGAAGCTAGAGACCATTGGTAAGGGACCCTGGTATCTACAGTAACACTCCAAAGTATGACCATAGGTCCTCATACTACACTACTTTTTTTTTTTTTTTTTTTTTACCATTTTCTACATTATAGCCCAACATTGACATAAAAGCATAAAATAACACTCATGGAATTGTGTGGTAAATCAAAATGTTTTTTAAAAAATGGTTCATAATTTAGTTTCTTCAAAGTAGCCAGTGTGTACCTTGATGACTGCTTTGCACATTATTGGCAGCCAATATGTGCTCAACATGTCTGGGAACTCCGTCAAGACAGTTGGAAAATAATTCCAGGTGACTATGAAGCTGGTTGAGAAGATGCAAATCTGTCATCTAAGCAAAAGGTGGCTAGTTTAAAGAATATAAAATACACTGCTTGGATTTAAGGAAGCTGTGTCCTGTGGCCAGGAAAGGATATTACTATACTTTAGAAGGGTCAAATTATTGACCTGCAAGGAAAACAACTAAGCAGACTGTCTAACTTACTGGAATTGGGTTAAGAACTTCCCAACCTATTATTACAATCTGGAAGGATAGAGATGAACAGAATGGTGGTCAGAGTAGAAATCACGATGCTTGGTGAAGTCACATCATAAAATTCACCGTAGACATCAAAGCAAGGTTAAAAGGAATTCACAAGATTGAAACTAAATAGCTGTGTAGTCATAAGTAAACCATTTGTAAGTGAGACTAATTGGAAAATGAGGAGGTCAGATTTATCCTATGTTACAGTAGTGGGGGCATCGGCGTAAGAAGGGAAGTGCATAAAGTAATGCGCCTATTATGGATAGTACCCTGTTCAAGACTCTGGATGCAGTGTTTGATTTAAATCGATTTAGTTTGTCAGGTCTATGCTCAGTCATGTTATGTGGCAACAAAAATAAAAAGCTAACTTCCTGCATATATTGAATTATCTGAATATCCCATTAATGGATATTGATGATGGGACGGGCATATTCCAGGAAGACAATGGCAATATTCATCAGGCTCAAATTGTGAGATGTGGTTCTGGTAGCACGAGGAATCATTTTCATACATTAATTGGTCTCCACAGAGTCCAGACCTTAAACCTATTGAAAGGGTTTGGGATGTGCTGGGGAAGAAATTAAGGGGTTGTTCAACTCTACAGGCATCAAGACAATATCTTGGTGAAAATTAATACAACTCTGAATGGAAATAAAATGTTTTGACGTTGCATCACTTTGTTGATACAATGTAACGGCGAAATCGGACCAGAACCACAGCCCCAGAAAATATTACTGTGCACCTTTTCTGGCCTGGCATTTGTATAAAACATTTCAATTTCACATAATTCCGTATGTTATTTCATACTTTCGCTACTTCCCGTATTGTTCGACAATGTAGGGGAAAAACTTGACTGAGTAGATGTATCCAAACTTTTGGCTATATCTTTTTTTCTCGAGGGAATTGCATTCCTAACGACCTATCATGGATGTTAGGACGCACAAAATGTTTTTAAACCCGACCTCCTGCGTTCAATGTGGACTTGCAGCTTCTGTACAGGCTTCAGTGCAAGCTCTTTTCACATTTTCTGACGCTCGCAGCGCACTGAGATTTTTTACTTCGTCAAGCCGCAGTTTGCCTGGGGCTTTAAGCGTTCATTCTGTGTGTCAGCCACGGCTGGTTTTGCAAGCATCAGCAAAAAAAAAAAAAAACCCTCCATAAATCTAGCCAATGGTGCTGGGTTCGGGACCGTGCTTTGGCGGAAAGGACATCCTGTACCGACTCGCGAGCTCCCGCAGCAGTCCTGCAGCCCAGACGATCTCAGTGGATGCCGCCAGTGGTGTGCTTTCCTTAAACCCAGCCTGATTGGCCGAACCAAGTGTCAGTATCGTATCGATTTCCCCCTCCCGCTTCTTTTTTTCACGGGACGTGTCCTTGTTTTTCTCAATCGAGGCAGGCAGGGTGAGGGCAGGTTCCTGCGCGCGCTCCTAATGGCGCCTCTGGAGTAGGCTGTGCACACCGCGAAAACACTTCATTTTTTTTTTTTTTTTACACTTCAGGTTTTTCGAAGATAACGCATTTTCGTCGAAGCATTAGCCTTTAAATTCTGAGCTGCGAATCGAAAGGCGCAAAATCACCTCCTGTATTCCATGCGGCATATTGAACTGCCTCCAGTTTCAAGTTCAAAGCTGCTGCCTATAAGCACGAGCAGAAAAACATTCTCACGTGTTCGCTGAAATTATGTTAAGCGTAAATTATAAACAAGTATTTTAATAGAATAACGGCATGAAATCGGTATTTACTTACACTGCCATATAAACAGAGCCCATGTCCTTAGATACCCATAGACGCCCATACACCTTAATTATTCTAGATTCAGGGATCATTAAATGTCGACAAATTAATGCCAACATCACAGCGGTGATAGTGTCCAATTTGTCTTCCATTTTTATGCTTCGTCCTTGTACTTAACACTCCTCTGTACTATATCAAGCTTAGTCCCTAGGTGAAAAGTGTAACGATTTGGAGCTTAATTGTAGTTGAGGTCATTATTTGATAAGCTGTGTCTATGCACTATCAAATATTTATTTTAAAATGCACATTGCATTTGTTTGTCTTCAAGTAAAATGGATATTACACTGCAGATTGTAATGCCAAGTGTTGTGTACTCATCATTTTCCTTAATAAGAGTAAAATGTAGTTACTGAATTAATGAAATTGTATGATTGTAAAAAAAAAAAATAATAATAATAATAATAAAATACTGTGCATGTAGTTGTGCATATTTATGGATACAAAGTAGAGTCAAATGTAGAGTTTGTCTTTTTTTTTTTTATTAATCATCTCTTTAAACAAGCAATACAAAAATCCACATCAAAATGTAATATAGGCTCAGTTTGCAACCTTGCACAAATTCTTTCAAAAAAAATTTCAAATAAAATTTTCTGTAAAAAAAAAAGTAGTTTAAAAAACACAAATGCCACTTTGGATAGTCAGACAACAACAACAACAAAAAAAAAAAGCTTAACATAAATAAGTTAGTATAATTTTCTCAGTGTTTTTACAAAGCACTATACACAGGTACACTTCAGAATTTTACACATGCAGTGTAACGTCTAGTCTGTTTTATTTGGGGATAGTGGACCATCATGTTCAACATGAATACCATGTGTTATGGCAAATTACTGGATGTAACTATTTATAAAGAAAGGGGAAAAAACATGAACCAGTGTTTAAAAAAATAGAAATCTAAAGATTTGCTACACAGCGATGCAGAAAAAAATAATACACAAAAAATAACTGAAGATAATTTGCTGGTAATTTCAGTTTCCTTTTTAAATTATTATTTACTCAGTAGGTTGTCATTCATTAGCAAATTTCAAAAGATAATCTAAGGGTAAGAATAGTGGAATTACCCAGGGATATTATAATACTGCAAAACACTGTCAAAATCATAAAACCACACCCTAGACAAAAGGAATATCCTTGCCTTAATATGTTGTGACTTTGTCAGATTTATTTATTTTTAATAAACTTCACATAATTAAAGTACCATTCATATTTCTGTGGTATCAACAATATAAAAAAAATATATATATATATACTGGTGTCTCAGTTGGTTTGACACCATGTCCCTTTCAACTGAAAACTACTCTTTTTTTAATGGAAGCTCTTTTAAAGGAGGTTGTGATTAATTCTAAATGATCCAATTTGTGATCCCAACCAATATTGATGACTTATTCAAGTTGATAATTTTTTTTTTTTTGGATATGGGAGGATAATTTGGGGGGGGGGGGGGGGGGGTCGTTTTGAAAACTGCACAGCAATTCTTCAAGTCATTCAAACTATACATTTCTCATCATAATGTTATATTTTAATATGCTACATATAATTATATACATAGGTAGTAAATACAAAAGCAAAAATGAAACACCATTTGTACACTGCTACATTGTCTGCTTATGAGGCAAATGTCATTTTTGAGTGCCAAAACTTTAGTGTAAAAAAAAAAATAATAAAAAAAAATCAGTGCTTCTACTGCCTTGCACATCCTTCGAAAAGGAAATGCTCTTTTTGTTTGCTGTTGTCCCTGTTTACTTCATAAAGCTCTTTGATTGAGAAATGCACATTCTTCATCTCTCTGCAAGAAACAGAATAACAGAATTACCGCCCTAAAGAAAAGGATCAATCACAAATACAAACAGAAATAATTGTTCGTCACAAATGTAACTTGTACGCACTTCGTTACACTCAGCATGGTATAAAAACGACTGCATACTTTTTACAAGTTGTAAAAGTAATGTCTTTTTAAAAACACTCATCTAGAACCAAGCTAACAAGAGACAAATCAATGAATGTATGGATGTACGTGTTGCGCGCGCACGCGCACACACGCACGCACGCACACACACACACAGACACACACGCGAGTGTGTCGATGACGTGTTACTACACTGTAGTACTGCGGTCCAAAGGCGTTTGTTTACAACACTAAAGGCACTTTTGCAATGAAACGCAAGCTTCCTGCGAGAACCTTCCACGTGCACAACGTGTTTGACCACCTTTAAATTCTAACTGATGTTTTCCCCAATGCAAAAGTAACAGAGTAATGTAGTACGTTTTTGCATATGTTGTTGCTTCTTAATCTAATGAAACCCACCTTTGCCTGCAGGTTTTGTTGTTTTACGTGCTGGCATCTGATTTTCTGGGGGTCTGCTCTGCTCTGTCTTGACTGCTGTCTTCCTCGCCATGATTCACCCTTTTAAGCTGCTGTGCAGAATCGGAGTCTGAAAAGGAATACGAGGTTAGACGATTGTATGTGCGCCACTAGCTATCATTTTCTGTGTAAATGCACTGTTTTTGTGTGTTTATTTTATTTTTTTTTATTATTCCGTTTAAAAACCCCACTTCCTAGCGATCATATGCACATTTCTAATGCAACAAATGATTACAGGAAATAGCAAAAGCTGTAGCAAAATATTTCACGCAGGCACAGCACACAAACGCAATGGTTGGTCTTGAAACAAAAGGCTGCATGAGCGTCGAAACGTCAAAACAACTCAGCCAGATGTTGAGGATATCGCGTGCCCCGTGAAGCGACAATGTGTAGGAAATTCAGGGTTACAATCGGAGAAGCCGAGCACCGTTACATCCTGCTGCATTTACCCGCGTCCTCCGTGGAAGGTCTTTTCATCGCCGTGCTTGGCGTTTGTTCGCAGTCCGTCTGCCTCCCGTTTAGATCCAGGCGTTTGGTGGCACGCGGCGGCCTGCTGTAAACCTCGGGCGCGTCTCTGGCGTCCACCGACTCCCACTCGTATCTGCCCGGCTCGAGCGGCGTGTGATTCACAAAGTCGAAGTTGTACTTCTCCTTGTACGCCTTTTCCGACTCCTGCAACTCGTCCAGATACGTTCGTTTGACTTCCCCCGCGTCCGGCGAGCCGAACAGGTTCCTGCACACCGACGGCTTGGTGTGTCCCTCCGGTCTCGCGTCCACGCGCTCCAGCGGCGGACTTCCATTAGAAAGACGCACGTCCGACATTTTGCCACATGAACCTCGGCACGAAAACAAACAAAATTGGCTGCTGTCGAGATTACAGTTCAGATCACAAACACACAATTATTCCTGGAGTAAAAACCGATCAGACAAAAAAAAAAAAAAAAGCACTAGAGCAGGCATGCCAAACAAACAAACAAACCCAATTCGCAAAAAAATAGCAATGCAGTCAGTGTTGCAGAAGTAACATTCAATCGCATGAAAGTGTGCAGAGGTCTGGAGAAGTCACTCCCGTCTACTCCTGTCTCGTAGTAATCCCTAAAGAAAAAAAAACACCAAGTCATCCGAGCCACCAATATGGCGATTGTAAGTCAAAGCAACTGAGGAGGAGAGAGCTAATGGCGAGGGCTCTTTAACAACACGGCACCGCCCATTTCTGAAAGAGAAGTCGAGGCTGGAGCTGGAGTGAACCGAGTGCAGCGCGCACTCAAGAGTTATCCGCTTCGGACGTTCATCGCCATAAAACTGCGTGCGAAACGCACTAACCCTGTGTCACAGTGCCACGCAGTCCGCATGATAACTACAGCACAATGCACACCGTACAGTAGTTTACACACCCCCAAACGATATGGCATTGGTGATCCAAAAAAAAAAAAAACAACCTCCACAAAGCTGATATAAAATGGAAGATGGTAAACAAAGTCAACTCAAGCAGAGCACACTCTGAAACAATATTGCAGGACATAATATCCATCACGCAAACCCACTCGCCTCAGTTCTACATATTACTCATCTCCTTGCAATTAAAAATAGTGCTTGTGTCATAGTATCACTGATACTCAGCACTGTTTCACAATTCAGTGGTCTAACATATTTCGCATCTTCTTAAATAAAAAGTACTACTGTGTGTTACACTGACATGGACGTTTCTTTAAAAACATATATAAAATAAATAATAATAATAATAATAATAATAATAATACAAACAAAAACTGCCCCAAATTACTTTGTAATATTAAATGTCAGATGATGAATAAATATGCATATTCTTAGTTCTGCAAGATATAAAGTAAGATTCAATATATATTTACAGAGAGAGAAAGGCTTAACTTATCCAAAGTAGTTTTTTTAATACACATTACCCACATGGTAATTTATTATTATTATTATTATTTATTGACATCTGTGAAACTTAGTTACTTTAATTTGTCCTGAATTATTTAATGCATTCAGAATTAAATCTGATAAGACCGAACAGAATTATAATGAAAAACGTTTGTTATTCAACTGTATTTTTAGTTTTTTTGAGACTGCAAATTTTTTCCAGTACACCACAATGTTTATTTAAGTATGTATGGTGTATTAGTTCAGCACTACCTTTGGATATTGTATTATTATGTTAACACTTAAAGTCAGGAGTTCTATGCTTTAACTTACTGTGCTTTTTCAGTGTGTTAAATCCTTTTTGTGCCAGATCTGAGGTCATAGTTGGCAGTGAGCTTATCACGGTCAGACTTTGTCACTATCAGAAGCAATTCGGATCACTGAGTCCTATCAGTTGTCCTTCAGTGCATAAGTTTTTTTTTTTTTTTTTTTTACCTAAACTTATTTCAGAAGGTCACAGTGTTAAAATGTGTTTGTATCTGTACAATATGCTTCATTTATTTCTGTTATGGAGGTTGTATTTTTGTGTGGTTAATTATATGATGTATAGTAGTTCAAATAATAAAAAAGATAAGAAAATACAACACTATAATGATAAAATCACAGGGGGAAAAAACTCTGCAAGTAAAGCCAATACTGCAGTCTTACAAATGTAAAAAGTACACCACTAGTTTGTGTGAGGTTACTGTCAAATACATATGTCTAAACTGTCTTTTTAATACATTTAATTGTGTGTAATTGTGGTTCATAAGGCCATGAACCATAAGGCCTATGGTTCATAAGGCCTTGTTGGCTCATCCAAAGCTGATGATGTGTCTTTTTGTAAGAGGTGCAGTCAGACATTAGCAAGGAATCCAAAAGTCCTTCACATGTTGTAAACAAGAAATAAATATGTACAGCCTAAATTATATATACATGCTTTTGTTTGTAGACTTTTCAATATGTTGACACCATTTTCTTTTCTTTGGATTCTGTAAATAGTTTTTTTTTTTTCTGTATTCGTCGTCTCCACCTCACTGCTGCAAAGTGAGGTCAAGCACCAAAACAGTGAACAGAAATGATTCTACTGACAACTAGTGGACAAAACATAACATTGACTAAGTAATATCTCTGCTGGTGTCTGTGCACTATTTCATTCTTTAACGTTCCAAAAATGTCAAACAAAAACCATGACACTATAAATGAAACCTTGCAATTTATTGGGTGATCAATATACTGAGTGGTCAATCCTGACTACTTACTCTGTTTATTGGATCAAATAATTAAATTGTCATTAAGAATGGAAAACCAGTACATCAATATGAAATGCATCAGCTCTTAGATCTTGCATTTGTTCAGCTCGCTTTACCCTGTGGCTCATTTCATTCATCTTTAAGTTTGACTTAAATGGGGGATAATCCACCACAATTGCCTTAATATTTAAGTCACAATATAGTCCTTAGATTAAGCACACTCTTCTCTGTACACTATGTTTTAACAGATCAGCTTCCAAAGCTTCCAGTTCCATGCTAATAACGCCATTAATGCCATCATGATTGGCAGTTTGTTGATTGCTAACTTCCCAAAGCTGAACCTCAGCCGTAACTCATCTGCACTGTATTGCTATATTGTATTTTGCGAATGCATTGTACTACTTGAATTTCTCATTAATATGAAATTTGACATTATATAATTATATAATTACTGTATTACCATATATAATTCTTGAGGCACAGAATTTCAAATTTACATCAAACAGAACAAAATACATACAAGGCAATTTTAAATATCAATTTTAATACTATACAGTATACAGGTTATTTGACAGCAGTCTCTTAGTACTGGTTGGTTTTGAAGCATCCTCTACTGTATATTCTCATAGTCTCAGTGCTTATAATTCCATGTTTCTTGCACTGCCAACCAATCCTCATGTTCTTTTGTTCCCTGTCCATCCAAATGTGGACAGAAGTGATACATGAATTTCAAGTGTGGTTTGAATGCTGCTCAAGCATACTGTAATTCCCTGGGACATCCTCGATGGAAATGTAGGGTTACAACTTCTGAAATGGTCAATAATGATTCCCTTTTCTTTTTATGAGTGAGACAAATGTCAAAATCCATGTCAGTTGTGTCCAAAACGTCTTCTGTCCCAAGCATATTCAAGTGTCTGCTTGACGTTAACTTTTATGAACTGTTTTTTTCTTTGATATTTCTGTTTGAATCTGTTCTGGAAAATGCTCCAAGTTTTCCCTCACACACCGTAAGCAGAATCGTTTAGTGTAGAAGATGCTGCAGTCCTGAACAAAATATACACATATGCATAAATGGTAAAGTGCCTTTCTGAATAAAGGTTATTAATAGGTTGAGATTTTTCTCATGCTTTATTTGCAACAAATCTTAAAATTGCAGTGATGATTATAAAACTAATTATGCAATACAATTAGAACAATCATATAGAACACATTCAGTACACATGTCAATGAAAGGTGCTATGTAAAGCATACCGTGCCAACACAAACTGTCTTGTTACACAAACTGCAACTGGAGCCCAATATAAGGAATTTGTCCTTGTCTGGAGAGAAAGGATCACGCATGCCATAGCAGTCTTCCAGAAGCCTGAAGGAAAAGTGGTGTAGACAAACAATTAAGGAGGGCACAAGCATGTACAAGAAGTTGTGTATTTAATTTTTACATCTATTTTGCAGCCACTCTCATGGGCATTATATTGGGCTTTTTGTAGGTATAAAATTAATGATTGCAGTCCATCTGTTGCACAGGTGCACAACTGTATGTGCACTTTGCCATAGGGTGCTTGTCAACAGGCAAGGCACGCAACTGCTTGGTTTCCCATGCCAGTAGGCAGCCCCCGAGGGCTAACAAACGTATTTTTTAAAAATAAAATAATGGTGATGATTTGGTCGGAGAGGCTCAGTGCAATTCCTTGCCTAGGGTCAAAAATTTAGACTGCGAGGTGTCGGGTAATAATTATGCACAGGAATATAATGAGCTACAATACCATAATTGTACACCAACAAGGTACTTTAGGTAATTGTACCCCTGGTTCCTGAAATAGACACTTGCATGTTATTTTTATATTATTTTAAATGATTTTACTTCCTGTTGTAGTTGTTGTTTTTGCTGATGATAAAGATTCAAAACAAATGGCATCGGTGGCTTAATGGTAGGTTTTTCACATGCCGTGTGGAAGGCTAGGCTTGATTCAAACCCAATGGATGCAGTGCCAGTCCCAAGCCCGAATATAATGCGAGGGTCGCATCAGGAAGGGCATCCGGTGTAAAACCTGTGTCAAGTTGTGTGTGGATCAAAAGGTTCACTGTGGGGACCTCTTGACGAGAGCAGCCGAAAATCCAACAACATTGTTATTCATAAAGCAGGACTAGTTATTAAATAATTTATTTATTAATATTGTCATCAATATACACAGTACAGTTGCTATGTTTAATTACATTTAAAGCACCCAGAACTGCATGGAAGTAAATTCTACAGAGCTGAGCATTGCTGCTAAAGTTGTATTTTTGTATATTAGATATGTTGTGTGTATATTAAGAACAGCTTTTGTCTGCTAGGACAGTAATGTCTGTGATGTGTGTTGTAATTCTAATTATATATATGTAAATATGTATGACCAAAAAAGAATCTGATTTGGCCTAGTACAGGTGTCGGCAAGTTGTGGCTCCTCTGCTGCGGCTCTGTGGCTTTGAAAAATAAATAATGAGTATTTAATTTCAATTTATTTAATGGTATTTTGTTAGATTTTTTTATGTAATTCTAAATTTGAAGAATATGGTGAATTCATAAAACGTGTAAAAAAATTTTTGTTGCTTCAAAATATGCGTCACAACTGCCGAAGTGCGACACCCGCCGACACGCGATTGATTGAGCTTTTCGAGCCCCAGTTTTATTCAGGGTGACAGCTGACTGCACGCTACAGTACACACGATAAAAGGATGATGTCACAAAGGAGACGGTATTTTGGTTTGCCGCAGGTGGATAATTCTCCCAGCGTTTTCTGTGTGAAGCGGGTCTAAATGGCTCTTTGAGTGTTGTTACACCTGGCCTAGTAAAATTAACATCCCAGTGACAGTGTTGCACCTGGTACAGCCAACCACTCAAACAGATATACACTACCAGTCAAACGTTTGAACACCTTCTGTGAAGCATTCATAATGGCTCTAATATGTGGTGCTTTCAAGTGGTGATTTTTTTAAGGATGGTAAGTTTAAATGAACGTCTCCTCTGCGGCAGAGGTAAGTTTTGGTCTTGCGTTCCTGGGAAAATCTTCATGAGTGCTTGATGGATTTTGCAAATGCACATGACAATACTGTTCTTGCAAGAACTATTCCAGTCAGTGCCGCTGCTGGTCTGCTAGAGAATAGTCCACCATCCAGATAATATCCGATAAGCCACTGCTGCATGGAGCTTGAGTCCAAAGACATGCATAAACCGTAGGCGTACGGCCTGAATGGGTGTGTGAAAGTGAAAGTAGTACTGGACTGGTCTCACATTAAAGAGGGTATCCAGTGTTTCTGGAACAGATCTGGATAACATGCTTACTGAAGTGAAATTGATGAATGGATGATGACAGATAGACAATGGCAGTACTTATATGAGTATATTATTTAGAACTTCTTAAATGGTTGGGTTAAATATAGCTAAGTAACTGCACCATTGTTTTATTTATGTTCACGAGGCCACCTTTAGGTTCTTTGTAACTTAATGTCGTTTGTTTAATGAGCAGTAACCCTGAATTAAAATGCTCTGGATGTCAGAGTCACGTGCCAGCCAGATAATGGATTAGACAGCTTTGATGAACTTTAGTTTATTTTCCATATTACACAAACGAGATTATGAGGTGATGTTAACATTGTACTCACCCGATGCCTTGGGTATTTGGTGGTTTTCTGCCGTAGAAGCTGTACGGGCAGGATAACTCACAGCATTCACACGTAAACACTACTCTCGCTCCTTCCTCTGTGGCGTCCATGTTGGTGCTGGAGTGAGTGCACGTCTGCCCCCTGTTGGTGAGGTCGCAGACGTGAAGGACTTTTGCGTTGAAATGATCAAACCGGAAGCAGGAAAGAGCTTCAGATTCACACAGCTATGGATGCCATTGGTAAGGAGGGAACTTCTCACTTTGCATGTTTTCTTTTGCTGTTAGTGTGATTCTAATAGTTTACGCTAGGATCACGGGACTAACGTTGGACATCCAGGATTGTTTTTAATTAAAAAAAAAAGAGTGCGCGCGCCTGAGGACAATATAACACGTTCACGGTTATTGTGGGAGTTTTTTTATTTTATTTTATTTTACAGTGGATGATTCGGCCTTGAGGTTAGCATTAGCATTTGCTAAGTTAGCAGATAGAGATGGTATGGGCAGATAGCTGCTTAAGTTTTATGTCTATAGCTCTCGTATATAAATATTGCAAATGTATGGTGTATGATATCTTTAAATCTCGGCGCAAGCAAAATAGCTCACGTTTCTACTTCTATATTATTAGCGTATTACGCTTTACTCGTTGTTAGCTTATTAGCTATTTAACGTTACAGACGTGTTTGGGCGTGGCCTCAGTACTGCACCTATCACGAGCGCTTTATAAACCACGCCCCCTATGTGTTTCGTCGGATTTAATGACCCAGATCGTCATAATACACATCAGCTCTCTCCATTATGTTTACATGTATAAGGCTCAAAGATGCATGCTTGATTTATGTTCATAAAACTTTAAAGAAATGTATTTCATTACTGTGAGAAATAAGAGTCCTGTGCTGACACCTTGGGCAAGTTGCTGCTGCAGTTTTAGCTCTCTATCGATCTATCTGTCTTGGGTGTTAGCACAGGCTGTCACTTGCGTTCCTCAACAATGTAACAGTAAGCATCGCAGCCATAACTCTTATATCATGCTGTGAGGTAATACTATGTGAACAGAGAAAACTGTAAACACTCAGATATAAATTGATAACATACGGTTTTCCGTTTTTGCTCAAAATAAAAAAAGAAGCAGAAGAACACAGCAAAGACTGAATGTAGCTGTCTGATACCATTGCACTAATTTACAACAGGTCTGACTTGAGAATGTTACATTCTGTATGTTTATTAGCAAAAATAAATATTTAATGAAAAAATGATGATGAATAAAAATTTATGTGCAAGCCATTCAATTTAGGCTTTTTTTTCTTCTTTAAAACGAAATAAAATTGTTGAATTTACTGTGCACTTATAAATTGCTATCCATGACATGGTCGTTTACAAAGTTTTTATGTGAAATGCAAAGTAATTCAGTCTGTAATCTACAAACTAATATATTTAAACCTTCTGAATTTGAACATGATATTAAAGTCAGGTTCAAGCACCCATTTGTATTACACAGACAGTGACATGCAAGGAACAGAGGGGGCATTAGGAGGTCCTGATGTAAGAAGGAGGATACCCATCAAACTTCTCCCTAAACAGGCTAGAAGTAAGTGTTCTCGTTATTCATCCTTTCAGCTCCAATACATGCGTCTACTTATCTATTATCTAATGCAGTTCATTCTGTGCATGATGTCTGACATTTCTCTTAACAGAAAGCTTTGCCTACAAGCAGGAGGAGAGGTCTGACTGTGGGGTAAAGGCCGGAGATGCTTATGCTGGTCAGCGGCGATACCCCCAACCATTGTTTTGGGATTATAAGGTTTAAGAACTATGTCTGTTTCTATATGCATTAATACTCTTTTGTACCCACTTCATTTGCATCATTTTAGAATTGAAAAAAAATATTACTTTTGGTGATCATTTTGCTTATTTTCCAGCTTAATCTCATTGGTGAAAAAGATGAAACTCCTGTCCATATATGTGACAAGTGTGGTCTCCCTATTAAGACGTATGGACGCATGGTAAGCTTTGTGTATAATTAAACATTTCCAGTAGTATCTTTTTGGTGGATTCCTCTAGAGTCATTATTATGGACTCTTCATGTTTTTCTCCTATAGATTCCATGTAAACATGTTTTCTGTTACGAGTGTGCAGTACTGCATGAAAGGAAAGGTGATAAAATGTGCCCAGGGTAAGTTTGGAAAAGATTTTAGAACACAAATTATGTCCTTAGCATAATTTGCCAACCATAGATTGACACTTGTATCTAATGTTTCATCATCTTTATCCTTTCAGTTTGAATCAATACAGCTGTAACGACCCTGTTCAGCGGATTGAGCAGTGCCAGCGGGGTTCTCTCTTTATGTGCAGCATCGTTCAGGGCTGTAAACGTACCTACCTGTCACAGAGAGACTTGCAGGCCCATATCAACCACCGCCACATGAGGGCGAGCAAGACTTCAGCAGGCCGCTCTGACTCTCACCACCTTCCCAGCTCTGAAGTTTCAGAGCGTTTCCGTGTACCTCCTACACACATGCCTAAACCACATGTTCTCATCCCTCCCCCTCTGCCACATGCCACTCACGACCCCTACTCTCAGCCATCTCCTGCCTCTCATGATGACCTCCGCCCCCTTCCTGTCCAGGCTCCTACACCCGACATGGGGCCTCCTCGCTCTCTCGCCCAAGAGACGTTCCGCATTACTACGGTGACCACACGGAAGCACAGCAACCTCATCACTGTCCCTATCCAGGATGATTCAGCAAGCTCTGCCTCCCGTGAGCCTGTAAATGCCCCGACACATCACCACCCAGGAGACTATCCTGGGCAGCCTGTGGTTTCACACCCACACCACATGATGGCTCCACCTCAGCAGCGCTATGGGCCTCCACCTCCACTCACTCATCCAATGCAGCTTCCTGCACAGGTCTTCAGTCAAGCCCCTCCTCCACCTTTGTCCTCAGTTCCTCCTCCTATTACCCCTCCTCCTGGGCATCTCATGAGTCAGCTCCCACCATACATGAACCATCCTCCACCTGGCCCTCCTCCTCAACATGGGGGACCAGTAAATGCCCCACCACCCCACCATTACACTCCTCAGTTCTCTGAAGATAAAGGTACCCTCAGCCCACCATTCAACCAACCAGGAGGACTCAGTCCTGGAATGTGGCCTGCTCCTAGAGGACCTCCTCCACCCAGAATGCAGGGTCCTCCTCCACAGGGACAGATGCCTGGACCTCATCACCCAGACCAGAGTCGATACAGACCTTATTACCAGTAGAATAATTTTGTTGGTAGCTTTTAACCTTGATCTCCTAATTGAGTCTGTGGAGAGGTGTTGGAGGTCTGTATAGATGAGTTTAAATATAAAATAGGACTGCATATGTTTAAAGACTTTGCATTTAATTTCTGAAATTAGAATATTTACCTTTAATTATAGCATATATTTCAGATTTACAAATGAACTTGGCAATATTTTTTAAAATTTTGTCAAATGTGTTGCTTCATGAATGTATTTCTAATTAAATATTCAGTAAAAATCGACTTTTTATCCATGTTTTTCCCTAAACTTTTTTTTAGGTTTTATTTTAGGCTGAGCCATGGCCATTGCCATTTACTAGTCAATGATGTTGCTCTTGATTCCAGAAAATGGTTAGTGTGCATATGGAGTATAAAAACTTAGGAAAACAAGAGTCCACTTTCTTATTTGGCATATACAAATTTCTTGTTAAATTTACTTTCAAATTGACACAGTAACAGATCTTCACTCCTGAGAATCCATAAATGGTGAGGTGTCCATGTTTAGTTCTTAAACACCCCCCCAAGTTCTTGTCATTGCAAGCAGGTTCTCTAGGTCTTTTTGAAGAGAAATAATGACAATATTTTCGAACAAAATTTATTAAAGTTTGGTTTAAAAAAAAAGCAAGAAAAGAAAAATATGAACAGTGTGTTTGATTGGGTTGACCTTTCCTTATCTAGTCTTGATGACTCATTGATTGATTATAAAATCATTTTTGTGAGCAGTGGTTACTAGTGATATGCCAATCTCAAGCCAGTTGATACCATAAAGATACAGTATATGAAGAGCTGTGGTCGGAAATTCATCAGCATTGTGTTTGAGTCTCAAATGGTTTTATTCGCATACATAGTCTTATAATAGTAAGTGTGGTTAAAGCAGCACACTAATACTAATGCTGGAATATTTATTAAGTTTCAAAAAGCATATATGTAACACAATAGATGTGCCAAATTGGAAAGGAACCCCTTGGTGCTGAAAGCGTTGGCTCTTATTGGTGAGCTTAACCAATTGACACTGATGCATCAGGAAAATGTTATTTTCACTAGACAACTATTAATGGCACAATATACCTCCCAGTGTGTCATAGATATATATGGGGTTCTTTCAGTATTTGCCTTTGGTGGTCAGAGAGAGACACCTAAACAACAACTTTGTAATAAAAAACTGAGACAATACAGTTTTATCACATACATGTCCGTTGCATGTTCACTAACATTTATAGACTTGTAATATTTGAATTTTCAGGTTTCCGCCGATATAATCCATTAGTCTGGAAGTTTGGCACTTTGAAGCATGTCTCCTGTTGAATACACATGCGCACACCATCCATGGGTCACACAGTGTTTAAGTTTGAAATTTGAAACATTAAATAAAGAATTGTGAAGCTGTTTAACCTTTAATCTGTAACTTATCAGAATTTCTTTAAACCAGGGGTGTCCAATCTTATCCTCAAAGGGTTGGTGTGTGCGTATGCAGAATGCCCTTCCTCACCTGAGTATAGAAAGCTACGATCACCTGATTAAACAGGTGGAATCAGGTGTGACTCTTGGTTAATTGGAATGAAAACCTGCAGGCTTTTGTAGATAAGATTGGATACCCTTGCTTTAAAATGTTTAATAATTAGGTAACATGATTGTGTCATTGCTTAACATGTCTATATACCTTTTCCTGTGGAACATCTGGGTGCTTATTCAGAATGTGCAACACAGCGTCGTGAAGAGTAGGAAAGAACATGGACGTTGTGATTTCATCATCAAAAAACATGCAACTGTGTAGTTTCTCCAAGATGTACACTAAAGAAACGGTTATCAAGTGGTTAATGTTTGCCAAGAGATCACTAAAAATATAAAGTGATGCATTTAAATGTAATTACCATCACATGCAACAATGTAGACTTCTATCTCCACCCGAATGAATTCCTTCAACAGCTGTGCAAAGATAGATCACATTTGGGCAAAACAAAATGTTATCAGAATGTTTTTAAAAAGTTTTTCTCTGGGTGTATGTGTAATAAAACATGTTCATAATATTATGTCTAAGATATTATGTGAGGTCACAATTAATGTTGGGAAGTAAACCATTAGAAATTTTTTTAAAACATTGTAGGAATGTTACCGAACAACCTCCTTAAAATGAACTGAATACTTAATTATCATTTTCTTAATGATAGCTGGATGGATGTCTCCCTTTACTCAGGAGGACACCTTTTTTTTTTCTTTTTTTTTTTACAAGGATTTCTGTGGTATAAAAGCACTGCCATAAATAATTGTGCATAAAAAAGAAAAAAGATTTGTATGTAATTCTGTGTTTTGTCCGAGTTGGATTCCAAAATCTATGGCCAAGACAGTTTACAGATACGAGATTTTGTGTGTTTGTTTGCAGTACAACTCTGAAATATACGACTCAGTTAAAACTCCTTTTTATATACTTTTTACAACTCCTCTGTTACACGGATGAATCGCGAAATTATGCTCATGAATGTAGTGTGTTACACCACTGTCAAAAATACGTCATCAAAGCCACATGCAAAACGAGTTTTGTGTCTGTAAACGGTCAGAGTCACACATTTCAGAGTTGTACTGTAATAAACACACAAAATCTCGTATCTGTAAACTGTCGTGGCCGTAGATTTTGAAACCCAACTCGGACAAAACACAGAATCACACACACATCTTTTTGTTACGAACGATTATTTTTGACAGTGATTTTATTCCATACATTTCTGAAATTTGTTTTGGCGTTGTAAATGATTTACAAAAAAAAAAAATCACCATTTTAAGGCCTTTGAGTGCTGAGATGTCAAGGAAGGAGACAACAGAGAAATCCAAGACAATACTGTGGATGTCCACCGGAGGAACAGAGATGTTTGCAGGAAGCTCGGCTCTCCAATTCACTTGAATAGGAAGGTCTGAGAAGTCTACTGGCTGATCTAAGTCCTCCATGTTGCTCTCATCCTCTGACTTTTCATCGATTGAGTAACCCATGGACTCGAAGCCTCTCTGAGTCAGAAAATATTAACAGCTATTAACAAGAATTATATGGATTTCCCTTGTAATCATAAGATTTAGTTTTTTGTGCTTATGTGAATAATTGCCCTGAAAATGCCCTGAAACTCAAGTAAACAATAACATTGCACAATGTGAGCTTGTGAGAAAATAGTATTAATGTGAAAATATCTGGGGGGAAAAAATCAAATGTATGTAAATCAAACATAGATCACACATAAAACATACAAATTGTCTAAAAATTACAATGTAAAAAGTACATTTCAAGTTTGTGACGTTAAAGGAAAACGCATTTAAAAATCTTGTTGAACTAAAATTGTTTTATCATAAACTGTGAAACTGAAAACAACAAGAATAGTAAGCAGTCATCATGCTCTTATTATTATGAGGTTCATGTCAGCTAGGAATTTATTCTAACCTTAAGATATAGTATGTCTTGTAAAATACAGTTAAAATATGATTTTATTAAAATAAATACCTATTTATAATGACTTACAGGTGATACTTGTAACTCTCCATTTTTTAACATTTTTCTTATCTTTCGGAGTGCCTTGTTCCTCTTTCTCAAAATTCTGAGTGGACTGAATCCCACCTGAGAACAACAACAACGGAGAAGTAAAAGATGTCAGTTTGATTTAACTGGGGTTGGAACTCCCTGGTATTGAAGTATTCCAGCTTAAGCCTTTTGTCTTAACCATATGTCTATAAATATTTATATGAAATCAACTTATCCTTCAAATCTGTCCACAGGTGTTATTTCACTGTCAGTGCAGTCTGTTTAGGGCAGCGATATTAACGTCCATAATATTCAATTATAAAGGGTTTTTACAATGGAACAAGGTAAAAAAAAAAGAAAAGAAAAAAGGCCCAAAAACACCATAGATACATTGTGTTTGGGAAACTTTGCTATGTACAGTAGTTAACAATATACTGTAGCTAGAAACATTTATGAAATTACATTAGCTAAGTAGCTAATAATCTAGAAAACTACTGAATCCATAACAGCATTTGGCTATGTTGGCTAGCCAACTAATCCTAACATTCTTTGTATAAGGTATGGTTGTGTTCAGTTCTGCATAGCTTACTTGGTTAGATAGCACAAAAGGGTTGAAAACAGATTATTTTTTTAGGGGGTGGGGGCGGGGTGTTTGTGTCAATTATAGATATAAAAATGAAATTTTGTTAAGTAATTACTCAAGGGATTTTGTTTGTTTGTCTTATCAAGACCAATTACTTGCTCTTATGTAATTTTCTTGAATGCTAGAGCTCAGAGCTATAGTTTGTATTCTTTTCACCACGTATCTCTATCAGCTGACTTGTTATTGCTGAACAATCTATACACAATTCACTAGATAATAATGCAGGCAGGTCACTGCTTTCCACAATGGTTTCCACAATGGATTTTCTTTTTTTTAGGCTTGGACCTTTCTTAATTCAAAGTCTTGTTCTTGGCTTGATCTCAGACAAATGCAAAATATGAACTACTTACAGCTTGCACTAGTTTGTCCCTGAAGAACTCAATGTTTGCGAAAAATATTGGTGAAGGAATTCTGAATATTTTAACTCCAACAGGTTCATAAATCTGAAAAGGAATTAAAAAATGAACATGAATGTTTTTTATTGAGGTGAGAATATCAGCATATTATACTAAAATATGTGAAGAAACTCACAGAGTCATAATCCTTGCGGTCTCTGTAGATATCAGTGCCTATGATGTTGGCCAGTACAGAGCAACGTGGACTTGTATGAAAATGAAAATGTAAGATTAGTCATAAGGAATGATTTTTTTTTTTTTTTTCCCCCTTGAATATTGCATATCAAACTTACAATTGAGTACGGAAGATGACTGTGAGCAGTTCCACACCGAGACCCACAGCCAGTCCCAGGTCCAGGCTCAGAATAATAGAGGCTGCACATGTCCCAACCCAGATAACCTAAAATAGGGAAGATGGTAAAAAAAAGACTATAGTGAAATTAGAGAAACGTAAACTGTTAACCGCCGTACCACCATGACCCTCTTTTTAAATTACAGCATATTTTTAATAAATTGATTTTAGGCTTTATGTTTCTGTGTTATAATCACTGTATAAAAACATGCACAGAGCACATAAAATAAACCAGTGAGTTTAATTATAGCTTGCTCAAAAGTCAGAATCATGCTGTCAAAAATAAATAAATATAATAGAATACTATACAGTCCCATTTTTTAAATAAACTTGGAAAATAGCACTAAGAGTCTGTATTAACCACCTGCATAGGTTTTGGCTTTTCTTGTGTAGTTTTGCCTTCAAACATTTGGAAAAAGGCGTATTTGCTCTTTTATTTTAAGGAGAGTCACATTGTGTCATAATCCTTTTTTAACCAAATAATTAGAGGAAAAAATATATATTTTTTACCAAACAAAAAAAACAATTTTTTTTTTAAAGGGCAGGATTGAAGTCTTTGGGGTAACTGGAGCAGGTGGCAATGTGATTTAGAAGGGGTCTGAATCCAATAAGAGAGTAAGAAAGTATGCTTACTCTCTGAAAACTGCAATGATGTGTCCTCTGGGACTATTACCATAGGAAATGATTTTCTTTTTATTCTGTTATAACTGTTACAATGTTCAGTTAAAAAGAAACAAAGTGAATGCTCACAAAATCAGCTTTGTCCCTCTTCCAAAGGTATGGGACCTCTCTGAACTGCATCAGCATCCCTTTTAGGTTCACAATCACAAGAGCTCCCAAAACAGACTAGAACAGCAAGAAAGACAGTTAAGATGAATGTTTAATTATTTCTACAATTGTGTAGTAATATACTCATCTATCCATCTATGCATGATGATTATAATGAAACATGCATGTAAAATTATTATTAATTTTATTTGAAGTCATCAAATTTTTTTATATCTTTAAAATATTTTAACTATAATTGATACCTTTATAAATGTGTGAAATTGATATAAATGATAACTATAAAGTGTACATGAGTAACTAACACACCTTAAGTAGGTAATGACTTCTTTCAGTGGACAAAGGGTGACAGTGTGAAAATGTGGACAATGTCTTTTGACAAGGATCCTGGTGGTTTTAAAATTTTACTTTTCACTTACCCTGGGAAGTGGCTCAAGCAGGAATCCTATTCCAACTGTGACGATCAACACTATAATTGCTGAGATTAGACTTGCTATCTGTTTTTAAAAAGAAAAAGTTAATATGTCATCCCTAGTTCTCATCTGAGCAATAAATCTTACAAATGATAAACTGGACCCTTTATAAACTTTAATGACAGTGACCCTCATAAACTATAAAACATGTCTTAAGTGTACAACAAGGCTAAGATGGAATATTGAATAATGCAATAGTGCATACATGAACCTTTGACACATGCTATATATTTCACACCTTAACTATCAGGTTCAAAGGCAGTGCTGGCAGATTAAATGGATGGCCAGAAGGACTATAATATTTACCTGTGTTTTTCCTCCTGTGCTTTCTTGTACAGCTGTCCTGGAAAGTGCAGTGCTGGCTGCAAAGGATCGAAAAGATGCTCCAAATATATTACTTACTCCAAAAGCAATGAGCTCCTGTTGCCATAAAAAAACAATCTTGGTTCAGTTGGCACTAATATGATTATATAAAATTAAATTAAATTAAAAAATGTAATAAATAAAAAATAAATAAAATGCACAGCCCTATATATTTTTATGCTATAGTGAAAGTTTAGATTTTGGATTTCTCACCTGATTTCCATCAATAACGTAGTCATGCTTGACAGAATAGACTTTGGCCACAGAGTAGGCCACAGCAAAGCCGACTATAGCTATAGGGAAAGCATCTACTGCACCATATTGCATCACGTCCACGTTTGGAGCAAAAGGAGGTTCATATCTAAAGACATAAATGGGAAAACATAAAATATCCTATATTCTGAGTGTTCCATTCCATACAATACGTCAATGAAAGCCTGACATAATGCATTCCATACTTGTTTATTACATGAAAGTGCAGTTTATCAAATATTAATGAATTTCACATTTTCTTTAAGTAAATATGATATGTTCTTACCCTTTCACCATCTCCCCAATCACAGTAACATTAAATCTCTCTTCAAAATTAAATCCAAAAGAGCACCCACAAGCAATGATGGTCTAATGAAGACAGTATAGTCAATATTAGGATTATAAAATTTCTTTTGATACCTGAGACATTTTGAAACGCTGTCTATCAAATGATACCCACCATGATGATTTCAATTGGAATGGGCACAGGTAGCTTAAATTTATCATTGATCTCTTTTACTATATACACTGCAGCCATGATTATAATTGAGGTCAACAAATCAGCCACATTTGTCTTGTAGAGCTGTGTAAAAACCTTTTCCAAAGTCTGGAATAAAAAAAATGAAGAGAGAACATTTGTTTACTTATTACTAGTCAAATTTACCATATACTAACCCTTGCATTTGATAAAAGAAAGAAAGAAAGAAAGAAAGAAAGAAAGAAAGAAAGTACACCACATGGAAATGTTTCCTGCCACAAAGTCTTCACCTGCTATGGAGTATGGGTGAGACTTGATCATGTCATCATTAACTCCTATGTATTTAATAATCAATGTTAAGGGTTTAATGTTATGTGTCTTTAATGATATGTTTGATAACTGTATATTTATGCACAACAAGGAATACACCATCCACATTGATCCAGTTCGTTGGTTGTGTAATGATAGGGAAATTATCAACAGAAATTCTCTCAAACATGGAACATCCACTTCAATATATACATTTAAAAAAAGCAGTTAGAAAAAATGTTGTTACACATCATTTTCTTAACTCATTTTTACTCACAAAGAAAATGTTGAATGCTCCACTTATTCCTGGTACAGTCAACCCAAGAACAAACTTGAGCTGTGATACGAGGATGTGAACTGCAGCAGCAGTAGTGAACCCAGATACCATAGTATCAGACAGGTAAATGACTATGAAGCCCACCTGTAGCAGCCCCATGCCAAGCTAGGGAGAATTTGGAATGATTTATATGGCAATGTAGAAATCATATGAAATTAAAGCCTAGACATTGTTCTAGTCATATTCTTATTATTTAATTATTTTGTCTTTATATAATATACAAAAGATCATTTGAAACTGACTGAAGTGCTGTTTATATAGGATACCTGAAAAATGCCCATAAGAAACGTGATAGAAGAGGCGACTATAACTCTTTTCTGATTTATGTCCAAACCCTCAAATCCTGTAATGTTGGCAGGCACACCATCACCCTGGTCAGGTACCATCCTTGCTACAACACTGCCAACCATCAGACTCAGAACGGGAAAAGGACCTGAGAAAGATAGAAAAGCTTAAGATCTGCAGCTAGAAAAGCTTAAAAAGATATGATGAGATGCTGCATCTATACTGCATCAGGAACTGCGCACCTACTGACAGGTGTCTGGATGTGCCCAAGAAGAAGTAGGTCAAAACAGGGAAAAATGCAGAGTATAGTCCATATCCTGGTGGTAAGTTAACCAGCAAGGCGAATGCAAGTCCTGGAGAAATATAAGATAAATATTACTATTACTACTCTATGGCCACTTGGCTACTAGGAGCATCAGAGCACCAGCCCATTTCTGCAACTATCATAATGTGAGTAATGAGAAAGTCACACAATACATAAAATCATGCAGATGTGGGCCAGAAGGTTCGGATAATGCTCATATCAAAAGTATTGCTAGGGGGAAAAAAACATGATACATGTTGTCATATAGCGACTGCCAGACAGGGTGATTTATGTATTTCCAGCAGAAACAAGAATTGCCAGAGTGCAGACAGGTTCAGTAAAATTGAGTAACTGCAGTTTGGAAAAAGCCAGGAAAATGTTTTCTTCCACATTACTGTTGTTAGTACAAGTTATAATACATGGTCATTACAGAAAATTAAATCAATAGCTGAAACATAAAATTCTAAATTCTGTGTGATTCTTCTTCTTATTATTATTATTATTACTGTTATTATTATCAACCAGGAGTTAACCCTGAAAGCTAAGGACATAATGCTGTATACAGAATAGGAACTTCTAACTGTTCTATTATTAATTTGCTTTTTGCTTGTCCTATTCAGTATCATGGTGGCAACGAGCTAAGAAGGTCAACCCAGACTTTTATTTAGTCACACATGACCTTGTCTATTTAAATCTTCATCTCTTATAACCATGCAGCAAATGAGAGGGACAATCTGTACAGCAGGTCCTGGTCAGCCGTGGGGTTCTTTCTGGTGGGACATTGCTTGTACAGCATTAGCTGGAGTGGTTTTTAAATCCACAGTAACTTTAAGTACAAACTATATCCATCACTTTCTTTTCAGGATACTTGTTTTCGTATTATTTGTTATTGGAGCCAAAGTAAAATGTGTCTAATTGCTCATTTGCCCGATACGTCACTCACTTGCAAATTAAGGAAATGAGGAAAAGAACAAAATACTACCTTGAAGTACAGCTATGAGTCCTGTGCTAACTCCAGATATTGCGTCACTCAGCAGCCATTGTTTAAATCTGTATATTTTCATCCAGCCAATGAAGGGAAGCAAAGACAATACTGCATTCTTTGCGCGTTTTAAATCACACCTAATATAAAACACAAACACATACAAAAATTTCTATCCTGATTGACTGAAATAATTTAACTAAATGAAATGGTCTAAACACAACTGAAAAGAAATATAGTAAAACGTATACAAATATAATCAAACAAAATAAGCAAGACATTTAATGTTCTCTGAGACATACTGTAGGAAATGACATTTTTGTGGAACAGCAGTTTATCTGTGATGAAATAGTTCTTACGTAAAATATTCCTTAACATGATCTAGTAGCCCCTTGTGCGTCCTGATGATCTTTTTGTGTTCTTCTGAAAAGGAATCTTCAGAGAATATCTGTCTTTCCACCAAATAGTGTCCATCTACTAGTTCTGCTGTTTTTTCCATTTGACTTTGTAAAATCCAGGTAAGGTGAAAAGCAGGGGGAGTTACTGCATCTTCTGTGTGCTGTGTGCGGTTTTAGGACTCAGCTGGGGAAATATATGCATCTGCTTTTACTTTGTAGACAATTTAATCATTTACAGATGTAAATTGGTTGCCATCACAACATGATAATCTGAGTCATCCTTCCTGGTGTGTATGCTGACAAAGGATTAACAAGGTGCATGTGCCGGGGTTTATATCATCAGGGAGAAGGTAATACTTTATTTCAGGATTACAGAACAAATATTCCTCATTCATTCCTCATCAAAAACATTGTTGACACACTTGACATTGAACTTTTGACTGGGTAGTTTGCAATCCAGTTTCCTCAAATATGTTTGATTTCTTAAAGAGCAGTCTGGATTCTCACGCTATTCTGTCTTGCACCATTCTGAAGGAAATGTAGATATACTGAAGATATGATAAGATATGATAGCAATGTCCAAACCAATTCTTTCAGCTCTCCAGAGGAAAATAACATTGTTTATAATAGGATATACAATATAAATTCTTATAATGTTATTTTTCAGTATTACTTATGTGTAGCTAGTTAAACACTGGAACATTTCTGCATTTCACACCCATTGGCTTGTGGACTAAGCTGACCTTTGCTTCCATAGGATTTCACTGAGACCACTATTTTCAGAGATTTTTTTCAAGATTTGGTAACTTACTTTGATATAATTTCTGTCATTGTCTGACCACAGCTGTTTTGTGCTTATAATAAAAATACCTGGCTGTGCTTATCACTTACCAATTTTGCCAAATGAAAAAAAAAATGTAAGACACTGAGAAGGGCTGGAGTATTATCCCTTTCCCTCATTTACCATATTATTTGGCAAAAGCCTTTTAAAAAAATTTCTTAGAGCAGACAGAAGCCTAGAATGTATAATACTTTGTCATCGACAAAATGGAAAATGGGGCAGCAGTCTATCACAAGGCACCATGCACACAATCACACATAGAACATAGAAATGTATAATATCCAAGCTACCAACTGGGGATGATTTTTGTTTGTGTGTTGTCTATTTTTTGTCACACCATTCACAAACTAGGTTTGGGAAATCGTTATAACATGATAATCTGAGAAACCCCATCATTAATATGATACACCTAACGGAACAGTTTTTTATCAGATTTTCTTCAAGTCCTGATTTTTTTAAATAATGGTTAATAGATCAGAATGCCTGAATTAATTTTTCTCTTCTCAACCCATCCCCAAACACATCTTTCCAACTACATTCAAATAATATAAAATACATATAAAATAGGGTAAATACTGTACTGCCATCAACACTTACTGAAATGTAAAACCTACATATTCAGTAGGTGATACTGAATACAGTTGTCTCCATGTGACCAAATGACATTATTAAAGCCAGGATTCATGGCAGTATCCTGATGCCTACTTTTTTAATACTCCAGTAGAGAAGTGTAGGGTGTTGAATTGTATCTCACAGCCTCATTGAGGCAGTGTGTATGATAGTTTTAACATGAAAAATGGGGGAAAACACACTAGCTGAAGGCCCAGTAGTCTTCAGAAAGCACCAGATGTGGAACCTGGGGTATTCTGATAGCAATCCAGTTAACATAGTATGCTACTGTAGCTATAAACAATAGCTTAACATACTAGCAGTAGCACATTACATATGGAAAATCAATAGTAGAGATGCCAAGAGCAGAGTGTATCTGATAGGAAGAGTGTAAAGGGGTGCATGTAATTAAAATGTTAGGACTGCTAGTCAGGAGATTGGGGTTGCTGTAGAAGTGACCGAGAAGCTGGTACGGTATGTTATGTATCTACTGTACCATATAAGACATGTTAGCACATGTTACTGCTGGTATGGAAAAGTAGAGGCATAGTAGAAACCTACTGAACTTTGGTAGCCATTGTGATACCCAGTATATATCATCACCAGGGTAATGTGTATTAACGTTAAGAGCATACCATAACAAGTAAAATTACACTGCAAAGGTACGATAGCAACTGAAAAGATAACACAGTGACAAGTTTTGGGAAGTTTTGTGAAGCAAAAAATATATATATATATGGTAAAATGATATTGTACTGTATATACAGTATATTACTATTATGATACATAAACATGTATATATATTTTTACTGTATTCTCATACATGTTTTTTGTAGTACTGTGGTTTTGGACCATACCATAGTACATTCACTGTTCTACATATATGAGAGGTCCAACCTCAGTATGCAGATCCAAGCAATTTGTCAGCTCAGTAGTGAACATCATAGCTCATCACTGGCTAAATATGTTATAGGAGACAAAAAGAAAAGATACAAGAAAACGTCAGAGGACAGAATATCTGTAGCTATAGTCACAAGCAGTATAGCTACATATAGTATAAGCAGGAAATCTTTCTTCTTTCCCCAGCTTTCAGTACATTTGCTGTTATCTTAGATATATGTATTTATACCATTCATTTTTAGAATTGTCTTTAGTGAATCCAAGAAGATTTGTTTTTGTACTTTTCTTACCAAATGTGTTTTTAATAAGAAAAAAGAAAAAAGAGGAACAATGCTGAATCAATATAAATATCAATATAACAGAATAATATCTTCATCTCATTTTCTATACCGCTTTATCCTGTATTCAGGGGACCTGGAGCCTATCCCAGGCACGAGGTAGGGTACACCCTGGACAGGGTGCCAATCCATCGCAGGGCACACAAACATACACACACTCATTCACACACTACGGGCAATTTGGGAAATGCCAATTAACCTAATCTGCATATCTTTGAACTGTGAGAGGAAACCAGAGTACCTGGAGGAAACTCACCAAGCATGGGGAGAACATGCAAACTCCATGCACACAGAGATGGGAATCGAGCCTGGCCGGGATTCGAACTCAGGACCCTGTAGGTGCAAGGCGACAGTGCTAACCACTACACCACCATGCACACAGAATAATATATAATGACAAATTAAACAGTAAACATAAAAAAGCGGACTAAAATATGAATATAAATATTCATAGTAATTTTATTTCAAAATAATATTGCATCAGACATAATATACTAGATATTATATATAAAAATATTTTACATGTACAAAAGTGGCAACGGTATGAAATACATTCTTATTGTCCTTTAATTCTGACATAAATCTGATAACATGATTATGTGCCTCTAGATGCATATAAACAGCCTTGTACATAGTACAATAGTACAAATTGTAAATAGTACAAATCTATTTAGAAAAAATTACATATACAAAATAGATTTTCCATCTAGAAATTGCAACAACAACAAAAAAATTACAAAATTAGGTAGGGTCTTTCATCTTGGTATCTTGGTGTGAGAGCAACTGAAATTAAAACCTGGTCTCTGGTTCCTTGCCCTGCAACGAAAGATGGTAGTTATTTCACTGTTCAAAACATATAAACAAAAAATCATTAGGGTGTGATTAAAAAATAGTAGTAGAAACGCAAAAAAAATGGTGGGTTTACTCACTATTTTTTCTCTGTTACGCAAGCTGTTATTTCCTTTACTCAGCTTGTCATGAATGTTGCTATATACCTGTGCAGGCACATTAATTGGTTAACTAAGCATTGAATAGTTAGTGTTGAATAGCAAAACATGGGACATGACAGAGGCAGAAAAACGTTCTCTTTTTGAATCCTCTTTACCTTCTCACTAATGCTGAGAGGTGGATGGAGATTAAATATGTGTAGCATCGCATCATGGAGGGTCAGGAAGAAGATGGATGTTGGAATCTCATCATCAAAGAATTTGCAGCTTTTGAGTTTCTCAATAATGTAAGCTAGGAAAAAAACATTTCAAAGGTTAGTTGCTGATAACGTCTGGCAGTTTTATTGCAATGGCAATTTAATTGAGTCCGTTTATATGCCTCAATAAAGTAACATTTAAACTTACGATCACAGGCAACAATGTAGACCTCAATGTCAATGCGGATAAACTCTTTCAAAGCCTAGAAAGTTTATGGCACAGTGTTATTACATTTATAAAGTGAAGGAAGTCCTTTATGCATGCCAAACATGCCGTAAAATAATCTTGAAAACACCACAGTCTCAGACAAGCAATTTGCATATATTTTGCATTTTAGCGATCTCCATCAAAACAATAGAAAAATCTACGCTATTAAAATAGTCAGATTAGGAAGCAATTGCCATACTATTTTAAGGCCTTTGAGTGCTGAGATGTCAAGGAAGGAGACAGCAGAGAAGTCAAGGACGAGACTGTGGATATCCACTTGAGGAACAGAGATGTTGGCAGGAAGTGGTTCTCTCCAGTTCACCTGAACAGGAAGGCCTGAGAAGTCTACTGGCTGATCTAAGTCCTCCATATTACTCTCGTCTTCGGACTCTTCAATAGGCAAAGAGCATGCAGCCTGTAGTCCTTTCTATTATGGATAAAAGAATTATCTTCTTAGCAATTAAAGTTTAAAACACAATCTTGTAATTGATAGCATTCCAAAGGGGTAGACATAATAGCCTCCTAGAATCCAAATGTCTGATAGCCATCTGTCTCTTGATTCAAGGTTCAAGCTCAAGTGGCAATACCTTGTTGCCACCTCACTACATATTGGACTTACGATTGTCACTGTGAGTTCCCCTTTCTTAATTAGCTTCCTAATTTTCCTCAAGGCCTTATTTCTCTTTCTCAGTACTCTCAGGGGATTGAAGCCCACCTGTAACATAGGAATGAATGAAAATGGTTTACTTTTAAGAATTAGACATTAACATGTAAACATACATACAGGTATGCAAAAATACATATTGGAGGTGAAAATTTGTATTTTGTAGGCTATGATACTATTTGTATCTGTATCTGTATTTGTTTACTCACTAAACTAAGGATGAATGCTACAAATGTACATTGCACAGTGCTGCACATTCATGTTAACGATTGTGGGCTTTCTTTGTCCTGCAAACTTCATAACTTACTACCCATTTGTACCTAAATAAAAGTAAAAAACCTCCTGCTTATGGAAACCTTTCTGTGCCATGCCAGTTGACAAGATTATCGCCTTAACAAGATGCCCTGGGTAAAGATGCATTAAACCTTTCCCAAAAGCTGTGTAATAAAATATGCCTCTGTATAACCTTGGCACACCAACAGGAAAACAATTATCCTTTGGGTATAGTCAGGGTCATGGAGCGGTCAGGTGTAAATGATAGATAGGAGGACATTAAGTGTGTGTGTGTGTGTGTGTGTGTGTGTGTGTGTGTGTGTGTGTGTGTGTGTGTGTGTGTGTGTGTGTGTGTGTGTGTGTGTGTGTGTGTGTGTGCATGCGTGCGTGTGTGTGTTGCGGCTATTCAAATGATTGATGACTGAAGACATGAAGACATGAAGACATATGTGTTTCTCCAGTACTTGGGTTAAAAAAAAACCTCCCCAAAACTCAGTGTAAGGATCTATCCAATGACGGAAACGTAACCATTTTTGTAAGTCGCTCTGGATAAGAGTGTCTGCCAAATGCCTAAATGTAAATGTATTCATTCAGTGCATTAAACACACAATCACATACGCACACATATATTTAATGCTGTTCAATTTTTCTCTATGTATTGCTTCCCTCTTGAGTCTGGTTCCTCTCAATATTTCCTTCCTCGTATCATCTCAGGGAACTTTTCCCTTGCTACTGTTGCCTGTGGTTTGCTTATTAGACAATTGAAATGTAAATGTAAATTTGCTGGATGAATGCTGCACCATGCAAAGGAAATGAATTAATTTAAATTGAAGCTAAAACTGAGGTAATATGCATCCTCTTTTTGCCTCTGACAGAAGTTGATCTGCACTTTTGAACTAGCTGTGGACATGCAAGAAAGACTGCATACAACTGAATAAACATTTTAAAAAGAATGGATGAATGGAAAATACTTTATAGTTTGTGTATTTCCATGGAAAATTGTCCCATAATCAGCAATGTCCACTACAAAAAGTAAATCATTATATGAATTAAGGCACCATAAGTAGGTGTGGTGATTAGTTCACCAGAACAACACTAAGCCGTGTTATTTTTGTTCATTCCTTTTTCCTGAAAAATGAACAAATGCAGAGAACAGAACAAATTTTGGGTTTGTCCTTGTTGCTAAAGTACTGTGGGAATAATTACACTTATAATTCAGCAAATACTTACAGCATCAACCAGTTTGCCTCTGAAGAAATCAATATTTGCAAAGAATATTGGTGAAGGAATTCTGAAAATCTTCACTCCCTCTGGTTCATATATCTGTAAGGATTAAGGTTAAGATTTTTAAATATCATTTTACCTGAGAACGGCCATTTTTTAAACCTCACTAATGACCAAGACCATAACCCTCTGGCTGTTTTTTATTTATTTTTTTTCATTTGCAAAACAATAAAATATTGTTTTGTGTAGTGACACACCTATTAAGCTAAAGTAGGCCAAGTCAGATTTAAGCTTACCAGTTTTACTGCCTTGAAGGCAGGGATTGTGGAATGTTTTTGCACTGTAATCTATATGCATGGAATATGTGATAAAAGATGACTTACATTGACATAGTCTTTTCGGTTCCTGTAAATGTCAGTGCCAGAGATGTTTGCTAGGACACAACAGTGTGGGCTGAAAAATAGGGGACATACATTATTATTCTACACAGAACTAAATCAACGTCTTTGGAACATTTAGTTTTTTTCATGAAATTTTGATTTTAAAATATATTCTTAATAAATGTTTATATATTTATAAAATAGTTTTTGTGTTTAGTCATACGCACAACTGGGTTCTGAAGACAACAGCAATCATCTCTACTCCAAGTCCTACAGCAAGGCCAATATCCAGTCCCAGCAAGATGGAGGCAATACAGGTCACAATCCAGACGGCCTGAATGGAGTGACATAGTGGGCACACGATTACAAAAGCAATTACAGGAGTCTATTCAGTATTTTATTAGGAAAATACAGTCCAATTAAGTATTCACCAACCGGTCGCCCAGTGGTCTATGAATGAATTACCCTACTGTACCCTGCTGCCCAGCTAATACTGTATGTTTGGAGTAGTAGAAGATTTTCTGAATGTTACACATTTAGGACATTTTACTCAAATTTTCTGTGAAACACTTCTCTTTAGACTGTATGCTGGTGAATTGGTTTTTGAGTGTTACAGTCAAGTGGGTATATTTTTTAATATTGCAGAATGGATTTATAAAACACCCTGTCATTTTAGCTCATCTTAGCCTCTAGCATATGTTCTGAAGATACATAATTTGATTAAAAATTCTCATAGATCCTGTCAAGTATGCTAATATTGCCTAGCTGTATTACTATATAGTAAATACTTTTTCATATTTTAGTAGTAGAAGTAGCAGTAACGTTTGTATATTGGCATTTATTCCTCTGGTACAGATTTTCTTTCCCTGGAAATGGTACATATCGTATTTATCAGGAACGTTCACTTGCTGATGGAAAGAAGAGGTCTCTTACACAGTCAGGCCGATCCTTCCTCCAGAGATAAGGTACTTCACGCACCTGCATCAGCATCCCTTTCAGATTCACTATTACCACGGCACCCAGCACTGACTGGAAAACACGCATACAACATCATACAACACACAAGAAAGTGTCCCACACTGAGACATTGACATAAAACTCAGAACACCAAAGATTTTAATTGAGTTTCATGATACTGATTATGCATACTGTACGGGATTCAGTGGAAGCAGATTGAGGCTGAAGGTTACCTTTGGCAGTGGCTCTAGCAAGAACCCTATGGCCAGAGTTACTATCAGGACAATGATTGCAGAGAGTATACCAGCAATCTGGAAAATCACAACAGTCTGGTTATGTCTTGGTAGAACAAAGGACGAATGTTTATTGTGAAATGTTAAAGGATAAATTTTAAAAGGCAAATAAAATATGTTAACAATTCATATGACGAGGGTAATATATGACTTTATAAAGGCACTTTATTGTACTTCGCTCTTTTTAATAGGCTGTATATGTCAGTATAATTTTTAAGCTCTTAACCCCTCAGGCATAGATTGTTTATTCCTCTAATTACATTCCTTTCCTTTGAGCTCCACTGTTATCCTTCAATGTAGAGCTGTATATACCTCTACCTCATCCCTAGAGGGCAGTATTTCTGTTTACTTATTTTGTTTTTTACTTGGAAAGAATTTAATTGTAATGGTAATGGATTTGTTAGTTTGGAGTTAACTATTTTGTTCATCATTCACATAATTTGAAAGCTAATTATTTGTAATAAATAAATAAATAAATAAATAAATAGATAAAATAAAAATAAAAATAAAATGCACAGTAAAGTGAATTGCAGTATCCCTACCTGTGTTTTCCCCCCTGTGCTTTCCTGGACTGCACTCCTGGAGAGAGCTGTGCTGGCTGCCAGTGATTTAAATGCACCACCAAATATGTTACTTGCACCAAAAGCTATGAGCTCCTGGAAGTATATCGGTTTTTCATGACAATCAAACAACTTGGATTTACTATTTCTGATGCATTTTCTGTGTATTATTTTTTTTTTAAAGCTACATTGATAGTGGAGCTTACCTGGTTTCCATCAATAACATAGTCATGTTTGACGGAATAGACTTTAGCCACAGCAAAGGCCACAGCAAAACCCACTATACTCATGGGAAAAGCATCTACAGCTGTTTCCTGAAATATCTGAACATTAGGAGCAATAGGTGGCTCAAATCTAATGAGAGGAAAGCAATACATCGTTGTCATATGTCTTATTCTTTTCTACAGTCAATCTTACACATGAAATATAATATAATTTATAATTTTGTTGCTTACCCATCTGGTATTTTTCCTACAACATCCACGCCATAATTTGCTTTAAAATTAAATGCATAGGATACTCCACATGCTATGATAGTCTGCATAAACAGGGAAATTGTTGGGTTAGTACCCACCCTCAGGGAAATCACAAATACAAATAAATTTATTATAACTGTATCAACCTCTTAATTGATTAGTTAGTGTTGCTAAATTACATCCTTAAAAGTAGGGGGGAAAACATCTGAAGGGTGAAGAAGCTACATTTGTGGTAAAAAAAAAAAAAAAGAAAAAAAAGAAAAGAAAAGAAAAAAAAAGAAAAGTCAAGAAAGAAAGAAAATGGTGCATTATTAAGATGGTCAAAAAAAAAAGCTTGCATGGCACAGCAGCATTACTGTCTTATCACTGGGGAACTTTGAGTGCTAATTAAAATGATTTGCTGATTGTTAGTTTGGAATTCCATTTTGATGATGCTTTTTGGAATAGACCATTTTTTCCCACCATCTTTCTTTTAGACCATCTTTTATTTTTAGAAGTTCACATTCAGAAGTTTAATTGGGATGTAGGAGATTTGTAGTCCTACTTCTTTCATGCATGTTGTAAAAGTGGCTAGAGTACTGTTTATTTTGTGTGTTGATTAACACTGATATCATGGAAATGCGATTAAAAGAAGTTTGCATTTCCATTCTCTTGGCCTAACTAGTACATTAGTAAAGTATAGTAGGATGGAGAACTTATGTTTTCAGTTCTGTTGTTAGTTCGTCCATTTTTATGCTAAGATTTACATTTTCTTCAAAATATATTTCTAATCTAATCTCTGCTTATCATTACAAAAAATACATTTGAAAGAGAGTTTGAATCTCCTTTAATATAACCCATGGTTATATTTGGACTTTTCTCAATTTTAATACATAAAAAAGCCAAGCATCTTTAAAAAAGAATTTCCTCCTCTGTTGTTTGTCTCACAAATAGAAAATCCCATAGTTTAGCAATGGCAGACCAACTCATTCAGTGTGCCAGTTCGGTGACAGGTAAATCCCTTAAACTGGTGAAAGAGTAACCAGGCCGGAACCTTTATCTTTCCGTGTATGTGATTTATAGAGCTTTGCACAAGATGGTAATAAACCACTTGCTATTTCAGATAAATTAGCAAAAAGCAAAAGGTAATGTTTGCCAGATTAATCAATCAATAAAAAGTCATTAACTGTGTTCATACTAGTCATTAGTGCCATTCATGAATCAATAGCACTAATTCATTCATAAATAAAAAAAATTTTTTTTAAAGTGACAACATTAGCTTTTCATGTGTTTTTGTTTCATCAGAAATACTGACCATGATGACTTCTATTGGGATAGGAACCGGAAGCTTTTTCTTGAATCTTTCATTGAGTTCTTTCACAGGGAACACAACAGCCATCACCACAAGGGCTGTCACAAAATCAGCAATGTTTGTGGATTCGATCTGACCAAATGTTTTCTCCAGTATCTAGAATTAAAACAATGAAGTATGAAAGGAGCGACTGTATGATCACAAATGCTCAGAAACAATAAGTATGTAAGATTCTGTATTACTATAGAAATACTGAGGATGCCTAAGGCATCTTATGACATACTTCATGCGCAGTCTCTTAAAATGTATTTGTAACAAGGAAAACGTAACAATGTGACAACATTAAGGAAAACATCTTAATGCTACAAAAGAACATAGTGGTTTGTTCGAACAAATTGTCCTGTAACTACACAAAAAGGTAACGCAAAACCCCTTGAACTTACTTTTATTAAAGCAAGTGGTCCACTGAAACCTGGTACTTTCAGCCCAAAAATAAATTTGAGCTGTGACACCAGAATGTGAACTGCAGCAGCTGTAGTGAACCCAGATACAAGAGTATCCGACAGGTAAATAACTATGAAGCCTACTTGCAGCAACCCCATGCCAAGCTGAGTGTTAGAGGGCAGAAGAGTTAACACATTAGGCTGACCACTATTTTTTGTAAATAGTTGAATAGGATAATAAGAGGAGACGTACCTGGAAAATACCGATGAGAAAGGTTAGTGAGGCAGACACCATGGCTCTTTGCTCATCCATTGTTAGCCCTTCAAAACCTGTTATGTTGGCCGGAGGACCTTCATCGGGTACCAGCCGGGTCACTACAGACCCCACCATAAGACTCAGAACTGGGAATGCTCCTAAATTAAAATCATGTAGTCGAAAGGAAAAGTGAATTCTGTCAGAATCACTGCTAATCATTTGGCCATTTAACATGACTAGGTTAACATGGTAGCACATTATTTCACATTATACAAAAGAACAAATTAATTAAGAAATTATTCTTTAATCTGATTTTTTTAATAGGATTTTTTTTATCAAGTATCTGAGACTTTTTGGAGGTCTTAAAACATCCAAAAAGTCATGAAAATCAGCACACAGATTGGAACCTGTGACCATTAGGATATCTGAGTGACCGGGCCCTGGGCGTGGCACAGGGCACGAGCCTTCATGCGAGATTTTGCTGCATAACTTTGCGCTGCATAGCTCATGGTGCAGGTGCTTGCATCATCATGGCTTGCATTAATATATTGCAATTATTTAACCCCTACATGGAACTGTTTTGGTTACAAAAATGTATTTGTTACTGTAAAGTCCAAATATGAATTTAGCATTGAATGGTGTTGTAAAACTGTAAACCTTTTATTTCTCACTCCCTCACTCATCATCTATGCCGCTTAATCCTGTATTCAGGGTCACAGGGGGCCTGGAGCCTATCCCAGGAGACTTAGGGCACATACGGCAGGGTACACCCTGGACAGGGTGCCAATCCATCGCAGGGCACAGACACACACACATACATACACTCACTCATTCACACACTATGGGCAATTTGGGAATGCCAATTAGTCTAACCTACATGTCTTTGGACTGTGGGAGGAAACCGGACTACACGGAGGAAACCCACCAAGCACGGGGAGAACATGTAAACTCCATGCACACAGAGACGGGAATCGAGCCTGGCCGGGGATCGAACCCGGACCCTGGCAGTGCAAGGCGACAGTGCTAACCACTACACCACCGTGCCGCCCCTTTTATTTCTATATACTATTTTATTGATCTATGGATTAAACCAACACATTCTGTATTTTGTACACGTCTAGTAGTTTACAGCAGGATAGCACCAACTCATATTTCTTTAAAATATACAAAGCATGTAGCACAATCTACTTGTGATTCTTAAACATTTGCACTATTATATTATATCTGCATGCCTTTGGACTGTGGGAAGAAACCCACCAAGCACGACAAAAAACTCCATGCCCAGAGACCCCAAGGCGGGAATGAAACCCGGACCCTGAGGGTGCAAGGCGACAGTGCTGACCACTACACCACTGTGCCGCCTATCATATATCATATCATATCATATCATATCATATCATATCATATCATATCATATCATATCAACTTCATACATATATACCCTGCAGTTCCATAATATTTTTGAATTTGTTGTGAATTTCTGAAGTATATACAGTACCACTTTCCCTACAGATCTTTATCATATTTACACAAATTGAACAAAAACTCACCAATAGAAATGTGTCGAGAAGTGCCAAAGAAAAAGTAGATGATGACAGGGAAAAAGGCAGCATATAACCCGTACCAGGCAGGAAGAGATGCTAGTAAGCTGTAAGCCAGTCCTACGAATTACAGCAAACCCAACAGGTTTAACTTTACTTTATCATTTAAATCCATTCCCCCCCCCCCCCCCCCCTTTTTTTTTTTTACAGCTGTCACCTTCCTTGATATTTGGCTGATTATCTTTGTGTTGAATATGCAAATCATTATGACAGTTGCTAGAAACAAACTATTTTGAATGTTTCAAATTTATGATTATGATTCAACAAACACACTTATTACTGTCTCTTGTTATGGTTTCTCTGAAAAAAAGCTTAACTTGCATTAATTTGACCATTTTCATCACATACATTAATATTAAAACAATGTCTGCGGAGTTTCTGTTTTATGGTGAAGTTTATTAATACCCTGTTTTACCTTGCAGTACAGCCACCAGTCCAGTGCTAACTCCAGACACTATATCACCTAGTATCCATTCTTTGACATTGTAGATTTTCATCCACGCAATGACAGGCAGCAAAGACAAGGCTGCGTTCTTTGCACGATTTGAATCACAACTGCACACACACACACACACACACACACACACACACACACACACACACACACACACACACACACACACATATATATATATGTCACATATGTCACATACTATTTACAGTTTTACATGAATATCATGTAAAGACCAGTATTCATCTATTTTCAGAAGCACATTGATGGTTATCTGAATGTCTCAGATACAATATAAAACATTTCAAACTTACGTGAAGTATTGTTTAACATGATCCAGCATGGTCTTGTGTTGCCGGCAGATTTTCTCATGCTCATCTGTAAAGGCATCCTCTGTGTAAAGTGGTCTGGACACCACATACTGTGCCATGGTGTGGCTTTCAAAGCTGCTGGAACTTGAATCTTAGTGGAACTCTGTATCAGGAGATGATATTTATTAGGGACCAACACCACAACAGCTGTAGACCACAAAGGTGTAGAAGAATCTCTGTACTGTTACTGAAGGATGCTATCTGTTCTGGCCATATCAGTATGTTTAATAATGCTTTACTCAGCACAAGTAACCAAAAAAAAGGAGGAACGAAAAAAAGAAACAAAAGAAACAAAAGAAAAAAAAATGAGTCATGAATCTTATATCATTCCTCGTGATTTTGTATTAACCTATCTACTGTGGTTTTCCAAGCTACATATGTTGTCTAGCTTTTGTCTTTAACCTCTTTTATGCTTCTGAAATACAAATACAAATTACAAAATGCATTTAGTTTGTTTCCTGACCATTCACAGGTAGGACATATAGGGACTGTCCTCACGTCACCTTTTAGAGGAACAGGATATTCAAAGGCATTTTCGATACCTGATAATAATGTCTTGTTGATTTTCTCTTTAATCTCAGAGCGCCTTAATAAACAGTCAGTACATCAAAGGTGCTGTCTTGTCACACTGTTGTTTAATTGTACTATGTGAATCATTTATGTCTGTTCTCCATTACGTGTATATTAAGTCTGTTATCTCACTATAAGTGGTCAATCTTTTGCAAGAAGTGTGTTTCTTTGACCACACCAGCCTCAGAACAGACACAGCAACCAAATGTACAGTGCAAACTATCCAGTACAAAACGATACATACCATTTTAGAACTGATGGGTTTCACTGCCAAAAAGTATACATCCATTCAGGCAGTTTTGAACAAAATGAGTTTTTGCGAAAAGTGTTACAAACGAATAGAGAATGTTTTGTTCGTGCTTTCTGAGTCACACGGGTGTTAAAAAATAACAATTGTTAAAATGCCAGGGCAAAATACAGTAGTTTCAGTCATATCAGTGCGATTTTTGTGTTACTTTGTCAAAACTGATAATTCAGAATACAGTTGTTTTTGTTCCAATGCACATTTGCATTTTTTTAAATCAATAATATGTTGATTGAGGTTTAATTTAAAAATACACTGATCAGCCATAACTTTACAATGCAAAACATTATGCCCAGTATTGTGTAGGTTCTCCCTGTGCCATCTGGGCACCTCTGGCCCCTTGGATCATGACTGGAAAAAGACCTCTTGTGGTCTTCTGTGGTCTCTGGCACCACAGCAAATCATTTGGATGCTATAGCAGCATGGGTCCTAAATTACATTCAAATCTGAGGAGTTTGAAGACTGGTCTTTTCCTGCTGGATGCCATGCATGGGGTGTGCGGTGCAATGATAATTGGTGCTGCTTTGGCTTTTCTTGTGGGAACAGATCAGATGAGAAGATTTTTGCTCCCAGTAAGCACGGGTGAGTATTGGCTACATGATCCTGGCACCAGTTTACTGGTATATAATTGATAATCAATATTAATATGTTAATGTTATGTTGTGTTTTTGTTATGGGTGATCAGCGTATAGCAAAGTCATTTTTTCATGTTGCCAATCATACCGGCAGCAAATTGGAACAAGGAAAAACATTTTTCTTTATTGCCAAACAAAAAAGCAATGAATTGATTGCCATGCATCACACTGTAAAATGCGTCACTCTTTGAAATGCATATTAAGAAATACAGTCATACATTATGGCCTTTTGCCAAAAACACATTCAAAGCTTTTAAAAGAAGGACATTTTCAAAAAAAAAAAAAAAAAAAAAGGACACAATTTACAAAAAAAATAAATACTTTTGTTCCAGACAACTTTGTGTGCCAGAGAAAAATAAATTGAGTGAATGTCCAAAAAATAGCAATATTATTATTTATTTATTTATTTGCAATGAAACCCATCAATAACTGTTTATATCCATCTTTGAAGTCACTTGCTTGCAAAATGTGAAAAATAAAAGGACAACTCAGATGGTGAAATAGGAACGTCATAATATTATGAAGCTATGCACTTTGACAACATATAAACCTTTATTTAAAAATCCCTTAATAAAATCTGTCAAAAAGTATTCAAAAGAGCACAGCAATCAGAAAGAGTTACAGGTAGAAGCTAAAAAAAGCAGGTCAGCGTTAAAACCAGTAAAGAAACCCTTTCTAAAGTCATACCTGAAATCCTTTGATTTAGGTATCCGTCTCTGATATCCAGTTCTCATTCCTCTTTATTACACCTTCATCCTGCCAGAAGGATTTGACTTTATCTGAGATCCTTCTTATTAGTCCTATCCATAAATCGGTTCCTGTCTGTAATTATTAACAACTGGTCTTTCTTTATTTTGATATCTCCTTGACCATTGCTCTTCCAGATAAAGGCACTGATAGTAGTCTGTAGGCTGGGTGTCTTTTATGAGACACCGCTAACACTTTATTCACTCACTGGATCAAGGCATCTCTGGCTGGTATAGAGCAGGTATTGCAAAAATAATGATGTCATAAGTGGTTAATGAAGGTATATTCCTATAATATTGTTGTATATTAATTTTGCCTGCTTGGCCTCCTGTTTTTTTCCCTGCATTGTGTTAGTTTAAAACCTTTGAACCCTATATTTTGTTCAAAACTGCCTGAATGGATTGCATTCTTTTAAAGTGTCCCAGGAAATTTGCAGGAATGTTTTACCATATGCAGAATCACAGGCCAGAGCCTGCTTTTCAGCTCTTATCTACAACTGCTACTATCTACTTATAACTGGAAAATAAATATGATCTTCAACATTTATTTCCTGTGACACAATTTAATGCAACACAGAGTACTATTTTACATGCAGTTACTTTACAGTGGTCATTTCTTTTATTTTCTTCTCTAACGAGCAATATACTGTACAATAGCAATCCCCATGATATTTATCTACATACTCAGAATGAATTTTATTTTTTATTTAAAAACCTCGGTTATGTAAATATTGCCATGTTTTTTTTTCTTAATGAAGGGCAACAATTATGCTAAATTCATTTTCTAGTTATTCTCGAAGATACCCTCCCCTGACTTGGTGCTCAGCTCTGCTGCCTTCTTGCTGTATTTCTTACTGTAAATACAGTAGACACTATAATGGCACAAGTTAAAACAGGACTCAGAGATCAACTGAATGTGTCTGTAAATGCTCCAGCTGAAATACTCCTCAGATAATGCATTTTTCATATCTCAAACACCCTTTGAGAAAAAGTCTTTAAAGCATACAGACCTGGATTCTACTTAGAAAAGTAAGTAGAATCCAGGTCTGCATGCTGTAATGTATTTTTCTCGGATTGTATTTCCACTACTTTATTCTCAATGCCCAGTGGTATTGATATCAACAGAACAGAGATAAAGTGGATGTGAGGTTATGTTAGCATGATTATAAAAGGGTGCTATAAAATATTGCATATTGGCAAGGCTCAAAAGTCACTCAGTTTCTATTTGGCAATACTTTCCATCATTACTTAATATCCAAATATCTCAATTTGTAGCTGACTGATGCTGAATGCCTAGCTCTTGGCTTGATCTACAACTATTTGATCCAATTTTCACATAATTACCACTTTGAATTGCCCTAAATGCTAACATAACACTACAACATATTTTGTAAGATACATATAAAACACATGATACATGATGCTCATGAGTGCCCCAACTATAAATATTAAATGTAATAAGTTTTAAATGATTTTAATTGACTACAAAATATAAAATTTTACAAGAGGCTATATACAACAGACTATGACGACAGAGCCATAATCGTTATCTATCTCCTGGAGATGATCATAAAGTTTAGCAATCTAGACAATTGACTATTCATACGATACAGAGCATCCTTAGTTTAGTATAGAGCTTAGTCTTTTCATTAATAATAATAGTAATAATAACAGTGAATGTGTAATCAATATGTGGAGACACACCCTAGTAATTCATACATCTCTTTCTCAACAATTGAGCATGAACAAGTGCATGACTGCTTTAGTAATTTTATAAACGGTGAATTTATATGTAAAATGCTACTTGATCAGTCTGTTAGATGTTCTTCCAATAAGTTCTGCAAGTCATTCTAAACTAACCATTGCGGTTTTCATTTGCAACAATTCAATATTAAACTGTGACTTACCTTACATCAGTCAGGCAGTGAAGTTTGGTAGAATGCCTTGTCTTACATTAAAGAGTGTGTGTGTGTGTGTGTGTGTGTGTGTGTGTGTGCGTGTGTGTGTGTGTGTGTGTGTGTGTGTGTGTGTGTGTGTGTGTGTGTGTGTGTGTGTGTGTGTGTGTGTGTGTGCGTGTGTGTGTGTGTGTGTGTGTGTGTGTGTGAGAGAGAGAGAGAGAGAGAGAGAGAGAGAGAGAGAGAGAGAGAGAGAGAGTACAAAAGATAGCTCATGTATGTTTGCTTGTGTGATTAATGCTTTAGTCGACTTTCACTTTTCACACAAGACCTTCAGAGTAACCAACAGAAAAATGCCAGGAGACATACAAGTGGGTTATTGTAGAAGAGTCTTGTCCATGTTAAACACAAGCTTATAAACAGCTATAAATTCTGTGGATATTCCAAAACTGGAAAAAAAAAAAAAAAAAAACACACATCCTGAGTCATACAGCAAAAACAAAGATTTTTATGGCATCCTTTAATTCATAGTAATACATTGAATCATGTAAATAGACTGGAATTTATCTATGCGTATTATGTTTGTACACTTGATGACTCACTTAATGATTTTGTCATGTCATGTTTAAAAAATAATTAAAAAATGAAGTTAAAAATAAAATATAACTAATATATAGCAAGGACTTAATTGACTATGTCAGGAAAATGACCAAAGCAAGTCATAATACTGTGTTTGTTAGTGACACATGTTCAGTTCATTGGTGACATTTTATTCTGAAACACCTTCCAAAACTGAGGACAGCATAAGATGACAACATAAGAATTTATATTAAAATCTGTAAAATTCCTTTTCTACATTATTTAAGGCTTTAAATGGTGTGTGTACACATATACAACATGGTCCTGTCATTTATATGTCTTTAGTCATTCTTCTCACTATTGAATAGTATGATGGGGGGGAAGTAAAAATGACAGTTTATGTGGATATCCTCTAGGTAGTTTTTAATAAGCATTCCTCCATAAGGCACTTGAATGTGGTTTACCTCCGCTGGCATTTCTGCTTAAACAGGTTGTAATGCACAAAGAAATGTTCAAAGGAATTAATGTTTAGTATAAGGATATATGCATGTTTATGTCTTGTAAAAGGTTGATTCAGTAGGAAGTCTGCACCTTCTTCATTAATTAGTGTACACATATTTTGCTCACTTTCATATATAGAGTTCATGAATAGCTTGAGGTGAAGAAGAGAGGCATTGATTATTAATTTGTGTTTGTATCATTAATATGATATTAAAAACATGAATATGATTAAAAACAAAAGCTCACCAGGTGTTCACTGTTTGTCATATCTCATTTTCATCTTCAGTGAATGCAAATTATACCTTATTATCCTGCACCTTTGATTCTATGTAGACATACAGTAAAAAAAAAAAAAAATCAATATTATAAATCAATCATTCACTCATGCAACCACAGCCTAAGATCAACACAATCAAGATGCCAACTTTTATATCTGCTAAACCATCCAAGACAGGAGTCCATGAAACATGGCCAGGGAGGTTGTGATTTTAAATTTAGCTAAATTTTTTTATGAATATTAGCCTGTTTTCCTAGTCTACTGAAATAAATGGGTTGAAACAAAAGCTCAATAACTGAACCATAGACCCACTTGGACCTAACATGTTCTGTCAGTGGAAAGGTAGAAAATGTGTTTTTTCCTGATTAGGTTCATGATGAAGTCCATCAGCAGGTGTCAAGAGCTAACTTTTTCAATTTAAGGAAATCTGCCAACCTGCATGCTTTGTAGAATATGAGAAAAGCATTGAGCCCTGAGAAATCCCATGCAAACACAAATATACAACAACTGCATACAGACAGCATGAGAATGATGATTGAGCTTGAGCTCTATGTACTGTACTGATAGCATCTGTAAAAATGTTATATTTATAAGACCCCAGTGTGCATGAACTTTGCATGTTCTCCTGCATTCCCAAATTGCCCGTAGTGTGTTAAGTAAGTTAACACTGGGATTGGTTTCAGGAACCCTGCAGCCCTGTATACCGTATAATGCAGAATAGATGGTGAGATTGAGTGAGTGAGTGAACTTTCAGCCCTTCTGCATGTGGCAACCCTGAGTACTGTCTTACTTTGACTAACACATATTCTAAATATATCCTACCTTATCTGCAAGGTATACTCCCAAAGGAGGTTTCCAGGTTTCTGTTCGCCACATGTTCCTGACAGAATCAAATATTAATTCAGATGTGGTACATGTATACGGTAAATAGTGAAATTATTTATTAGTGTCATAAAGCTGACAAAACAAACACAAAGGTTATTACTTAAAGCTGTATAATGCTTATCTGCAGTTATGTGTGATTTGATGCAAGTAATGCCATCACAGCCAACAATATAGATAGATGCTGACACCAATGCATTAAAATTCCTTTATGACCTGTGAAGGACACATAGTTGATTAATGAATGACCAGTACCAAGCAAGGTGAGACCTATCAATAAATGCACAAAGTTCATGATAAATAGTATGCTTTTTATCTGAAAACTCTCCATACACCAACACAGTGTAACTTACTGTACAACGCAGTATTGTCTGACTCCGACATTCAGTGTTCTAAAATTTGCTCAAATGTACCAAAAGCATGAACATACCAGATGTCATCCTGAATACAAATGATCTGTTGATGTGTCACACAGAGTAGAAGACACAGAAATGACCGTAATGTATCTAAAAATCCACCAAAATCCTCACAAAACACCATCATAAGTGTAACATAGCAGGGCTTACTCCAAAAGAAGACAATAATACTATGAAAACTGAGCTGTCTGAGCTAAGGGCGTGTAAAATACCCAAACTGACAAAATCTTGAGTAAAAACGATGTTCTGGATTTAATAGTCTACTTTAAATTATACTACAAATAAACTACTGGCTCAATGTAAACAAACACAATATGTATTAATTAGGGAAGCTAAACTAAATATTTTTACTGGGATTAGTGCTCACTTTTGTTGCCAGGGGTTCAGCTATTATTGGCTGTATTTTTAGTTATTTTGAGGGGACAATACATTTACACTGCTATACAAACTTTACACTGACTACTTTTCATTGTGTCAAAGAGTCATGTGAGGGGTGTACTCACTTTTGTGACATACTGTATTTTCACTGCTGAAATAACAGCATTAAGTGGAATAAGTGAATTTTAATGCACTGGAGTCATTTTAAGACAAAACCTTTTCTTTATCCAATCTACTGTACATGCATCTGTGATTCACTCTACGATTACTGAAAAAGGAATGCATTTGGCTGATGACGAAATAAGTACAACTGATCATAAATAAGATGTAAGATATATAAAATTGTATTTCTTTGCATTAATAAGTTCGGCCATACAGTGGCCGATACAGAGTTTGCCATACAGGCAGACAATCAAACTTGTATGTGGGCTGGAATTATAATATCACTGATTACATTAAAGCTGATCAGATTATTTTTAGCTTTAGCAGTTTACCTATTTTTATAAACTCTTTTCCCATCTATGACAGGCTCCCATGCTAGTCTATAAATATGTTTAATATTCAACTTACAGTATCACTTAACCACTCTTTGAAGTGACCAACTTTGGCAAAATACTTTATATGGACAAGTTTCATTTGAACAATTTTATTCCAGAAAGCTCATTAGTCTGTGAAGGAGACAGAGTTAGAGTTATTATTCCATGTGTATTAACATTTTCTTACTTTTTTGTATTCTTTCATATTCCTCTAGCTAAAATATTCCCAAGTGTTTGTCCTATTAGCTAACTTACACCGAGTCCCATTATGTAACAATGAACTCAAAATAAATGAACATATGAAACAAATAAACATTTGGGAATTAAGTATTTGATGTCAATATTAATAATTCTTTAACAGCTATTTCTACCAAATTAATTATGTGCAACCCCAGCAGAATTTTTTGTTAATAATAAATATGCAATATAGAGTCTCTCAATAACTCAGTAATACAATGAGAAACACTGGCATACAGTATAATATACAATTTGCAAACAACCCAACTGTAACTCATGAAACATAATAATTAAAATGTTTATTAATGCTTTATTAATTGATAATATTCAAATAATAATTTTTAAATAGAGATTGTTTATTTGCCACAAATGAGCTACTCACACAATACTGTTCTTATCTGATTCAACAATTTGGACACATTATTGAGTTGCATGAAAAAGCCCATCGGGTTAGCAATGACATTGCCAGCTCTGACAGTTACTAGACGCCAGAAATGGAGAATAGAAATGTCAGTATAATAACAGTATTATTAAAAGCAAAGCAAGTGTTTTTCACTCACTCTGTCATTATCTGTATTGCATTATCCTGCAAACAAGGTTGTGGAGGACCTGGAGCCTATCCCAGGAGACTTAGGGCACAAGGCGAGGTACGCCCTGGATGGGGAGCAAGTCCATTGCAGGTCACTGGCTTGTATATCTTTGGAATGTGTGAGGAAACCATAGCACCTGGAGAAACCCACCAAGGGAGAACATGCAAAATCATGTCCTTCTAAAATAAATTTCAATTGTTCTAATAATACCTCACACCAACTGCATGTCCATCCCACCATCTGCCATGGTTGAAATAGAGGCCCGAGGACCATGACTACTATAGGCAAAATCAGGGCTGAGATCAACCCTGCTACCTGCAACAAACAATTCAAAATATCAAAGAGAGAGAGAGAGAGAGAGAGAGAGAGAAAGAGAGAGAGTGAGAGAAAGAGAGAGTGAGAGAGAGAGAGAGAGAGTTCAGTACCTGAGTTTTTCCCTCCTGTACTCTCCTGTATCGTAGCCTCAAAGCCTGAGACGTAGCCACAGGAAATGTTGCTGATCCCAAACACTATCAATTGCTATTGGACAAAAAATTATTAAAAGTAGATTAGATTTACATTCTGGAGCATCTGAGTCATAAGACGTCCTGTTCTCTACCAGCTTTTTATCTCTGTTCCAGAAAGTTAGTGATAGCAGTTAGTGATAGATAATGGCCGATGTCATTCAAATTCTCATTCACCATGTGTAAGAGCTCATTTAATTATTTCATATCTAAAATAAGGCATCCAAAGTAATTATATTTCTAATATGTTGATTTTTTTTTACACATTCCTGATTACCATCAATTTAATAATCATAATTTGTTGCATTCATGTTATGTTATGGATTGATACTATTGATATCTATTGGTGCATGTGTTGGTTTACATTGAGCATGTAGCTTATTAGTAGCTCACTAAAGTAGTAATTAAATCTGGCACATAATTGTTCATAACATTGCTTTTACTCAACATTTTGATTTTAGTCAATGTTCTCTCAGTTCGGGTATTTTACACGCCCTCACCTTGGACTGCTGCAGACACTATTTCATAATGGTGCTTCACATTACTGCTTGTTATTACTTCCATGGTTTCGGGAACATACAGACAGACAGACATACTGACAGATATACAAACACATGGACAAAAATCTTTCTGAGACTGGTTTCAGATCCTCCAACACATGAAAAATAAATATATAATTAAAAGAGCAAGTTCTGACCTACAGTATGTATAGGCAAAAGCTTCCTTATACAGAAATCAGGGTTGAATAAATATTAATTATATATATATATATACTGAAGTACAATGTTTTTGTCAGTACTCTTATACAAACTTATCAAAAGCAGTGTTCAACTGATGCAATGCTGGTGTAATAAATAGTATCCAAGTCCAAGATCCTGGCATCAGCTGTAGACAGAAGCCACTCACATATGCAATTAAAAAGAAGCCATTGTGGCTGTGTGTGGAAACAGACAACAGTTTTGAGCTGAGAGATGAACAATGGAAAGCAGGTGCTCTGGTGAAGCCTCCTACCAGCAGGTCAGACAGATAGTGGACCAAGAAGCCCACAAAGAAGCCTACAATGGAGCATTCCCATTGTCAATTGAAGAAAAAGAAAAGAAATCAACATTTGATCAATATATTGCATAATATATTGAAAGTTCCAATATATTAATGATATAAAAGATGGTCTCAACCATCCAGCTATTATCTTTTCTAAAGTAAGAAACACAAATATGATGTGACCAAACTACAGAATCAGCAGTAACTAGGGTTGGTTACTTGGTCCTTGCTTGCCTCAGATAGTGGATATACTGTATTTCTGTTCTCCAGTACTTTCTATAACTTTCTCTTGTAAGGAATGCCACTAAAAGGCTAATTCCCATATACTAGCTGTACAAAGCATTGAATGGGCTAGTTTATCAGTGCTTGAACAGCCTTTTAAACATTCAAGAAAGGACTTGCTGCCACCTTATGGAAACAAGCTAATTGAGAATGCAGCAGGTTGTGTCCTTACCAGTAAATGAAAAGTGCATGTTCATAGGCTTACAGTATTCAGGATATGATGGCTGTGTGTTAAGTTTCACTATTGACTTAAAAGTTATTTTTATTTTTAAAACACTGAACAGTTAAGCTCTGACATTTCTTGTTGAACTCCTGAAACAGTAAAGCTCATCCTGAGCATTTTTCTCAGCTGAGGCAATTAATTTAGAGGGTCATTTATAGCTCAGTTTAAATGCCTAATGTACTTATATATATTTTATTGAATTTTGATTTATTGTACAATTTAACCTCAAAACTAATAATAAAACTTGCTTGTAATTGTAATCCCGTGCCGAAGAAGTCTACTGTGTCCTGTTTCAATGACTACCGGCCTATTGCACTCACACCCATCATCATGAAGTGCTTCGAGCGGCTCGTCATGAGACATATCAAGACCCTGCTGCCTCCCTCACTGGACCCCCTGCAGTTCGCGTATCGTTCAAACCGTTCGACGGACAACGCCATCTCCACCACACTCCACCTGGCACTGACACACCTGGACAAGAAGGACACTTACGACATAGATTTCAGTTCAGCATTCAATACAATCATCCCCCAACACCTGATCAGGAAGCTGAGCCTGTTGGGCCTGAACACCTCCCTCTGTAACTGGATCCTGGACTTCCTGACAGAAAGACCACAGGCAGTGCGGATCGGAAGCTATACCTCCAGCACCACCACACTGAGCACTGTGGCCCCCCAGGGCTGTGTGCTCAGTCCCCTGCTGTTCACACTGCTGACTCACAGCGACACACAGCTCCAATCATATCATCAAGTTCGCTGATGACATGACCATGGTGGGTCTCATCAGCAAGAATGACAAGTCGGCGTACAGAGAGGAAGTGCAGAGGCTAACGGACTGGTGTACAGACAACAACCTGTCTCTGAACGTCAATAAGACAAAAGAGATGATTGTTGACTTCAGGAGGACACGGAGCGATCACTCTCCGCTCAGCATCGACGTCTCTTCTGTGGAGATCGTCAAGAGCACGAAATTCCTGGATGTCCACCTGGAGGAGAAGCTCACCTGGTCCCTCAACACCAGCTCTCTGCAAAAGAAAGCCCAACAATGTCTTTTCTTACTGAGAAGGCTGAGAAAGGCACCGCTTCCACCACCAATCCTCACCACCTTCTATAGCGGAACTATTGAGAGCATCCTGAGCAGCTGCATCACTGTCGGGTTCTGAATTGTACCATATCGGAGCGCATGGCCCTACAGCGGATAGTGAGGACAGCTGAGAAGATCATCGGGGTTTCTCTCCCCTCTAAAGAAGACATCTACACCACACGCTCCATCCACAAAGCCACCAGCATTGTGGCTGACCGGACACACCCATCACACACACTCTTCACCCTTCTGCCATCTGGAAAAAGGTACCGAAGTATTCAGGCACTCGCATCCAAACTATGTTACAGTTTTTACCCACAAGCCATCCGTCTCCTCAACACAAAGAGACTGGACTGATAAACACGTGCACACGCACGCACACACACACACACACACACACACACACACACACACACACACACACACACACACACACACACACACAGACACACAAATCACTAAAATAGACGAATTAAATAACATCCGGACTGAACTGATAAACACACACATGCACAATCACACTGATCTACAACCAGCTTCATTTGTTCATACCTACCTACCTGAACTGCTCTTTGCAATATTTGCACAATAATTTATTTCACTTTGCTATTTGCACACATTATTTTTGAACACAATGTTAATTGTTTACTTGCTGCTCTCTCCACTACCTCAACTCATACCTTGTCACTAAAAAGGTATCTGTTTACTGTAACGTGTTACGTTGTTGTGTTGTCATGTAGCTCTTCGTTTGCACATTTGCTCGTGCACTTTGTTGTCTGTTGTCTATTGTTGTCTCTTTTTTGTATAGAAATTGATAGTTTTAGGTTAACTTAAAAATGTAAAAATCTGCGTTGTTAATTTATGTTGTGTTGTTAATTTATGTCGTTTGCATGTATGTAGGACCTTGATCCTGGAGGAACGTTGTTTCGTTTCACTGTGTACTGAACTGTATATGGTTGAAATGACAATAAAAGCCTACTTGACGTGACTTGACTTGACTTGACTTGAAAAATACCATAATTTATTTATTAGCTAACTTTGCCTTTATCATCTTAGGCAGTAGGTAACGTCTTACTTAGCCAAAATAGACTGCATAGTATATTAACATAGTAACATAGTTGTAGGGCAGATTATAAATATGAGATACTAAATAAATAGAGAGAGACATGCAAACATATAGATGTATATATCGTGTGTGTGTGTGTTCTGATCAAAAGAAAGACAATTTAAATGAACAAATAAATCTCTTATTTAAGGGTTTCCAAATTATGTTTCAGTATTTCAAAACTGAAACTAAACATTCATTTTGCATGTACAAATAGCAATTGTACAACATTTTACGATTGAATCTGATTAAATTTCTCATGGACCTAGCTCTCATCAACAGTTACATCAGTATCTTATTTATAACCACCAGTTAATCTCCTTGCCTATAAGCTCTGTCTTTTTCTAGCGTAATTTTTTCTTTTTTTTAGCACTTCTTTTTTTCTTTTCTTTTCCCACACACCAAGTGCAGGGCCTATGTAGGCCCTAGAGACCGAGTGTGAGTTTGGCAACAGATCTGCCTGTCCAGAACTCTTATAACGTTAGAATGTCCTTACGTCACTGAAGATGGACAAGTTGTTTAGAAACCTTCTAAAGTTTCTCATGCTCTACAGCATTCCTGAACACAGATTGTAACTGACCAACCGATGCAGGAAACCTTAAATCTAGGTCAAATTGTCTTTATTTATATATATTTTTTATTTAATCAAGTCTATACCTGCAGGTGAAAAGGTTGTATTGTTGTCCACAATTTAGCAAAACCCTTACAAAACCATGACAATTGAAGGTTGTTTCCACTTCTGGAATTTTGTACTGTCTGCATTTAAATAATTTTATCTACCTTTAAAGTTTCCCTACAGTGTACGGAATAAACTCCTCCACAATTGGGTATTGCTGGTTCTCAAGGAACAAATGTTTTACCAGGCTAACTAATAGGGGTCCAAAACCTTTTTTCAAAATAGAGACATTTCAAAGGACATTACCACATTATGAATGTTAATCACCACCTACCTGAAACCCAAAGATGAAAACCTAAGATGGTCTGTTCTAAAATGTAGCTCATCCCCAGCAGGGTTATCTCACATACAAGTTTAGTTCTAAATGCTTACAATATTAAAATCCCTTTTGAAATCTTTTGGGTGGAAAGAATACACTCACACAAACAAGAGACAAATCAAGAAATTATATGAACCACCATGTCTCCAGACCAGTGGTCCATTCAGTATAACAATCAAACTTATTTTAAAGTAGTCATCTTGTAACATATGCTCATTTAAAGTAATTCTTTTTTTATTATAAATATTTGTTTCTATATTAAAGAAATAATGGGAATAAGGTGGATACAGCAAAATATGCTTTGTATTTGGCATTATAACAACAGAGGAAATATAGAATACATTGGCATTACATGAATTATAATGCAATTAAAACAAAGACAAGAAAAGCAGAACTCTAAGACCGTTGTTAAATACAGTATATGCTTTTGTTGGTGTCAATAATTTTCGTCCAATTTTCTTGTAACTTTATATCCTGTTAGATGAAAAAAAAAAAAACTAAAATAAATATATTAGCAAAATAAGTGAGAAAGCATCAAGACATAAATCTATATGCCTCAGTAATGTACTAGATACAGAAATCAATGTTAAATCATATGTACTGTATTCAAATAATATTGTGCTGAACTGCATTTAAAAACTAAAGACAGCAGAATTATATATAAGTATATAATGAGCATTATTGAAAAGTTATTGTGCAGATTGTGCAGAATGTGTGATAAATGCTTGGTAGTAAAAAAATAAAATAAAATAAAATATCCGTGTGGAATGAGCAATGCATATACTGAATGAACGAAGAAAGTGCTGTAAATGTCTTAAAGTATTTGATGTAGCGTGGTACTGTATTGTGCTAAAATTTCTGTAGCATTTATGTATACATTTTATTGAATTAAATTAAATAATTCATAGTTCTTACCAAATAATATGCTTTAAGACTAATGTGTAAGCAAAAAATTTAAAGGGTTAATGATTCATCCCTAAAAATCCTTTTAGACCAGAGATAAAAGTGTAGCGGGAAATACTTTTTATATAATAACTAAGCATATTCAAGTGTATCATCTGAATATATTTCCTGTGTTTGCTTAAATGGAAGACTTTTTTGGCTTCTTCCTAGGTCCAAAACCAGATCTGATCAGGCTTAGCTTGAGAGCCCATGGATAGCCTATAGATAAAATAGAGAGAGATTGGTACTAAATCAAGACATAACGAAAAACATTTACAGTAGTTTCCTAACATTAAGCACTTTTTATACTATAATAATTTTACTAAAAATATTAAAAACCTATTGTATGGTCTACTTAATTGATGTGTTTAATTATATAACAATAAATTGAGTCACTCACCCTGCGCTGGTTGTCATATGTCTCAATCAGGTCTTCATCATCAATGAAAGGTTCTTTGTCATCCTGCAACTGTGAGATCTGGACATTGGAAGAGAAGTAATGTCTTTTTTTTTTTTATCATAGTTGTACGACAGAGGTTTTAGCCTTTTCGAATTTTAAGACATTAGGGAATACCACCTGATGTTTTTAAAAAAATATATGAAGAAATGCAATTCCACCCTTTACAATAGTGGTCAGGGTGAAGTGTTAGTTTTTATTTTTCACTTATTCATATTACAGGCATCCTTGCATTCATATTACTCATAGGTTATTTTTCAATTTTGAATCTAGAACAAAAAATGTATGTGAAAATTTTAGTTATATAAATTACATAAATGTAGTAATAAATTATAATAAGTACTTGGGTTTAAAGAAATACTGCATAGGAAGTATGTGACCTTGACAATGCTGAAGCCTTCTGATACAAGAAATTACAATACTTAGTTTACAATTACACTATATAATATATAATATATTGTATGTTTTAATTATTACAAGACATATGGGTGTATATGTGCATAGTTCTTTAATCACACTCTTCAGTGTGATCTTTCTGGATATAAATATAGGTTTATCCTTTGTTCCTGGTTACAATAGGCTCATGGCCTTACTGTGTGTCCAATCATATCAGAAGAGTGATACTTTCCTCATTTGATTTTGCATGCAAAAGTGGAAAATAGAATAATAATGGTATAGTCTGATGATATGCTTGGCCCTGGAAGCTGGTGCTAGATTACTGTGATTTTATAACCTCTCAACTTTTAATAAGACAAGTCTTTACAGACACGTTAATCTTTTTGCATTTTTAAGCATATTTGAAAACTACAACTACAGTCTCACAAAAGGAGTTAGGTTTAGCTTGAACCTTTTGGTACAAAAAAAACCATTTCTTATTTCTTAGTAGTTAAATGTAGTTATATACTATATGTCGTTTTAATATTCTTAGGCCATCATTTATAAAAAGCAACTCAGATTTTCCTCACTGAAGCATTTTATTTTATACCCAAACTATATCTGTCATCAATACATACCTTGTCCATCATCGGGTCATCTGTGATATCACTAGCAGTCTCAATCTTGATGTAGAGAATGGCATCATGGACACTGAGGAAGAGCATACCTCTGTGCACCATTTGATCAAAGAAGCCCATGGCTTCTAACTTCATGATAAGCTCATCTATAACATAATGTGTTTATTAAGCATAATATAAGTCATATTATAT
>CM059224.1:17215927-17388427 GCA_030347435.1 Clarias fuscus | reverse complement strand
CAGTAAGAAAAACGTGTATACCTGAGTTTTGCCTCCGGTACTTTCCTGTATTGCTGTACGTGAGAGTGCAGTGGTGGCAACAAAGCCTGAGAAACTGCCACAAAAAATGTTGCTGATTCCAAAAGCTATCAATTCCTGTAGAGAAAAATGAAAAGCTTTTTAAAATTGGTACTCGGTCACTTATCTCTGTTCTAAAAAATGATACTGGTCAGTTAGTCAAGTAAGCGCTCTATCTTATATCACAGTGAGTAAGATAATTCCCAAATGCACACATGCACACACATACCTGATTTCCATCAACCACAAGGTCATGTTTTGCTGCATATACTTTAGCCACTGAGATTGCTATAGCATAAGACACCACTGCAGTGGCAAAGCTTGAGCCCACCAAACTGGTAAAGATTGTTACATCTGGCGATCGAGGTGGAATAAATCTATTTCACACACACACACACACACAACATCAAATCTCATGTGACATTTTATATTTTGCAACAGTGATAAAATCATGTTAAAGTCCTATCCTCACCCTCTTGGGACATTTGCCACAATGCCAGAACCATAATTGGCACTAAGGTTTAACGCATAAGAAACTCCAGCATCAATTATTGTCTGAAAACAGAGAAAAAGCAGAGCTAATAACTGAGAAACACATATACACTTCAGGTATGTATATGTAATTAAATTTCCTGTTATATATTGTACTTTTTAACTTAATATTTACTCGCGTTACTGTAATTGTGTAGTTTTTGTGTACTTCTACTTTTTAAAGTACACTAGTTTTTAAAATCTGTAATTTTACTTTTACTTAAGTATGTTTTGATTGAAGTATTGTACCTAAAAAAACAATACGAATTTTATGCTTTGTATTAAGTTTTTGCGCTCGCGTGTGTGTATCGTGTCCTGGTCGCGCGCCGCTCCAGACTCCACTCCAGGTTTTCTGACTGTCCCCACATCGGCAGCTACCTGACCTTCCACACGGTCGCTTCCGCCCTGAAAGGGACGTCATCAATCAGCGCGACCGTATATAAACCGGAGAGAGACGCGGGAAACAGGAGGCGTTTAGTCGCGGTGTTGGCTATGTTGGAGTGAGAGATTATTCTTGGATTGTGTTTTTGGTGTTTTGATATTTGATTGTGCATCCTGGACTTTATTTTTTTGCCTCCCATTAACTTTGAATATTGTTTGCCCCTTTGGTTTGGTTGCTTGACTCTTCATATGTATTTGTAGATAATTTCACTGTACTCACCAGTAGTAGGGGTGTGGCTGCCATTTATTTAGGGAAAAGAGCGTTTATTCACAGTGTGTTTTGTCTTTTTTTTTTTTTGCAGATAATCTAGCACATACAGATCCCCTTTTGTTTATTATTTTGGCCTGGGTCCACCCTGAAGCTGAACGTGTGTGCGCGCGTGCGCGCGCGTCACTATTTCATCAGCTAATGACTGGATCTACTTCCATATGTCAACATTTTTCATGCAGTTTAAACTAGAACCCTGAACCATTCTTTTGCTGTACGGCCCAACCCTTGACTGTGACGTAACACTGTATTTAAGCGACCACTTTGATTTTCAAGAACAAGAAAGGCAACAGCTTTATTATGCAGAGATGTTTCTTCAAATCAAAACTAGTTTGAGATTTATATCGCATGTCCTTTTTGAACTAAACTCAAATCTCCCATACCACCACCCTTTTACTCTGAGTAAATTTTTATGAGCTACTTTTACTTGTGTAGATTTTTAGAATGGTAACTTTACTTGTACTCCAGTAAAAATTTACCTAAAGTAACAGTACTTTTACTTGAGTACAAAATTTTATTACTCTTTTCACCTCTAGTTATAGAATACATTTACTTCATGGTTGGGCTATCTGGCACCACCCAAATGGGGATGGGTTGCTTTCTGAATCTGGTTCTACTAAGGGTTTCTTTCTTGCCAAATGATGAGGCCAAAAAAGTATATATATTTTTGGTTTATGTAATGCTGCATTGCTAAAAGCACTGTACAGATATAATTACATTTTATATAAAGGTTTGTTAATAAAAATTTACTGTAGCTTTTGCGAGGAAAAGATTTTACAAAAATTAAATAATGCAGATACCTACCACAAACACTTCAATGGGGATGGGCACTGGAAGTTGTTTCTGAAATCTGATGTTGAACTCTTTTACAAGCATTACCACAATGATTGTTAGTACTCCAGCAATGAGGTCAACTATGTTGGTTTTCTTAATGTTTTTAAATATGTCCCCAACCGTCTAAAAACAAATTACAAATGGGACAATTAATTCATCATTCATCATTACATTCACACATTATAGTAAATAATAGTATGTTATAAAAAGATTATTGATAATGACAGAAAATTGGTATAAATTACTCTTTATATTGTCTGCACTGCATATGATGCTGTAAGTCCTTTCCTTTTTTTACTTAAGGTATTTTATTTTATAATGATTCATATGCCTGGTCAATGTTCGTTTCAGTCATTTTAACATTTTATTTGTTACTAAAAGAAAAGGTTGTTCAAACACCAACAAAAATACATAAGCTGCTGAAATTATAATTATCATCTCATTGCACAATTTTGGACAACATTTACGGGACAAAAATTCCTTGTTTTTTTTTATTTATGGCTTAGTAACTTACATAACTGAAAAGCAATAAGAAACTTTAGTGGATCCTATTATCTACTGGGAATGGTCAGCAATGCGAATGCTTGTTGTGTTGCATACTTACGTAAAAATTTGCCAGGACATCATTGTAGTTTCCAGTGGGAACATTAAAAATCAATTTGAGCTGAGAGACTACCACTTGTACAGCTGCTGCAGTGGTGAAGCCTCCTACCAGTGGGTCGGATAGATAACGCACCAAGTAACCTAACTGGACTACACCCATCCCCAGCTGGAACACAGAAATAGGTAGGGTATTTACATCAGAAAACATAGATAGTGCCTTAGAAGCATTGGACCCGATTATTAACACTATGAAAGTGATCATACACCCAAGTGCACAAACACATAAGCATCCATAGCCAGATTAAAAGATAAGCCTTTGAGATTATAAGCATACAGTATGAGTAAATAAATGTACAAAACATATCAGACACTCTGGGGTCAGTGGGAGGAGTGTTTGAGGCAATTTTGTGGGAGCAATTTTTCCTTTACTTCAAAACAGCCATACCTGAAACAGTCCAATCAGCACAGTCATGGAGATGCTTATTGACACTCTTGCTGCATCTCTAGCGGTCGTATTGATCACCATTGCAGCTGTTCCATTCACACCTGTCCCATTCCCTGGCACCATGAACAGTTGATCAGGAGCAAAATTCAACACCTGTGCTCCCATCATCAGGCAGGTAACTGGAAATGGGCCTGCCCCGGATCAGACAAGAAATACGGAAAAATGTATTTGATTGTTAAACAATTCAAATGGTTCTCATGTTTTATAAAAGTCCTAGTCTTTATGAGTTCATCATTATTTGGTGTAGAACAGAACCCTACCTACAGACAGGTGTCTAGACGTGCCCAAAACGAAGTAGGAGAGGATTGGAAAGAAAGCAGCATAAAGTCCATTTACAGGAGGAACATTAACCAGCAGTGAGTAGGCCAGTCCTAACAGGAAAAATGTAATTAAGAAATGCTGTAAAAACCAAGGGATCAAACTAATTATTTTCCCTAAACAAATCTCACCTTGCAGAGCACACACCATTCCCACAGTGATTCCTGCTACAATGTCGCCAGGAAGCCATGGTCTGAGTTGATATTTTGGGAGCCAATCAAGAATTGGGAAAAACTTCTTAATAATTCGCATGATTGATTTAAGAGGGGAACTGTAATGAGAAAATTACACATAATGGTGATAAGACAAGAAAATTGTCATGGTAGTTAACACTGCACATAATAAACAGTTCAATCAAGACATAAATCAAAATAAAACAGACTAACCTGAAGCAATTTCGTAGCTTTTCTTTGAAGCTCTTCTTTTCTCTGACTTGCCTTTCGTGAACATGTTCAAAGGCACGTGTAGAGTAGATGGGCCGAGATACATTATATTGGTTCTGGCTGTCCATTTTGAAGATAACCTGTTTAAGTCAATGTGCTGACTTTTCTACCAAAAAATAAGGAAGGGAATGATAAAAATGAAAATAAAATGCATGTACATTTTATTTTATATAATAAAATTTAAATTTAGCAATTATGCTATATATTTTGTCCAAATGCAAACAGTCAAATCCATTTTAGATGCTGATTTTCCACAAGAGCAATTTTGGTAGTAGTGTCAGTAGACAGTGTTGATTGTAATTAGGTCATTTAATATGTTATTCTGTCTATAATTTTAAATGAATTTGCATATTATTATTCAATTTCTTTAAATTTGAAATTAATTTGAAAATGTGTGAATTATTATTGTTGTGTTGTTATGTATTATTATTATTAACAACAATAATATCAATAATAATATTAATAATAATAAATAATAATAATAATAATAATAATAATAATAATAATAATAATAATAATAAATTCACACATTTTTGGTGATAAGAGAAATAAGTGGTATAAGAGAAATTTCAGACAGAACATGCTGTTATAGGTAAATAATAAACATAATTTTTTCTATCACAGCACATCTCAGTGTTTTGTTCCTTACACAATGTATTCTATTTTTCAACTGAACTTAATATATTAGTTTACACTTTACACCACTTTCAAACATTGAAAGGATTTACACTAAACACATTTTGTCAATAGAATGTATACCATTTTATAATCCTTACCTGGCAATTAAAATTTAACTTCTTACAACTGCTTGAGAATTATTAATCACCCATGACTTGATGTAAGTATATTTGTAAACATACTCAATGTCATCAATTCCAATTTTTCTATAAATGCAGCCTCACTCGCTTCTTCACACTTTTGTTGTTGTTGTTCTTCTTCTTTTATTATTATTGCATGTTATCCTATTGCTCTCCAGCTTCTCCTCTCTTGTGTCTTCTTACCCTCTCTCTCTTTGACTACTTGTTCTTTCAGAACATCACCTATATACATGTCATTAGCCTTTATTTATAAGCTGAGTAGCTGGGTCGTGGGAGGTGCCAACTTGAGGGCAAGCAATAAAGGTGGCTGTCAATTTGTGTCATTCATTGCATCTTTTAAGTTAACGTTTTCTAAGATCAGTTTTTAAAACTAAATCAAGCTATTCTTAATTCCAGATGAGCACAAGTTGATCTAGTGTGGAGAGGCAACAAAGTAATGGCAATCATGTAGAAGAAGATGTTTCATAAATAAAGTTACATTTTGAAAAAGAAAAAAAGAAAAAAAAAAGTTTCCCTTAGACATTTGGGACACATGTTATTGTGCCATGAAACTTTATATACTGTTAAGTATTATATTGGCAATGCCTTATAATGATGACTCCTCATTTTTTAAATCTTCAAGACTTGATAACCTGCATTGTGTTCTGTTTCCTAGTAGGGATTATTCTGTTGTTTTTTTTCTCTTCGTGTGACACTTTCCTAGTATGTGCATTCTATGCTTTTTCGTTCTGGTTGCAGAGTTTTTTATGTTTGTGGATAAGCTGTTCCAATCAGCAAATGCTTACACAAAAATAGTGGTTTAAGTTATAATAATAAATACTTTTTTCCATTATCTAAAACTATTATATCAAACATAGACAAAATCAATGTCACATGTATAAATTATGTATAACAATAGCCAGTGGTCAAAAGCCAGAAATGTCAAATTTCAGTTTCAAACAATTGAGGGGTTGGGGCATTTTTATCATTAACCATGTGGAAAGATAGGGTAGGGACAAGGAGGTTATTGTTTTATCTAGGAGTTTTATTTCCCAGTCAAAATCCTCAAAAGAACAAAGTTACATTAGAATTTTATTTTGTTAGGGTTCAATAAAGCACTTATTTATGGATAAAAATTTAATTCTCTAAAAGCAATTAATTAGTTAATACATTTTGTACCTAGACACTCTACTAACGCAACTGTGTAAAGTTCTCATAAGTAACACAAAACATTTAAATATTACTAATAGCTATTTAGCTATTACTAAAGACAAATATGTGGCAGTTTTATAAAGTGAAGTAGGAAGATTTTTTTTTTTAAACTCCTAATTAAATTTAATCCTCGTTCTGATTGAAAAGTGTTTTTCACAATTATAGAATCACATAATCTGATTCACAGTTCCAAGGTCCCTGGTTTGACCCTCAGCTAAATTGGCAAAATTGCCTCTAGGTGTAAATCAGTGTGTGGATATGTGTCCAGGGTGTCATGACATGTGATGCGGTCCCAGCTAGAGTGAATTCCTCTTTTGTATTTGTATTCTCTTTTGCCCAGCATTTCTGGGAAAGGCTCCAGAGCCACTTCAAAACTGGTCAAGTGAATACTCATAAGGTTTATTTATAAATAATATGAACATATTATATGTCAAAGAATGATATGTCAAAGTGTCACATGTCATTAACAATAGTATGATTTGTTGTTGGACATGTAGGCTTACCTTAAGTCAGAAAATCTGATCTATACTGTAGGTTAGGACAAAGGTTTTTAAATCAGGTTTTAAATCAGGACAAAGGTTTAAAATCATGATTTAGGTTTTAAATCATCTGTCTGTGTATGGAACAGACTTAAGGAAGATCCCTTTGACTGACAACTTTCATAAATATTTCTATGATATTTGATTTGGTTAATGATTCACCATGAGTGATGCATCATTCACCAAATGTCACTGGGAGCTCAAAATCTATATGTTGCTAAACATTAAAAGAAGCATTAATTAATCAATTGGATTTCAATAAGAGGATAATTGATTGAGAGTAAAGTATATGGTACACCTATTTACAGTACATACACTTCAACATTTCAGTGTTTCTGTGAATATAGTTACATGTACAGTGGTTCCTAAAACAAGTAAAGAGTGTGTGGCAATATAGACAAATCTTGCTTTATAGTAGTATAGTATAGTATAGTATAGTATATGAAGGAGTGGGTGATGCACTTCACTCATTTAAATATATATGTATTTGTATGAATTGAAATATAGTTTATGACGACAATCAATGCTTAAAGTATATATCCTTAATGAAGAAGCAATGTGATGTGAATGAATGGACAAATCTTCCATTTGTTAAAAACCGTGTTGTTGTGTATTTTTATCACTTAGCTACAGTCATAATCTATTCCTTAATCATTTGTTTCTGCATTTCCAAAGGATTCAGCATTGTCTTAGTGCTGGCAGAAATGTTTATGTTTGTCTGTTCCCTGTCATTCCTCCTTTCTATTATATTAATATGCAAATTATTTTCGTATGCCATGTGTTTGTGTAGGGAACAGACTTTGGGAAGATCCCTTTGACTGACAACTTTCATAATTATTTCTATGAAATTTGTGATGAAAATGTGGTGCTAATGTTCCAAAAAAAATTTAACAGGTCCACTAATTAGCACACTGCATAACATGTTTACTGTCAACACAAGAGAGTGTGGGTATTACAAATTCTTAGTACCTATGTTTTCCTTTGACTAGCAACATTATTTTTTACCACAAACTACACATGGAATGAATCAGATTTATGGGTGCAACTTGAGACACTGCAAAATTATATGTATACACTGCCTGGACAGAATCGTCACCATTTCAGAAGGGTCAAATTATTAGGCTGTGATAAGCAAAGAAAACATCTAAGGAGATTTGAAATGACTGGACACTGGGTTAAGAACGTTTCAGTACATTATCCAAACTTGAAAGGATAGTGCTGAACCGTCAACTTTGTGAAAGAAATGTGGCCAGAAAAGAATGAATGGAGATCACTTAAACACACAAAAAAAAAAAATCAACAGTAAAAATCATGAATAGGTTTAATAGTACAGTATAAGTAAAAGCATTTCCATACGCACACAATGTGATGAGAAGTCATAGGATTGGGCACTAAACAGCTGTGTGTCCAAAAGAAAACTATCTTTACTAAAACAATCTTTACTGAAGCTAATCAGAAAGAAAGCTTCAATTTCCTAAAAACATAAAGAAAGGACTTTGTAGCAATGGAAAAATGTCATGTGGTCTGATGATTTCATACTGACCCTGAAGCAATGCACCCATCATGATGGGTGGAGATAGTGTTATGATCTGGGCATGCTTCAGCTGGTGAGGTCTAGGCTCAGCAATGTTATGGGGCAATAAAATTAGAACCCTATATCCATCTATATTTATATATATGGATGGATGGATGGATAAATGGTTCTGTCTATGTGCCACTCGGCACATCGGGCAATGGCTATACATTGATATACATCGCCATTTATTTATTTAGACATTTATTTACATATTTTCATTAATAATAATAATAATAATAATAATAATAATAATATATTTTTATGCTACTTTTATGTTTTTTTTAATACTGAACTGAAAGAATATATATTTGCATGTTAATCTTGTTTATTTATACACAGTCTAAGGAGGCAGTTTTCATTCAACCCATTGATTTTTTTTGCAAATTGAAAAAATTACATAGAAACGGAGATACAAAGAAATTTCGCCTGCATGGAGAAATTCTTTCAAAGAAACTGTGACACATATAGCTAGGAAGACTATAATCTGGTTAGACCTGCACATTTCTTAGTGTTCCATGTGATTGTGTGCATACAAAAAGCCCTTTTGGACATTTAAACTAACAGAGTTGCTATTTTAATTTAAGTTAAGTAAAGTAAAGCCTTTATTTTTTCACATATACATTACAGCACAGTGAAATTCCCTCTTCGCATATCCCAGCGTAACTGGGGTCAGAGCGCAGGGTCAGCCATGGTACAGCGTCCCTGGATCAGTTAGGGTTAAGGGCCTTGCTCAAGGGCCCAAACAATGGCAACCTGGCTGAGCTGGGAATCGAACCGCCAATCTTCTGATCAGTAACTCAGTGCCTGTAATTAAGTGCACATAATAAAGAGCATAAGTTGTTGTGGGGTTTTTTTTCCTTTTTTTTAATTCACCCTGTCTCCATTGTAGAGGAATCACTAACTAAACACAAAACTAAGGTTTATACAGATATAGTAGAGATATTGTCATTGTGATACATCCATGATAGAGAAAAAATATGTAAAATACTAAAGTTATAAACTGAATATTTTAGGTAGCTGACAGTCACACCTATTTTTTAAACACCCCATTCCAAATGTAGTCTCCCTTTTGCTATTATAATACCCTCACCTCTTCTTTGTGGCAAATGCTTGGAGAAGGCCTTCATATGGGTGTGACATTCAAAAGTCCACAAACTGTTGAGCATACACTGTATCTTAGAATGTGGCTAAAATAAATGTTCCACATATAAGTGCAGAACCAAATAAATGTAAATGAAGAATTTGGAAATATTCTCTAGTTGTGAGTTAGACTTGTGCGAGACACAGCTCTCAGCTGTTTTATCTATGAGGGAAAATGCTGACATTGTTTCATCAACACTACGAGGCAAAGATCTTCTTTCATAAGATACTAAGATTAGCTTCTTGATTTTGATTTACAATAATAATGCCTTTTTTTGTCACATACAGACACATTACTGCACAGTGAAATTTTTCCTTTGCATATCCCAGAATAGCTGGGGTCAGACAATATATAGCATCCAAGGACTTGCAGGGCAACCTGGTGGAGCTGGGGCTCAAACCATTGAAATTCCAATCAGTAACCCGGTGCCGTATCCCTCTGAGCTCCCCCTGTCCCATGCAATAATATTAATCATCATCATCATATGATCATCATCACTTAAAAAATCATGAACCACTCTCCAACTGTACAATAATGGCTCGTAAAACTAACGCTATATACAGGACTGTTCAGATTTTAAAACTTTAACATTCGGCAATTACTCTGACATTCTCTTTCTGCCTGTACGTTGTCCAATGCACAGGCGAATTGTTTTGTGTTATAGCACCACCTACTGTCTTTCTGCATTGCATTGCTTAAACAAAAATTATTTAAACAATGGAAAGGCCTTGTCCCTGGCCTGTCCTGGAGCTATTGCTGGTACCAACTGGGGCATTTGGCTCAAACAGCTTTGTCCTGCACAGTATGATACTTTGCCTATGGTAAGAAGCTGTTGTTGTGGCCTCAGCCACGCCTTTAGTATGATGTGGCTCGTGGAGCTTCTGCCGTGGCTTGGCTAGGGCATTCGCTGCTTAACCATCACATGTTGGAATGATGCCGAGGCGTTATGAGATGTGGGGTTCACTGGAAAAAAAAAAACCCTCTACTTTAAACCATTAATGTATAATTGTAAATGAAGCCTAAACCCACTGAATCATGTGCAATGTAAATTATCATATTTTTACTGTATATTACTGTTTATGAGGCAAAATAATGTATATTGAATATTGTAGAGAATATTATGTAAATGAATGGCTCAATTGCTGACTCTAGCAACATGTCAAGTTCCTTGTGTACATAAAGAATCACAGATTATAATTAAGATTCAAAATTCAGTTTACTGGAAAACCCCAATCATATTTCCTTCCTTGATAAAATAAGCCAGAAGCAGTGGCAGGTGAACCTATCTGAAGTATGTGTGAGAAGCACAGTCATTGTTATTTCAAAAACAGATTGCGACTGTAATCCATTCTAATGCTGCTTCAAAACAGTATAATCACACAAGCAGTGCAAGGCATTCGTTTACTCAAAGTTGTTGCCCCTGATAGAGCAGACTGGACTTTGACCATGACGGAATCCACCCACTTTTATTTCACTCTTAGATAAATGCTCATTATAAACAACAAGCAATGACTGTCCACCAGTAACAGGCTGAATATTAAATGGCTTCCTAATAGATTCCTTATAATCCTTATAAATTCTGCTGTATAAGATACAATGTTGGAGATCACACTGGAGACATGGGGACACCGGGGAAATGCAGACAATAACCTGGGGTCAGCATCAAACCATTTACAATACAAGAATTTGCCATTTATGCCCTAATCCATAGCAACTTGTATTTGTCTAATAATACACCTAAATAGTTGAGGGTTGAGGACTTGCTCATGGTACAGTGGCAGCTTGATAGTGCTAGGGTTTGATCCCGTGACCCTCAGATTAGTAGTCCACTGTCTTACGGTGCTACCCGTGCCCCAGATTTAGCACACACACTGTGTGTGTGTGTGTGGGGGGGGGGGGGGGGGGGGGTTCTCCAGCAGTAAAAAAAAAGAGATGGTTATTTTTTTCCATCATAATAGAAATGTAATCCTATATACTGTATAGTACCGCAATTGTCATTACAACATTCTAAGCAGCATGGAAGTTTGATTTTGTTCATGCAGCATCTGTGTTCTAAATATTACACGGTTCATCTTAACCCTCTGACGTCTGATGGTCTTTTGGGTCATGAGCAATGCTGTAACTCACACCAGAGAAGGCAAATATGAGCTGCATAATGAGCTTTTCATTCAGTTATGTGACTGAAAGGAAAAGTGCTACAATAAATAAATTAGGTGAATTAACTCAGGCAAAAAAAAACAACACAAAAAATCAGCTCTTACACCCTATTCACTAGATAGTATAGCCTAAGTCAGTTGTAACAGACCCTAAAAGTGAAAAAAATAAAAAATAAAAAAAGTTTTTATTTTGTACATTACAGCTTCAGACACGTGTCCTGGCCCATTTTCTTTCAAATGACTGCTATGTGCCTATACTTTACTGTCTGAACTGCTTTGTGGCTTTAATTGGGGAGGTATTTATTACAGGGCTGATTTGGAACTAAACTCAATCTGGCAACCCTGCACTGCGCCTGCGCCGTGTGGTTCCTGAAGCTTGTTGGAGCAGTTCAGCGCGCTGGATTTATTTCTTTTAACTCTGGGAATGTTCGGTGAGCGAGTAGCGACGACATGGATCTAAAATCCGAGCTGCTCAAATCCATCTGGTACGCGTTCACTTCTCTGGAGGCTGAGCGCAGCGGCAAAGTGTCCAAGTCCCAGCTGAAGGTAAGAGAGACCACCGCGGTGTCCTTCTGGCCAATGGGGGGGACAAACAAACAAAAACTCCTTATCTTTGGCAAGGAATGCGACTCGGTCTATCCCTGACCGTATATGTATTTGCTCATTCCTGCTTACACGTCCAAAAACTCTCAGTACACTACTAAATAGTACAGTCAGTCTCAGAAAATATACTACTAAACTCTACAATTAAATGTGTATCTATTTCTATTTAGCAAAGTTTGCCTTTAATTCGCTTTTAGAGTAGCGGTAGTCAAGTCTAATTAGGTACATTGCCTTCAAGGATAAAATCTGTACATACTGAACCAAAACTCGTTCCCATGATGGCACCACCCCAACAACCAGAAAAAAGTACAGTCATATCTGAGAGGACATGTCATAATAGTTCACTAAAGTTATTGTGTTTCTGTTACTTGAATTAGACATCTCGCCATGTATAGAAATGTTTGTCTGCAGCTACATTCAATTGCACAAAGTAAAGCTGTGAAAATGTATCCTAAGGGTATGCAAAAAAAAAAAAAGGTCAGCTGACATAGGCAGTGCACACACTGATTGCACAAACACAAAAGAGTTTAATCTCGTCCAATAGGATAACCCTGTCTTAATTCAATATGTGCAAATGTGTTAAGGATGTCATCTCTCTCACACACACACACACACACACACACACAAATCCAAAAGTCATTCCAAAAGTTACATAAATGCACATAATACCCAAATGCAAATAAATAGTGTTGATGTCCAAGGCACTGAACTGTTAAGGATGGTCATCCCAGCTGTTTCCGTGGAATCTGTCATGTTGGAACACATCCGTATATTGCCACATGCTTAAAATGGAGCAACAACAGGCAGCTGTCCTGACACGCTGTTTGCACAGCAAAGATCACTTTTTCTCTCAACACACATGGGGAAGAGAATTCCACTTCTCATTCCTCTTATTTCAGCAATTTTGAATACTCACAGATGTTCCACAGCATTTAAATGCAAATATGAGTTACATACAGTACAGTACAGTAAATCAAGCTTAACGAATATTAATATATTACAATAATTAACAGATTTCAAGGATATACTGTATTATATGCATTACTTTAAACTACATATATAAATAATAATATTACATTGTATACATTAATTAAATTTCAGTTTCTAATTTTGGCAGAATTTGATGGTTTAAGAGAAATGTAACATGACACAACATGCTGTTATTGTTGGTAAAGCATCACACCACTCTGCATGTTTTATTTGTTATTTACAGTTGCAAGCTCTCGTACCTTTACAGCTCTCTGCTTTACAGTTTTGTTGTGTTTAATGCGCTTGTCCTTTTTATTATGTGTCACAGGTGCTGTCTCACAACTTGTACACAGCTCTGAACATCCCTCATGACCCTGTTGCCTTAGAGGAGCATTTCAAGGATAATGACAATGGACCTGTCTCTGATCATGGCTATATGCCATACCTTAACAAATACATTCTGGCAAAGGTATGGATCTATAGATGTACTAAATGTTCCCCATAATGTGTCGATTTGAGGTTATAAGCTAAAAAGTAGTTGGCACTCTAATAGTGTAATTTTTACTTATAAGTGGCAGTAATTTGTTGCTCCTGTTGATAATGCAGCATGGTGGCTTAATGGTTAGCTCTGTCACCTTGCACCTGCATGTTCTACCCATGTCTGATGGGATTCCTCCGTGTATTCCGGTTCTCTCCAACAGTCCCAATACATGCAGATTGAGCCACTGAGTCACCAATGCCCCATACAGTCCTGTGCAAAAGTCTTAGACACATGCAAATAACTGCTCTAGAGCAAGGATGTCTTCCTTTGCTTAAAACATAGTCTCAGGTAAAGTTTGTACAGTTTTATAAGTTAATTTTATTGAACATTCTGCAAAACCAGCCACAGTCCTTTCGGCGGCTTTGGAACACCTGCTTCTCTTTTTATGCATGCAAAATCTTTCTTTTTTCCTTTTTTGTGGATTTATTTGACAAGAAAAGTGGTCTTGTACATAATATTCAGCTTTCTTTTCTGGCCTACAGATATTTTCCCGAAATATTACTATTTTTCTGGGGGGAATGCTAATGTTCGGAAATCAGAAATGGTGGGGGTTTTTTTGTTGTTTTTTTTGTACTGACCAAAGTTTGCATAAAAAACGCACAGGGTCCCTAAGAGTTTCTCACAGTACTGTAGAAATAATATATTGAACCTGTTTTTGTTAAGGCTACTGAGGGGACATTTGACAAAGAGACATTTGATGAGCTTTGCTGGATGATGACTGCTAAGAAGAACTTCAAACCCAGTGTTCTTCATGGGGTGTGTTCCCAAAGAGACTGCTTCAAGCTCTTCTGTCTGTTTAACCTGCTTTCTGAGGACCGTTATCCTCTTGTCATCATCCAGCCTGAGGTTTGTGCTTTAGTGTAAGGGAATGAGGGAAGCCATGTGATATAATAATAATAATAATAATAATTACAAGTGATAATCATAGACATTACTGTGTAACATTCTCGAGCCACCCATTGTTTCTTAATATTCTTAATATTAATAATATTAGTATATTAATATTCTTAATAGTAAGACTAAAGATTTGTACCATAATGCAAATTTTTACAAAATAAATAAATAAAGTCGACCTTGCAAAATAAATTTGTTGTTGTATTGGTAACAGATTTGAAAATTCCTGAACGATGCATGGTTCTAAGCAGCACTAATCCTAGATTTTAGGATCCATGGAAAATGCATTGCGAAATATACTTTAGAAAAATGTATTTATAAATATATACTTTTCTTAAAGAGAGAAGCTTATTTTGTAGCAGGGTTTGATCTCGCTTAAAATGTGCCTCAACCAACAAAGCCGAAAGAGTTAATGTAGATAAAATCAGTGAATGACAACGCATAAGAGATACACAGACGCGTGATATGTAACTCATCTGAATCTTTTTCAACATTAATATGGGAAGGAAGTTGAAGATGAGTAAAAACGGAACTGAATTTATAGGCCATATGTATCTGAGTTTGCGATCTAGCAAAAACAGCAATGATTTGCACAATGAAAATCCTGTTTGAAACTGTTGTAAATAATTGGGCATGATCTCTTGCTAGGAGCCATATTCTCAGCTGTAATAACATGTCACATTTATGACCTTGACCCCTTATATGAATGATATGATATTTATGCTCTCAGCTGGAATACCTACTGAAGAAGATCTCCACTGCAATGAGCCAGGAGTGGGATGGAAAGGCACTGGAGGATCTGTTATGCCAAGATCCTTCATTGCAGGATGGCTTATCTGTGTGGAAGTTTTTGGAGTATATGAGTTCAGGGCACCTTATGAGGGTGGACAGTAAGGAAGCCTTCAGCCTGGCACTCGATGACATTTTTATGGAGATGTACCACAACGTACTGAAGAAGGTGACTGTCTAATGATGAATAATTATTGTTACTGACTTTATTAGTTAATTATTTATTAAATAACATTAATAATAGGATTGACAAATGACAAGTTGCAATTTATTATATTCTACTCCGCCAGTAGTGCTGTCTTTATTTCTAATCATAATGCTCATTTATCATTATCATTCCTAAGGTAACATGAATGTACAAGCCCATACATAGGGACTTTTATGAGGGACTGTTTGTGTTTAATAAAGAATAATGTACCTTCATGTATTGTATAGTGAAGTTGTTTGTAAAATATATATATTTTTAACATTCATATAAGAAGTCTTCGGTGTCTTAATATGCAGACATATTTTTCAAAACCGTTTGAACTTTTATACTTCAGTGTAACATAATAACCTGCTTTAGTGTTGTTTTTAATTTGTTTATCTGGTCTGGTGAAATCACTGGTCATTTTTATTTGTTGTTGTTCTTCGTTATTGATTTAATTACTTTTATGGTTCTGTTTTAAAGGCAAGTATTTATTTGCGATAAAGAAATATGGATACTAACATTTAAAATTTTTATTCTTTTTTTTCAGGGTTACATGCTAAAAAAGGGACAGGTACGTAGAAATTGGCATGAGCGCTGGTTTGTGCTTAAGCCAGGCAGCTTGGCCTACTACATTAGTGAGGACCAGAAAGAGAAAAAGGGAGAGGTCCAGCTGGATGGAAGCTGTGTGGTAGAGGTGAATTATGCCGTTTGTTTGTTTGTTTGTTTATTTGTTTGTTGTTCGTTTTTCACTTTATTTATCTCTAAAAAAGAACACAAATGACAGGCTCAATGATGTATCTTTTGTTCATCATTTTGTCGAAGTGGTGACAAAAGAAAAATCATAATTTTTGGTCAGAAACTTAATTTTAAAAAATGTAAAAATGTTAAATATTTTTTTCAATTGGACAACATCACAATTTTGTTTAAATGTATGGTGTAATACCTCCATACATTTAAATATATTTCCTTCTGATTTTAGTCTAGACAGTATTACTTTGCAGTATTACTTATTTCAGGCAATAATAATATGTATGCACTAATTTCTTCTTTTAGTATTTCATGTCTGATTGTAATTACTTTTTTCTATAAACAAAGGCATATGATTTTTTTTATTGCATTTTACCTTTATCTAAGTCGAACAGAAAAAGTTCTGTTTGTTTGGACTTTATTTTGTCCAAATATTATACAGTATATTTCCAAACAAATTTTTATTAGACTCATTCTATAAGTTGGGGTACATTGCATAAAAGTAGGAAAGTACATAAACAATATTATTTCTCAATAGAACAAACAGTGGATCAAGTTAGTATATTCCTTTAGTGTAACAAATCTGCTAGTTACAAAGTTTAAACGTTAACAATTGTTTTCTTGACTGATTATGATGATTTCCTTATTTTGAGTCATAATTTTAGTGGTAGGACCTGCATGGCTGACCACTGTTCATTTTCATAAACAGATTAAGGGTGTGGTCACACATATAGTTCAGTTCTCTTGGTTTGGACCAAAGCCTAAAATGATACCTTAAGTTTGCTAGTATAACGCCCTGGTTCTCTTAGCCTTAACACTGGCATTTTCGATATTGGACCAAAAGACACAACAGAAGGCATAACTGAAAACCGTAAAGTGTTCGTAAAATGCACTGTTATCTATTGAGAACGTCACAAGCATGGGCCCCAGATAGCTAATAATCATTTAAAAAAAAGGTTAAGCAGAGATAGTTAATCCTTTGACAGACTCTCCCCACTCTTGCATTTTGCCGGCCTGCCTAGTGCAAGAGCTCACAAGCACTGTGATAAGTAGCCAGTGCTGCGTTTAATAACGAGAGTGCTCAAAAACATATGACATTAATGACTGCTAGCGCACTTGTTATTGCAATCAGCCTACTGGGCTATTACATGCAATTCTGTGCTCTCGTGCACTGTCCATAATTGATGTCTTTTAATGTCCTTTGATTAAATTTAACATTCAGTCACAGATACAGAGTCGACCAGTGAAAGTTCTCAGGTATAGTCATCTTTATTAGATAATCCTAGCAAGGCAGACTTGGTCCGTTTACATATCTTTGGTCCGTGGTGGGATCACATTTGGAAACGGTCTCGGTTCGCTTGCTTGGTGCACATCGAGGTTCAGACTGCATCGTTCACACAAGTGAACCACACCACCAGAACAACCACACAGAGATCATTTTAATTAAACTAAACATGTCAAGTGTGAACACACCCTAACATCTTAATTGAACAAACAATTCAATTAAAAGCATAAAGAATCTGTAAACCATAACAGTGGACACTTGATTGTTGGTCAATTAGTATATTTAATGACAATAAGCTATTATAGATTAAAAAAAAAAAAATTTAATGAGAGAACACTTTCCATAGTAAAGTGTTAATTTAATAAAATGTATGCCATTAATGTTGGTCACTTGGTATTGGAAATAATAATTTTTGCTTTACAGGGTGGAGTTCTGTAGCTTAGTTGTCAGAAATTTTGCTGACATTAATAAATTGATCTTTTTAAATTATTTAAATGAGAAAAATATTTTTGAACAGTATTTAGTTTTTTAAAATACATTAAAAATAGCTCTTGTTAACTCTAATGGTTTTTAGTCATTATTTTAAAACCAAGAAACAACGGGTTGGCAAAAATTATAAATTTAGAAACATTCTGACAATTTTCAAGCTACGTGAAGTACTGTATAGGATGCAGATAATACTTAATTGATATGATTTGCCTGAATAGGCAAAATATATATATATAGAAAAAATCTAAATATTTAGAACAATATACTTCTCATCAATAAATGTAAAATGTACCCTAAATTATAGAATGACTTCTATTATAGAATATACACATGATGTATGATTATTATTTTAAAACTTTTAGTGAATAAGAATTGGTGAAGAACCATATCTTTTTGCAAAGAGCCGAAGTTTATTAACTGCATATAAAGATTCCGTTTGTAATTATATATAAAAGTAAATGTGCCTTAAAGTCACAGTTATAAATTTAGACAGCAAAGACTTACATAGAGTTAATTACAGGGTTATTGTTTAATGTGACTCACAGACCATGCCAGATAAAGAAGGACGACGCTGTTTGTTCTGTGTGAAGACTCCTGGCAGGACATATGAGATGAGTGCTCCCGATCAGAAACAGAGAGTGGAGTGGATTCAAGGTGAGTGCTTACAAATCATCCATTCTGGCTACATCTATTATTTTATTTTATTTTATTTATCTATTTATTTTACCTTGAGGTTAAGAGAATTCCATATAGTATTGTAAGTCAGTCATATTTTTGCTAATTTATATATAATCTGGTGTTTTGTTCAGCATTTCTCACTCACTATGTACACTAGCTATCCAGACAGCACTCCGGCTGAAGACAGAAGGGAAGAGCTCGATGCATTATGAACTAAAGCTGCGCAGACGAGAGAGCAGCCAATGTGGTCAGAGAACCGAACGCCAGAGCAGCCAATGTAGTCAGAGAAGTGAGCGCCAGAGCAGCCAAAATGGTCAGAGAAGCTTGAGCCAGTGCAGCCAAAATAGTCAGAGAAGCCTGAGCCAGGGCAGCCAGAGTGAACAGAGTACTGAAGTCGAGGAGCACGGCTCTGTGATTCAACATGAAGAACCAGAGAGTGAGGAACCACAGGAGGAAATCATAGACATCATCCAGGTAAGACAGAGGGATTTAAGAATCATAGTGGATACAACTCAAGCTTTTGAGTTTACTAATTTAATACATTTTAGCAACACCTGGAATTGAAGGAACAGCGCAAAAAGGCTGATGCATGGGAGAAAGAGAAGCAGAAGGAGAGGCAGCAAGAGCTGGAAAGACAGCTGGAGGAAGCAAACAAGGTGAGACACGGATGTGTCCTTTCACCATTTTAGTGCATGGTTTTTCTAAGGAATTGGTTCTTGAGATTGGAGAATGAAATATATATATATATAATTTATTTTTTAAAATTTTTTTACAGCAATATACAATATGTGTATCAGAATGTGTGTCTAAATTTTATGTTTGACGATGTACTGGTTGCTGCCCAGGCCAGAGAGAACATGGTGGCTGCACTGGCTAAAATGGAAAGGTTGGTGCAAGAGCAAAAAAAGAGGTTACAGGAGCTAGAACTCACACAGCAGAAACTGGAGGAGGCACTCAACACACAGATCCAGGCCCGCTTAGAGGAGGAGAAGGTTCGACAAGAGCTTGAAAGGTCAGCTGAATTGAGTCATGTCAACTGGACAACTTCTTAGTCCATTAGAAACATCTCACTACACATCCAAGTAGCTTCTTCATTGCATCTGAAAGTTAGAATTACTTTGAGAAAATTACAGTATGTTAAAATAATGTTGAAGGTTTGACACATATAACCTCAACTAAACAAAAGTTTTAACAGTTACTTGAAACATGTATGCCATTTCCCGTTCATTTGCACAGCATCTAACCAAATCTCTGATCCCTTAAGATTCTAATAGTGTTTAGAATTCCTATGCGGAGATGGGAAGTCCTGTTTATGCCACCCGTGTGGTATTAAAATGATTTTAAGCTTATTTTTAAGCCAGACCTCTACAATTAACAACAATAGCCATGTAATGATATTTTATCAGCCTTACTTGGGTTTGTTACCTTCCAGAACGATTGGAGAATTTCATTATTCATACTATTAAAAGAAAGTACAAAGTGGCTATGTAGTGCTGCTGCATGTCAAAATTGGGTCTTTTGAGTGAGATTCCATAATTCCCATAGAATTCTCTGAAAAGGATTAATAACCATGGAGAATAATCAATAAATAACATGTTTAATAAATAATTATTAATATTTTCCAAATTAATCAAACTTTGGAGACTTTGCACAGACATATGTTACCCTGTGCACAGTGCTTGGTTAGCCTAGACTATATGTCTCTGTAAATAAATCAGAAAATACAAAGACTAAGGGAAAAAAAAAGGAAAGTCTTACTCATCCACTGCCTGAACTGTCTGGTCTAGTTTCATCTTGTTTGGGTTTCGAGTTGTATTTCAGGTGTGGATTATGTTGAAACCTGGCAACCCTGCCCACAAGCTTCAAACCTTTTAAGCTCTACACAAAAGGAAAAACCTCAGGCTTGTGCAACTTTTTTTTTGAGGGATGCACACACACCTGGCATCAGGATAAACCGTTCTAGATAGCTGTTCCTTAAAAAAAAAAAAAAAAAAAAACAGGCTTTGAATTAGTTTAAAACACTTTATCTGTTCATTCCGAATCATTCATATGTACTCTGTACATCTTTAGTGTATACACATATCTTTGTGTCTCTCACAGTGTACTAGAGGAAGAAAGGAGGAAACTGGCAGAGTTGATGTTCCATCAGAGACAATTAAAGAATCCTAATTTTGCCGAAACAGCGCAGCAGAAGACCCATCAACCGCAAAAAGACGAGGATAACATGCATTCTCCTGAATCCTCTAGCTCCCAACCACCACCGTGGTCCTCCCAGGTTCTTACAGAACCAGTGGAGATACATGAGTACCATGTGGAGGTGAGAGATAAGGGATGGAAAATGAGTAGACATTGATGTAATTATTTGGTCAGCCCCTTTCATGCAAGCACAACTGTCGTTTGTTTAAATGTCTCTCATTGCGCAGAAAGTGTCTGAGAATTTTTCTAGAGGCCCACATATGAGACAATGGAACGTCCAGCTCAACCGCCTTATGAAGCCGATCACACCAGCAGGTAACAAATTCACACAAAGCAGTACACAGTGGCAGGTAGAGCATTTGTAAAGTTCAGCTTGTGTTAAAATCTGCCATATCCAGGAATTCCACAGGCAGGGTTGGCTTAAAGAGGAACATTTAAGTAGACAGTAAAACATAGGGGACACTAAACAAGAAAATTGTCTGGCATGGGTGACCCAGTGCACTAACTTTGTCTGTGTGATCCTGCTATCCCATTGGCATCCCTGTTTGCAGAGGCAGTCTGACTCCCAGACTCAACACATGATTCAGCTGTTGATATTACATGAATTTGTTCTTTTCCCCTTTATCCATGTGTAGACAAGATGGAGCGTCTGACAGTGAGGTCCAACTATCACAAACATGGGGAGGCTCTCACCAGCACGGAGTTCATTTTGAAGTACCAATCAACTCTCACTGAAACAGAATCCTCCAACAGCCAGTTACGAAAGAGAGAAGAGGATGTGGGCACACATGAACCAATCAGTGCATCTCAGGTTGAGGAACTGCAAACAAACCGACAACAGATTGAGCAGGGCAAAGATTTTGCGTAGATAATCACTGACACAAGTTCACCATGTAAAATATCTGTGAGATATTTTATTAGTAGCAGTCTTGCTTTCTGGCATAAGTGGAGTTTTAAATGTATGGAAACTGTAGTTATAGGTACACAACAATATAGTGTTTGTAGAAATGTTCATCTACAGTAAATTGTGTGTGTGGTGTGTGGGTAGGGGTAGTGTTGCGGTTGACAAATGCAAACATTTATTTACAGCCATTTCTCTAAATTCAAACAATGCTAAATTTGAGTTTTTATTGTTAGTCTTTGTTGTCAAATCGGGCAGTCGCACTGACTCATTAGGCGCTAATAATCTTTAAGGTAATTCTAGGATTGTGTATGCAACAATATAATTTGTAGATAAATAATCATAAAAAGCACTAAATTATGAACCCTGGGTTGCTTAACCATTTAAAAAAAAATTATTTCTTCCTTTAGTTATGTACTTGTTATTACACCAGTATAATCTGATGCATGTCAGACACCACATATTTCCTGTTTCATGGTTTATTATCTCCATCAGCATTTTACACTGCTTGAGTTGTACGGAACAAACTGAATTTAGTTTTGTGTTTTTTTCCCCCTGGGTGAAAAATATTATAACGCACACTGCCTGGCCAAAAAAAGGGGGGGGAGTCACACTCGATTTCACGATTTCATTCACGTCCTTTAGCTTTAATTATGGCATGTAATGTGGTGACCAGGTTTGAATAATTTGCTCATAACACAGTACATTCCTGCCTATCTCCTTAGTTGTATTATTTGTCAGATGGTGTCCAATAATTTGACTCTTCTAAAGCAGCAGAATTGTTTTGACTAGGCAGTACGGCATATCTTATTTTGTATTTTTTTTATCATTAAGTGATTGCATTCCAGAGCTTGCTCCTTGTCTATTCTTTCTTCTCTTTTATCTTTTCTCCTTTATGCTGTATTGGTTACCATAGGTTCTATGTAACTGTTTGTATCTCTGTGGATGGCCAGTAGAGGAGGCACTTGCTCTGAAATTACTTGCTTCCTGATATTCAGAATAATTCACAGCATACAATCCTTGGTCTCGTTGTCATCATTTGCCCTTCTACATCGAATAAGTCATTACTCATCATACATTAAATTCATATTCCCCAGCTCTGGGTCAATTCCATTCAATAAAAAAATTCAGTAAAATAACTATCACACTCTCTTGCACAAAACACTTTTTTTTTAGTGCTCAGTGTTGAAAATATTCATGCCGTCTATATTTGGTTCTGTGGATGCTGGCGACGGAGTGGAACTTAGTCTGCAAGACATCACTCCCAGCCACAAAGATGAATGATGGCCTTCTGTGCTGGTTTTGGGAAATAATCAATAGCATGACTGTAAATGATCTTTGAGAAACAGTCGTGGTTTGTGATTTTCCAAAATCTGATCTTTTCCCATAGCTTGGAATCTTTGTGTTTATAAGCCTTGTATATCAGTTTTACATGTGCTAGCTTTACCACCTGAGGTTTTCATATGTGCCTATAAACTTTACTCAGTGCATTAGAAGATTTATAAGAATTCTGTAATGTAGTATGTATTAGAATTATTCATGTTTTTAGAATTATGTAGCTCAATTTTACAAGCTTCTATTGATCATATGCTTAATACAATCCAATGTAGAGCCCTGACCTTAAAGACAGCAAGTTTCAGTTTTGCTTTATGAAAGCCTAATTCTTATGGTAGCTTCAGAAATTCCTGCTATGAAGTATCTAGCAGTAGTACACACGGACAACACTGGACTGATCCAACCCCTGCTTGTAAACGCACAACACAAGCTGGATACTTCCATTCATATTTGTGGCAAACAAGAGTCAGACACCTCTAGTGATAGATGTGATTGCAATTTGGCGACATTTGACAGCTCGAATGTCACAAGCGCTATCCTAAGAAAAGGAGCAGTGACAGAATTGAAACAGGGGGGCATTTGTTCTTTAGCAATCTGCGTTTTTTTTTTGTACAATAAGCTTCTAAGGAAAAAGAAAACCTCTGGCACCTAGTCATACTCCACTTTCCCCCTTAGTAAATCAGGGTCAGATGAATAAACGAATAAAAGGCGTTTCAGCTTGAGATTATTGGGAACTGGAAAGACAAAAGCCAGATGTAAGATTTCTAGAAAAGGGAGTTTGCCTCCTAGGGGGAAAACACCTATCAGCTGCTCTAGCAGAACTGCATAACATTGTCAGTAATCGATTTTAACAGCTTTGCTATTTTTGTTCTCCTCATTCTTCCAGTATGCCGTATGTGCATGTGGTGGGATTTGTAAATAATTGTGAATTTTACAAACTGAATTGTCAATTTTAATATGTTTTCATTTAATTATTTTCAGTCATTGCTTAATCTTGGTCAGGGTTGTGGTAGATCCAGAGACTATCCTGGAATGATGAGGAACAAGGAGAAATACCCTTTAGTTAGGAAGCCAGTTCTGAACTGGGCACCATGTACGTACACACACATTTATTACAATTGACATCTGTTATGACAAGTAAGAAGCCAAATTACTTCCCAAACTAAAATGTATTAAGGAGTCTTATTAAACCACTACACATTCAAAAGCTGTATTTAGATGTTCTAGTATTTCCATCTAGCCGCTTGCTCAGTAATCATTTATTTCCCACATTCAACTCCCCTCTGCTCAGAGTCACCAAATACAGATATGATCAGTGTGTCTATATTGGGGTTTGGTTGCCGTAGCACACCATGTTGGTATTACTGTAGCTTCGGGCCCACCCTAGCCAAAAGATCACTGATACACAACCACCTGTAATTATATTCTTTAGCCTCAACCAACTTCCTCTGGTGCATTTCCTAGGGCAGAAAAAAAAAATGAAATGAACCACAGACTAGTACGCCAACAACCAAAAATACACTAGCACTCATGAAAATTTATAAGTGAAAGTTGCCCTTGTTGTTACAGCTGCAATACTTACCCCTGCAATGTTGTGAAAAATGGAACGGTTGATCTAAAGCCCTTTTGAACACTTGATTTAGATCAGAGGTGACCAGCTCCAGTCAAACAGAGTTTGGTGAGGTTCCTCCTCAAAGACACCTGATTCAACTCACCACTTAAATACCAGGTTCAGCAAAGTGGCCAAAACGTGCAGGACTGCAACCTCTACTGGTTTAGATGAATGAGTATCAGATGGCCTGGTTTATGTTGCAGTTGATTTACATTTTCTTAGTGTGCTTCTATAATAATGACATCATAAAATGTTACTAAATACTGAAAACATTTACTTTCATTTTTACTGTTTTAAAGTTTGCAAAGCTGTAGAGGTGCTGGTGATGACTGAATGGTTCACTAAGTTACAACAAGAGCTTGTAACCATTTGACATTCCACAAACTGAATTGTCTTTTTATGTATACCAACCATGTAGGAGCTCTCTTTAGGTATACAGTACTAATAAGGACTGTTGTCCGATCTAGTCCATCAGTAGAAAGGATCATCATATGACTAGGAGAGTAAGAGAGTATACTGTCCCTCTCACCAAGACAGCGTGGTCAGTTTTGCTCTCTCGCCTTCTGGGCACAGTTGGCTTGTGATGAACTTGGGATCGCTCAAGTTTGGGTAAACACTTTTGAAACATTATGGACTTTGGAGTCATATCAAGGAAATCAAATTACATTAAATAGAACTGGAATGAGCAGTACCACTATTCTTAATTGATACATTGTGGGGCAAAGCAAGCCATTTTGTAGGAACTCACAAGAGTGTACATGGTTGATGCAATGCTGTTCTTCAGCTGTACTACATCCTAATCATGCTGAGCCAGACTTGGGCACAAGCCTTAAAAGCAGAATTGGCTTAATTTATGAACATTTGTAATCGATAAAGCCCGAGGCACACTGAGCCATGTTCCCACTATGTCCTCAAAAAATTGTCTGAACGAAGTAAGTATTGTCTCTCTTGACGTGGAGCTGCAATATTAAGCATGTCATAAGGCGTCTGGTAAAAGCGCAGTGTGATATGATCAGACACAGTAATAACTTTGCTCACACTAGACCTAGTGAGTGTGTGATAATGTGCATAATAGGAGATTATTAACAACATGATAGACAAATTAAGGATCTGACAGGGATGTAGCTAGGATGTAGTATAAACTTTATAAATGCACATTTCTCCATTTTGACCCCGTTCCTGCTGTATTCTTTGAGTTTTTTTTAGGAGGTGGGGGAACTCCCTTGTCCTCTTTGGACCATAGCAGGGTCTTAGGGCATGGTATGGCCTTAAATTCAAGCTATCCATTGCTAAGAAAACCATAATATACATAACTGAAAAACTGAATGACCAGGACTGCTCTATTGGTTTCAGGCCACAGTCAGCTTGCAATCGTTCAAAGATTTGGTAAACCCTTTTGAAATAATGCAGACATTTGGAGTCATAATATATATCAAGAAAATCCAATTACATTAAATAGAACTGGAATGAGAAATGCCATTCTCCATAACTGATACATTGTGAGGCAACGCAAGCCACTTTGTAGGAACCGTATCCAGTATTTATACTGAATTTGTGGAAAAAAGTGTATAGGTATATGGATGGCAAAGCTTTTCCTCAGCTCTATAGTGGATGCAGTGAGAACTATAGGATGCAATGAGAACTTCATGATCTTCATTGGAATGTGACAGGGCCTTACATTGGGATTACATTTGTTTTCATTTCTAAATGAAATTGGATTCCTATTTGGGGATACATCTAGGATTAAAAAATAATAGAAAACAGAATAGTTCTTCTCACCAAGTTAACCATTGCCAAGAAAACCATAATATACATAACTGAAACATTGGGGGGGAAAAACTACCAAATTAACTTCTATTTGCGCACCAACCATCATCTTTATACACCAGAGAATCACTTTGCAATAGCTAACAATGCTAGTCCCTGTAAAGAAAACCACATAATGAAAGCCATACCACACATTTAAAATAAAATACATTGTTTAAATTGGGAAATAACCAACTGATGCATTCTTAACATGCAGTTTAGCTAGAATTAAAAAAAAAAAGCTTTTTAACAAATAACTTGCATTTTTTCTGTATTAGACTGTATTGGTCAGAGGTATATGATCTCAAGCAATAACAATGCATACCATGCATCCATGTAGGAACCTCTGTAGTTCAACTAGGGACTGTGAAGGGCAATGATGACCATTGTATTTATTCCCTTTTTTTTTTTTTTACGACTGTGGTGGGACCTCCAGTCAACATTCACACTCTTTCACACACTACGGGCAATTTGAGAAGGCCAACTAAGGGGCCTTAACTTTATCTGCCTGTCTTAGGATTGTGAGAGCAAACCACAAAGCCTGGACAGAACATGCACACAGACCTGTGGTGGGAATTGAACCTGGACCCTGGAGGTGCAAGGCGACAGTATGTATATACCTTTTTATTGTCTTGCCAAGCAAAAATTTCCTTGTAACAGAACATGTAGTCTAAACATGGTTCCAAGATAAGCAGGTTTATGTCACTTAAAAATAAAATACAATAATATAAAGATATATAATGTAATGGGTTTTAAAGCTTAAAAACAATTGGCAGGAAAATTATTCAGTAAAATTGTAGAACTTAATAAAGAACCGAATACATGTAAATAATAATAATCATTTTCAGACATTTTATAATTTTATAATAAAATTGAGCGAAGTCAACTCTCAATCGGTGCTCTTGCGTTGACATGCCAAAAACGTCACTTCCGCTTCCACGGCCTCGCGCGGAATGGACTTTAATTTTGAAATCTGTCAGCAATGTGATGCGCGTTTCACTGTTAACTTAGTGCACGCACATGCTAAGCATGAACTCCGTGATGGATGAAATGCTGTGTGCAGACAGGCTGACTGTGGAGCATTTGTCCTCTTTACAGAGTATAACGAAGGCTTTAAGAGATGAGCAGCTCAGGTGCGAAAACATTATGTCGGAGATGAAGTGGGAGTGCATATCTACCTATAGCCACATCTGTTATAACTAGCTTAGCCTAACCACAGTGCTCTGTGATAACTGTTTCCAGATACAGTATAATAATGTTAATAACAGAATGTATGACTGTGGCTTGCAATGGTGACTGTAATTGTAGACAGACAGAGAGAGAGAGAGTTTATAGTAGTTGCACTGGTGTTTCATTATTAATTACATGTTTTTGGTCCACACATCAATCATTAAAATCGAATTTACTTCACTTAACGTATGAGAAACATATATATTTTTGTAAATACTAGGGATTGGAATCACCAGTCACCGACCGATGCCATAATATCACGATACCCAGTTAGCCGATTAGATTAAATTTGCGGCTAACGATTTTATAAATATCCTCTTTCAATATTGCATTCTCCCTCGATTTTGTTACAATTTTAAATATTTTTTAATAATGTTTAGTGGAAAATCTATTGTAGCCTGTTCCATATACCATAATTTTTTTTTCACTTTAAAACTGGCGTTGTATTTAAACAATACAAAGTAACTTCAAATACAAGAGTTCAGCATTTAACTTAGCAGCGTGTATCGCTGTGATCTGTCATGATTATTATTTCAAAACAAACTTGGCAAATAATCAACTCCTTACACACGGGATGAAAATATACATGAGTAATTCAGCGTGCACTACCTGTAGGATTATACAGAAACAGTGATGTTTTATCGCCTCAGATGCCTCCGAAGTCTAAAGGCTCAACTTGACAGAGAGCGCACAGGCAGGTGCGGCTTCTGCATTTCTGTTGTGCCATTCGGAAGCTTCTGCACTTTGCAACGAATCAGTTATATCTGAGGCTGTTCGGCTAATTATCGGTCATGACAAATCAAACTGAAAAACAGCCGGTTCTGGTCATTGGTCTTTTGTAAGTCACTCTGTGTAACTGCGTCTGCGAAATGCCTAAATGAAATATAAATGGTTGATTGACTGATTCAAATGTAAAATATATTTGTATTTAATTGTATTTAAAATCAATTTTGGGGTCTCTAATACATACAGCACTGTGCAAAAGTCTTAGCCACCATATTATCTGCAGTACAAATGTTATATACAGTAGCAGTTTGGACAAATGTTTGGAAATATTTTGTCCAAAATATTTTTTTCAAAAAATACTTTGGATTTTTTCAGAACTCTGAAAGAATACTCATACGCTCCAGCATACTCAGGCAAACCTAAACGCTGTTTAACTTTAAAACTGCACAAATCTGCATCCAACACTACTGATTATGTTCAAGCAAAAAGTTTTTACACCAAAAATTGGTTGTGTTTATTTTATTACTTTTTAGTGCTCCTCATAGAAGTTTCTGTAATGTAGAAAGTCATCCTTCTTAGTAGTGCTGGATTTTATGTTCATAAAATGTTTGCACATTACTGTAACTAAAACAGCTGTTAGGTTTTACTGAGCATGCTGGAAAATGAGTTCTTCTGGTAACTTTGCCACACTTGCTCCTTTCTATTTTTATGCAATGCCCAGGAGGCTACATTAGGTTTATGTTTCCATATGAAAGCTGATCTGTCGTATTATATTGCTTTCTTTACAGGCTTGCAAATATTATTCTGTAATGCTTTATTTTTTTATTAATTTTTAAGTTATGTCTGGATAGTGATCAATACATGAACAATATGACAATTAACATTTGTACTAAAGGTAATATGCACATTGTTATATAAAATATAATGTTTTGATATTGTCAGAATTTTCAAACTATTACTGATGTTAAACGTTCAAAGTAAACATATCTCACTCAGTGACAGTATTATAGATTAGTCATAATAAATGTCTAATTAATTATTTTGCTATTTCAGTGAAGGAGCAGAAATTAAATAATTAAAACTTTAAAACTAAAATATACATTCAGTTATTTGCAAATAACTATATCATTAAAGACTTTTAGGTTCTTAAGTCTCACATTGTATATCATACCTTAGTGATTAAGGCTGGTGATCAGAAACGTGTGATTTAAATAACTATTAGCTACTTCATTGGCATTGTACAATAGCTGACCCTGTACTGATCCCAACTTCCTAACAGAGAATTCAACATAATCAGAAAGAAAATATCCATCACCTGCAGTTACTGTATTTGACGCTAATGAAATTTAAGATAAATAGTCTTATCATGATGGTTAGCAGAATATTTTGTGTTTAAATACAATATCTGGATTATCAGTGCTGCAGGAAGGCATATGTTTTCATATTATCTTAGATGATTAATTAAGATCACATTAGAGAATGTACAACATAAAAAATAGTTAATCAGGCTTATGTGTGGTGTGTTGTAGCCCTTACATTACAGTGTTGTATTTCTGCTCCCAGATGTGGTGTGGAGAATGAGGTCCTGCACAGTCTTTCTGCACTTTTATTAAGACTTTCTGATAATCTTCAAGAGGATCATGAGGCACAGACGGTACCAATTTGTCTCCAGCTTACAGCCGAGTGCTTCCGAGCGCAGAGAAATTCCTGTGTGCAGTGTCCTCGCAACCAACACATTCTACGGTAACTTGCACTACCTTGCATCTTACTGGTGAATTTATTAAAGATTGCACGAACAATGCATAGGCTTGAGCATGCACAACATTTACATTTAGCATAGCACAGGCAAAATTCTATACTTTTTTTTTTTATGTGAACTGATTTAAATCTTAGCTGCGTCATTGTAAATGGAGCTTTGGTCGGTCATATTTACGAAGAGTCTAAGCATGCTTCTCAAACATGTCAACTGTTGGTCTCCTGTAACTAAATACAAGGTAATTTATTTGTCAATTGTTAAATTTGACTATTTTTTTAAATTAAAGTCCAATTTAGAAAAACATGTTTGTCCTTTAATTACTTCTGAAATTGTTTACATTTAGATATAAAGTAACTCACTAATGGCAGCCTTGATTGATCAGCTTTTAATCATATAAACCATTTAATAGACATTTGCAGCCATTATAATCATATAAAAGGCACCAAATAAGCACTGTGTTGCTAACTATAGGAAGCAAAAAAGCATTTCAGAACTCGTAACACAACAAACCCTGAAGTGGATGGGTTACAACAGCAAGAGACTAAATCAGGTTCCAGTCTTCTGTCAGCCAAGCACAATATTCTGAGGATATCATGGGCAAGAACTCTCTCAAACTGGACAGATAATGATTGGAAAAATATCACATATATTTATTTATTTATTGCATCTTCAACTGTTCAGTTTTGGTGAGTTTGATGCTAGCATCCAGATTCATGTTTTTGGCTGATAGGAGTAAAACTACTGTATCAGTGGTCTTTTTCTGTTGTAGCCCATCCACCTCAAGGTTCGTTGTTGTGTTCTACAGTATCTGAGATGCTGTTCTGTGTTGCTATATTTTTATCAATCTTATATCATATCAATAAGACATTTCCACTAAAAAGAACTGTCGCTTATTCTTTTTTGCTTTTCCACACCATTCTGTGTCAACTTTAAAGTTGATTGTAGGGCTGCAACAAGTAATCGATAAAATCGATAATTATGGATAATGAAATTCGTTGTCAACGAATGCCGTTATCGATTAGTTGGACTGCTCACGTTACTGAGGAGCGCGACCACAAGATGCACAAATACACAAAGATACACACAGATATACAGCCGCTCGCGCGATGGAGGTTACAGAAGCGTCTGCAGGAAAAAGCGTGCGCCTATGGCATTATATTCCTGCCACACTTCTGAGCGCGCGGTTTGACATTTTGAGAGCAGACAAAGCGCACTATGCGCGTGCAGTGTCTCCAATGCGCGCTCAACAGCTCGATTCTGCGCGTGCAACGTCTTCATTGCGCGCTCAACAGCTCGCAAGCAACATTTATTTTCTGTGCGCGCTCGACTCTGCCTGTGCGCTCGCTCAACTTTGTCCAGTGTTACAAAACTACCACAAAACCAGCCAATCACAGACTTCCACACATTACTTCTGATTGGGTGTTCCTTCTCTATCAGCTGGCAATATCTGCAATCATTGTTAAAATGCTGTACTTTGCATACTCAAATGCTGTTATTTTATTTATTTATTTATTTTAGAAAGAGACAAGTCAGCATAAGTGAGTTCATTCAAAAAAGAAATCCCCCATGCACTCCACAACAAGCAGCCACTATAACAGATGCCATCCAATATAATAAGAGTATAACAGTTGTTTTTTTTTTTATTAATTTATTTATATTTTGGATTTTTAAAGGAGTTTTACTGTTTAAAAACAAACTTTGTCTTTAATTTAAGGGTTAAAATGTCAAAATTAAAGATCATTAAACTATATGTATATTTTGCATTTTTTAAAGTTTAGTTTTATACATAACCAATACCCTGATTTATGGTTTTATATAGTTATAAGCAAAACATCAAATTAAAGAAGTGTTTAGTTTTTATCCGATTAATCGAAAAAATAATTGCCCAGCTAATCGATTATCAAAATAATCGTTAGTTGCAGCCCTAGTTGATTGTATGTAAAATTCCCAGGAGATCAGTTGTTTCTTAAATACTTAAACCAGCCCATCTGGTACCAACAACCTCGTCACATGCAAAGTCTCAGAGATCATACTTCTCATTTTCTTCTTCTCATGTTTGATGTGAACACGACGCTCTTGATGTGTATCTGCAGGATTTTATTCTTACTGATGCTCCTCATAATTGACTGATTGGATAACTGCAAAAATGTGCAAGTGTATAGGTGTCCAGCAGCCTCCCTGCCATTTCCCACAAGCTTTCAATGTGCTTTTGAGTGAAGGTGTCACTTTTAATCTGTCCTCAATAGGGATCAGGGTTGTATCCAGGTAACACTAAGGATTCTAGGAAAGTTGCTTAGCCTTGTACCAGGAGCTTCTGATCATCGTCTTGAAGGTAAGTCTATTAAGTTCGAATGATATTTAAAACCTAGCTATGTTTTTTTATAATGGTCCTGATCCTTATCTGACTAGATCAACACAATGCCGTATGATCATGTGACGTTTCTGTATAGTACATTTACATTCCAGAGTGACTGTTGTATTGTAGTTTGACATTGCAACAGATCTAATATCTTGTTTTGGCAGCACTTCGATGTGGAATTCAGTTTCTCGGCAATGCCGCTGTTGGGAACCAACTATGCAAAGATGACATTTGGGCCTGTGGTTTTCCACACATGTTTTTGTAAGCGAATTTACATCACCCAAACCAGGCCTGCTTATTTCATTATGCAGGTCCTCATAATAGTGAGACTGGTTCCGTAGATTTTGTGCCAGGAATGCTTCTGAATCAGGCCTTCTGTTGTCTTTTCAGGGATCTTTTGGAAGTTAATGATGAGAAGGCTGTGGCATATGCGTGCATGGTCATATACACCTGTCTGGATACAAAGAAGACCGAGCAACTGGGCACGGATCCTATCAAGCTGAAAGTAGCTCTGAAGATCAGTGAGCTGTGTCGGACCCTGCCTGACATCGACTGGACGTAGGTTGCGTTTAGTAGATCTGGTTATCGTACTTTAGGCTCAGCTGTTATCCAAGGGAACCTTGTATAATTGTGAGAAAGTAAGGCGTGGTTTGGTTTTGCAGAGTATTGATTGTCACACAGCATTTCCTCAAATCCTCTGAGCTGACCGAGAAGCTGTATACAGAGATGGATCATAATGAAAGGTAGAAACACTTATAGAAGCTGCCATTTTTAAGAACTGGATATTGAACTGACTGAAAAGATTAATTTCTTTTTATATGGACAGTCAACTGCTTTAGTACACACATGTCCTCTGCTGCCTCCAGTAAAATTAATTATATACTTATACTGTATGGATTATCATTACTTGTAGATTAGTAATTAGGTTAGACCAATAACACAGTGCAAATGTTTTATTGCTTGTAGTGTGGCACATCTATGAGGCTGCTGATTTGTCTGCTAAAGTCTGTGTATTTAGAATTAACATATATATTTTGCCTTGTTTATTTCCCTTAATAACAGGCACTTCACAATTACATGTTAAAACATATTCTGTGTACTTACCGTGTATTCTCACTTGCTTTTGAAAAGGCTTACATTACTAGAGCTTGTGTCAGCCCATCTTGGAGAAGTTAAAGAGGACGAATGTGTGATTCCACTGAGAACAGCTCAGTTTTTCGCATTGTCTTTCCAGCACAACTGCAAGGCTGTTCTCTCTCTCAGCTCCATCTCGTCAACTGATGAGCAGGTAATTATCTTCTCAAACTTCACTGTACGGTAACACAGATCCAGGCTGAATTTACCACAGAGTCAACCGATATCTCATTTGGTTTATGTGAATAAGGCCTTGGCAGTGATCAGGCTCCTGGATATTCTCTGTGACATGACGTCAGGACTGAGAAAGTTTATGGCTCTACAGGATCATCCGGACCTTCTCCAAACAACAATTGGTAATTATGTTGTGGTTGGTCAGCTTACAGAATTTACTTTTTAAATCTTAGCCACACTTTCCTTAAATCTCATCCAAAAATTATTCAGGGCACAACTTATGAAATTGTAAGAGATACAAAGAACAGGCAGCTGGCCAAATATAGCATCAGGTTTTAATAGTTTTGCTGTAACAAATTTTCAGCAAAGATGTAGTTAAAAAAAAAAATCAGGAAAGATAATGTTTTTTGATACATTGTTGTGGTTTAGACTGATTGGCCTTTCCAAGTTGCCCATAGAATATGATTGTGTGTGTGTGTCCGAGTCTGGAGGAAAAATTCTTTTACACCCTAATTTTTGTTGGAACGCATTTAGCTTTTAATATGGCGGGTATTTACCAAGGAATAATTTCAACATCTTTATGCAATGTCACAACATGTATTTCCTTCTAGAGTTGCATAAAACTTTGCCCAAGCTCTTGCAATGATAGTGGAAGAATTAACAATTTCCATAAGATTTTCGCCAGAATATCCCATGGACATTTAATGGGTTTAAAGTCAGGAATCTGTGATGGCCAATTAATATGTGAAAATGATTCCTCATGCTCCCAGTCCCACTATTGGTAATTTGAGCCTTGAGTCTTGGCATAATTGTCCTGAAATATTCCTGTACCATCAAGTAAGAGGAACTTCATATATGTGATAACCTGGTCATTCAGAAATTTAGGTCATCAGCTGACTTCATATTTTTGCCACAGAACGTTAAGGAGACTAGACTTGACCAACTGAAGCAACCCCAGATCATAACATTACAGACACTACAGAGTCTTGTACAGTGGGGTTTTGCATGATGGATACATCATTTTATGTGCTTATCTTCTTACCCTGATGCAACCATCATTCTAGAATAGGGTAAATTTGCATGCATCAAACCACATGACCTTTTCCATTGCTCCAAAGTCCAATCTTTATGCTGTATAGCATTTTTCCTGACTAGTCTCACTAAGTGGTTTTCTTAGGGCCACACAGATGTTTAGTTCCAATCCTGTGAGTTCTCACCACACTGTGCACATGGAAATGCTCTTAACTTTACTGTAAAAACATATGTTTAATAGTGAAGTTTTTACAATACAACTTCACCAAGCATTCAGTGATCTCCAATCATAGTAATTTGTGATTTTTTTTTTTCCCCTTCTAATGACATTTCTTCCATGGTCCAGCATGGTTCATGTGGTATCCTGGTATCCCTCCAGGTTTTAATAATGTTAACCCAGTTACAGTACAGTGATTTTCGCAATCTTCTTATTTTTTTTCTTTGGTTTTTATTTGGGCTTTTTTGCTGTGACATTACAGGAGGTTAAGATGTTCAAAAGAGAAACATTTAGTTGATCATTACTTTAAAAACTAAAAATTGGTAAAAAGGCCATTTCTCAAACTACCACCCATGTGTTTATATGGCTTTACCATCTCATGCTACCAAACTCAGTATTTTCATTTCAGTATTTTTACACGTTCAAGGCTGTGTGAAAATATCAGGCTGTCTTCAGTCCATCTGTACTCTTAAAGGCAAACTAAAACATTGTAAAGCTTTAAGGGTTTCCCAAAAACACCAAAAGAACTCTTTATAGTTCTGAGTTTAACTGGTGTGTGTGTGTGTGTGTGTGTATGCGTGGTTTGTGTGAGGTTTGTGTGATTGTGTGGTGCTAGATCAAAAAGCTTAAGATGGCCTTGCACTTGTTTACGCTCTTGCAAGACCAGATAAGTTTCAACGATTATCTTGATTCCAAAATTATAAAATAAAATCCTAGAGTAAGCCCCACATTAGATGTAAGGCATTTGAATGGGCTATTCGTCAGATTCTGTGGTTATTCAAATGCCCCTGACTGGAAAGAGTCTATTTCTGGACAGTTTGTCTCATTCAGAAAACACATAAAGCAGTCATCTCTCTGTATGCCACTGCTGGGAACTTACTCCACCACTAGGTCATACTCCATTACAGCTACACGCTACATTGTACCATGGTTAGAGACACAGGGGACGACAGTACTTGATTTATCTCTGAATTTGCTCTGTCTGCTGATTTTTTTTATTTTCTTTTTTAGTAAATCTGCCATTTGGTATATTTCCATATGAATATTTCACAAGGACATTGGATAAATAAAACATGCACTTCAGGTACTATGCATACCCTTAAAGCTGGAACAAGATTACCTCATTAAAAGTGGTTTATATTTAACACCTAAACATATCGCCTTAATCTCATGAAACTTTTAAGTGGTATTGAGTTGGTTTTCTGGCATTCTTCTAAGCAAATACAAAATGACCTTTCCATCATACACTTTTCTACATATTATTGTTTGCCCTCGCTATACTATCTGAATATCTTGTATGCTTTAGAGCTCCTGAAGGAAGTGCATTTTCTGGGGAAGGCCAGTAAAAATGTGTTCAGTGCAGCACAGGATTTCTCTCTGACGTCATCAGACAAAGTGAGTACACACCCTGCCCTGAGCTTTAAAGCACACCTCATCCGGCTGATTGGAAACCTGTGCCACGGACACGCAGCCAACCAGAACCAGGTACATCACAAGTAAACTACTCAAATTCATGAAAACAAAAATATTGTAGTGCAACAGTAAATAAAATTAGCGTGAGTTAACATTACAATACACATAAATAGATTTTATTTGTAGCATCATCAAACGTGTTCCTTTAACCGAATAATATCTTGCACTTGATTAAAATAATGCATATAGACTAGATGATTCTAAACAAAAATATGTATTGAAAAAGTTTTTTTTTGAACAGCCATGTTATTCACAGCACTCTGGGTCATAGACACATTGTCATATTTTTCTGGAAAGGAACAGTCGACCAAGAACTATAAAAATTATCAAAGGCATTGTATTCATGACAGATTTAGTACAAAAAGCAATCTGGATTAAATTTGCTTCTCATGGTTTGTCCCCTCACTGACTATTAACTACTTGGGTTCTGATTTTCAGTCAGTGAAGTCTCCCTCCTTGAAACCTAATCTAGGGATTAGTATGTACTTATAAAAGCTCCAGAATCTATCTGAATCTTTTTGCTTGTATCATCACTTCTGCCCCTTCCTAAGCTGAATTTCACTTTGTTCTCTCTCTCTCTCTCTCTCTCTCTCTCTCTCTCTTTAATGAATTCCTTTGTGAGTACCCTCCTGTGATAGCAGCTTTTGCACCCTTTCAGATCACTTCCATTCAGTCAGCTAAGAGCAGAGACTTGCACCAGTCCTGTTAAATGGGGTCAAGACACACAACTAAAGGGTCAAAGGCCAAAAAACAATAGCGAAACATCCTGAGATTGTGGTCTCACTGATTAACCATGTAATCCTTTGCTTGTTAAGGCTGCCACTCACTGCTGCGTTCTCATGGGTTTCCCTGCTTGGAGCATATTGCATCTGTGCCAGCACAAAGACATGCACGAGCTTAATTGCCTTGTTATAATTTTGTTCTTGGACATTGTTTACCTCCCCCACTGTCCCACCTAGCTTTCTGTTTTACACAAAATGAATAGGTGTGGAGTATGAATTTATTATTCAGTTTTTTCTCCACCGTAAGTGACATTAAACATGTTATACATGTTATTTTAGTCTGGCTTTCTCACAATTGAATTATGACTACTCGGAATTAAATAAATTAGGTTCACCAGATACTGTATATCAAGACTATCAGGTTTTTTTATCAGGTCAAAAATGTCCATTTAAAATAAAATTTAACTAAATAAAAAATATATATATAGAATGCTTCTGAATCTTGTGTTTCTTGTTCATATCAGCTAACTTCGTAGAAATTCAGCGTATTTTATCCAGTTTGTTTTTTGTTTTGTATGTAATGTTTTCTGGTGTTGAGTGTTCTCACTGTGTTTTCCATTCGTCTCCATAGGTCAGAGAGCTGGACGGCATTGCTCTCATCTTAGACAACTGCAATATAGACAGTAACAATCCCTGTATCCTTTTTCATCACTCATGCTACATTCCCTTTTCTTTGTAATGCTTGGGAGATGGCTCTGTTTCAGTTTAACAGTCAGCTGTACATCATATAGCTTATAGAAAAAGCTCAATTAGCTTCCATAACTAATGGATGGTTTACCACACCATAAGATGGGAAATCGTTTAAAATTTAGATGATGTTGGCTGTGATACATGGCCAGGATCATGCACCACAGTTGTAATGCACACTGCCTAATAAAGCCCCAAATGAATGAAGAATATTCTTTAGTACAAAGCTTACCAGACTTGATTCTGCGACTGTTTTACAGAATCTCACACATCAGCCTTCCTTGGTGATACATTTAATCGAAATGCTTTAGATATTTCAGTAGCTATATTTCTTTAGTGAATATGTCTAATTATCTGCTATTAAGAGAAAGTCTGTTTTTGTTATGTTTAACAGTTTATGGAAAACATGATTGAAATCCTTGGATTTCTCAAACTATGACATACAGTGGAACCTTGGATTGCGAGTGACTTTGAGCATTTTGCAAGACGAACAAAATTTTTAAATAAATTCTAACTTAAACGAGCGAGGTCTTGACATACAAGTAGTACACATGCACTTTTAAGCATCACATGATCACAACTGAACCAATGGTCTTTCTTTCTCTCGCGCTGTGAGATTGTGGGTAATCTTCTCCCATTCTCAGTCTCAGTGAGCGTACGTCACTTATATAGTCAATATCCATGTGCATGTGTACTGTTTACTCAATCAGTGTGACCACATATGTGTACGTACGTGTAAAGCTTTTTTGCGTGTGTCCAAGTGTAATGACTGTTCTTTAGTAACTGTACTGCAACAGTGAAGAAAAAGGTTAAAAAGGCTGTGCAAAAAAAGTGCATTGACATACAAGCGCGCAGGATTAGTTAGCATTTTTAATGGTACTAACTTGGTGCCTGCCAAACCAATTTAGCATTAAAAGCATTGAGAATTGAGAATGTGACACACTGATACAGCTCAGTTGTGCTTACTGGTTCATTATTGGCACTCTTGCCACTTGGGCATGATATGGATTGGGTGCTATGCCCTCATAGATGATGCCATAATAATAATAATAATAATAATAATAATAATAAATGGTGGAGGAACAGCTTTACCAAAACTTTACCAGGTCACATTTTTATGCTGATATCCGTCCAGCTTTGATGGGTTCTTTATGGATGGGGAATTTTAGAACCATGCATTCAAATGTTTTTTTTTTTTATTTTATTTTTTTAATAAAATCTAGAAATGTATGATTTATGTTTGATTATAATTCTCCTTGACCATTGCTCCAGTCATTAGCCAGTGGGCTGTTTTTGCCATCAGGAACATTCTGGAACACAATGTGGAGAACCAGAAAATAGTACAGGGCTTAAGGAGACAGGGGGTGGCAGATGACTCCATACTCAGGGAGTTGGGCTTCAGTGTGCAAGAGAGAGATGGCAACCTGCTCCTCAGACCTCTCAAAAAGGAGAAAGAGCAAAGAGAGCACTAAACCTGGAGCCCTCATCTCATCCCTTCCACTCCTCTGCCCTCAACATCACATTCTGAAGACGGCTTAAAACACCCACCGAGACCGTTGTGCACACAGAAAACACAGAGGGCATTTTAATATCCAATCAGTATTAAGAACACAAGGGGGTAGGGAAGCGAAGGTGGGGGGGTACTTTGCTTTGTACTCTTTGCCTAAGAGGAACGCCAAGGGGCTTTTCTGCAGGGACTCATGCTGATGCCTGTGATGCATTTAGTGGCCTTTGATTCCAACTGCTGATGAATAGGATTCAAATCCTCTGAAACAAGGAGACCCATGTCTTCCTGGCTTTTCAGCCACCAAAGAAACTCTAGTGACCAGTGGGGAATAGAGGTTAATCTCTAATCCAGTGAGTTTTATGGAGACCTGGGGCCCCCTTGATCCGTTCACATGAGGGTTTCTTCTCAATAGCCGTGGGACTTGGGTCCCCACTTTTTGTGTTGGTTTGTTTTGTGTTGTTTTTTTGGCTATGTTTTCTGCTTTAGGAATGTCACATGTACAGGGCCGCATAGTCCCTCAACTGGTTTTCTCTTTCACAGTTAAATGAATACTCACTTATCTGGCTATGTAGAGTTTATTGCAGATGAATGGGCTTTCACTCCAGTTGTGGTTTAGACAAATCTGTTTTCACACAAAACACCAGCTCCTTCTCTTGCAGTACTCAGATCCATTGTGATTTATTAGCTATCTCATCATCTTAGTTTCTCTGCTAACCCATTATGCCCTCGGATGCTGACCAAGAGTTGTTTTGGGCTGAGTGTATTGCTCTAAGGTGAATCAGACCAAAGGTATTATCTTGCAGGGTGGCATGACACCTCGTCTCCCACTCAGTCTGGCAGAATGAGCTGAGTGTTCCTGACACCTGCATAATACCCGACTGCAAAGGCCTCTCCTCGTCCCACTCGCCCTGTTTGCTCTGCTCATATTTTTTAATGACAAAATGTTTGTGTGAAACAATTGAGGTTGACTTTTGTCCCAATCCAGGCTATAGTGTTGGGAGCTTATGCTGTTCCGGTAGCCAGTGGTTCAGACAGCTAACAAAACACGACTGCTTTACTTCTGCTCCGCTGGCTGCCTGTAATGCTTTTAACACAGGAAAAGAGCGCTGAGCGAGGGAATGAGACGCCATGGACAGCTATTCAAATGCTTGCTGGGCAGGACTGTGCGGAGAGGAGGGTCATGCCACGCCAGCAACAATCACACATCATTTAGCTGCTCTCAATTTGGAAAATGCTAAATGGACATACTATAGGTTGATTTAATTTAATATTTTTTATATTTAAACACTGATTTGTCTGGTTTTGTTTTCAGTCCAACAGTGAATAGTCTTAAACAACAATGTTCACTGAAATAAAGTCATTTATTAGCCTAATAACATTGTTGCAATACTATACATATTACCAGGCTACAAAAGGAGATGGATTTGTGTCGAAGAAAAAAATGGGCTACTGTAAAAACAATTAACAGTGTGCACATAATTAATTTGGGACACATCTCAGCATAATTAATGGTTCAATCCATAAAGAAACAATGATAATATATATAATTAGGAAAATAGTAATAATTACTCTTTTTCTGAATATACATGACATAAAGTGCCAGATTTTTGTGTAAAAAAATATACTTTCTCAAATTTGCCAGCCCTAAACCTTGCATAAACAATTTTGAAATAAAAGAATGTTGCTACCCACGAATCTTTTCAGCCCCCAGCTGTATGGTTAGGCAAATTCCATTGGCTCAGGCAGAATATAGTTGGCTGTGGGGGGGGGGGGGGGGGGGGGGGGAGTTTGTGCAAACTGGGCCAGTGATGTGGAATCCCATGTCTCTGGCATTTGTGAGAATATTCTGTGCATAGTTTGGTCACCCGATTGCATTTCCATGAAGTACTTTACCAGCTCTCTTGCACTCCCATACTTTAGTGCATGCACAAAAGACACAGATGAAGAGACAATGCATGTCTTATTGCCACACTGTGGTGGTTTGTTTCAGTATATCTTTTTTTTTTTTTTTTTTTTTTTTAACTATTCTCACAAAAGTATGCATTTTTTGAGAGGCCCACAACAAAACAGAACATCACACATCTCACCACAGCAATCAGCAACACATTCAGTGACTCCATGACATCTTGTCCAGTTGGCTGTGGATTTAACTGGCCTGTTTTCTATCAGTGAGCAGCAAAGAAAAGCAGGGAAAATAAATACTCGTCTGCCAACTTTGAATCTGACACCTGCTTTTTTGTGTGTTCTTATTATTACACAATTGTACTAAAATATGAACTATGGAAATACAACATATCAGTAGCAACCATTTTTCGGAGTTGTAAAATAAACATTTGCCTTAACAAAGTTAGGACGAGAACTATGCAGTTAAATTTTCTTCCTCTCTCTCGCTCTCCAAAAGCGGATAAAGAGGAAAATGAGTCTTTTTCAGTGTTCAAACAGATACAGTGTGTACTGAACATTTGAAGTGATCCAGCATGTTTTGTTGAGGAACACAAGTCTCTTCTCCAGTCTATCTACAGACACTGTTTTAAACAACAGCTCCAGTCTTTATAATAATTTTTTTTTTTTTTGTCCCTTTGTCAATTCATTTGTCTGACATAATCACGCGAACGCAGCCACTATCAGATCACTCTGAGCTGTTAAATGCTTTCTCTCTGTGGTCCGTCCCATAGCATGAATTCATACAATATGTCGGACTGTAATCAGTGCACTTTTCTGTCCTGTTCTTTGTCATCCTCCAATTCAACGAGTACCTGATGTGCAACACGAAGCCATGACAAGCTGAGCTTATTCTCACTTCCTCTTCTTTGCTTCTGTGCCCCTCTGCGCTTCTTGTACTTGTTCTCATTTGCAAGTGAACACCTCTGTTTTTTCACTACATGTGTTGCACTTGACGAAGCAGCACCACTGGAACTTGCAGTTACATTGCCACACTCGTGTGTACTGGTGTGTGTCATGACCACGGCCGCAACACATAAGGTTGCAGCCGTCTGGGTGGGGCGAGTTGTGGTTGCAGAGACGGCCCCTGGTTCCTGTACTACCTGTCAACGTATCCTCCTCACAGTAGTTGGGGGAGCGGTCCAGATACACCAGGTCCATTTCAGTGGGCTTGATGTAGTCATGTGACTGTTTTAGGTGAAGGAAAGAGGGCTGGCGCAGGCGTGTGGCTCGCACTACTTCCACCTGTACAGCAGCACCATACCGCTCTTTCAGCACATAGCCAATCTCACGAAACTTGGGCAGTGTTGTCCAGCACGTCTTTGTGGTACAGGAGCCTGAGACGCCATGGCACTTGCACTCCAGCTTCATCCTCTCTTCCAGAATCTGAGAGAGCAGAGACAAAATGTATCATTGTAGGGCAAATTCAGGGCAGATGAATGAAAGTCATGAATGCCCAACCATATTAGACTCATTTCAACCAATTAGCTAGTTATTACGCTTTTCAGCAGTTCTTAGAGCAGGAAAAATATCAAAATGTGCTAGATTATGGCCTTCAAGTATTTACTACAGAATGCTTCTGAAAAAACTTTTCTCAAAAAAAAATTCTGGTTATAAAAATGTTACAGAAATAGTATTTTGAACATTTAAATGTGTGTGCTTTATTGATTTTATGATCACCTCAGCTGATATGAGTCTTTTGAACTGAAGTTTAAAAAGTTGAATCTAGCTTTAGATAAAAAAAATTTTTTAAAAACCTGGTATAGATAAATAGTATTATTATTAATCTCAAGGAACCTGACTTGAAACTAAAATTGCGTCAGGTTTGACATTTGTGGTATTAGCAAATTCATGCAGCTGAACGATGAAGGAAATGCTTGACATTCTGCTTTGACTTGCTGCGGCAAATCAAACCAAACCCCATTATTCAATAAATTCTGCGCAATGCCCCAATAAGTATTGCCAGCTATATGTCAGATCTGGAAGGAAAAAAATGTCTTTTGCCAAAACATACCTTGTAATTTTCCCTACCTTCCAACCACCACATCAGAAGGCAAGAAAATTGTCCATGACTCTCAAGTAACCATTTGTTTATACAGTTACGTTTGAGTTAACTGTGGATTTTGAAAAAATATATATATTGCTGATATGTTTTACAGGCAGTTGACTTTGAACCATTTCATTTATGGCTGAGATTAGCTCCGAATTAAAGGGACGGAAGACATTTCATCATTAGGACTAAAATAACGTTACCATATTACTTTGTAATTCGTTTTGTGAATGTTTTAATAGGGATTTGAGCTTACAGTTCCTAACATGGATTTCATTATAGTAAAATTATCACTGTAAAAATCAGCTGATAAGACTGTTTTGTTGTGTTTTGTCTTCTTTTCCTTACACCTCGTCATGGCGCGTTGGTAAAGCCGAGCAGGATGTGATTTGGCTGTGTATGAATAAAGAGAGTGAACGAAAGAGAGGAAGAGAAAGAGACTAGCAATAATATCCTGTATCCTGACTTAATGCTCTGTAATTCAATGAACGGACTGAGGGGCTGTGGCAGGCCTCCAGTTGGCAGCCACTGGTTGAATTGGCCTTTGCATTCCTGTCACACACGAAGAAAGCCTCAACTCCATAACCACTCCATTAGGCACTGTAATTCTACTTATGGACAGGCTTTGTATGCCCAACAGCCCCCTTTTCTCGGCCTCTGAAGTGACAAATGAAACTAGAGAGCGCGGCTCAGGTCAGGCTAGGCTAATCGTGAAATGGAACATTTCCATAAGGCGTGCCAACTTGCCTTAATTATAAATGTGTACCTGGAGACACTGGAAAATGATCACTGCAGAATGTTTTGCAGAAAATATAATAGAACTTTGCTCCTGTGAATTATATTTCATGATGTGTTACACTTTGAAACAAATCTTTTGCATTAGTCATTGCTTTTTTGTCCCAAGCAGGTTATAATAATTTCTCAATATCATAAGCCTATTCCCTTATTAGAAAGTAACAGCTTCAATGTGGGCTGGACTATTGTGCCCATATCCCCTGTGTCAAACAATAGAGGACGATAATTTTCCTTATCAGCCAACTGGAAAGTTACATTACATCCCAAATGCCCCAAAACAATTTATGTTCTCACAATAGTGTGTATGTGATCCTTTTAGGTAACATTACCACTAAAAATCAGCTTTCTATCTATTACCTTTCTGCCTGCCTCGTTGTTGTGTAGGTTCATGAGGCTGCGGGCGTTTTTTTTTTATCTCACGAGCATCCACAAAGCGACGGGAGAACTCAACTCCATACTTGACGTCTGCTGAACATCCACCCCATTTCCAACCCTCCTCTTGGTTCTGGTAGCCCTGTTTCTCCCTGTCACAGCCACAGTGGCTCAAGTTGCCCTGACTGCAGGCTGCTGTGACTGCATGGGCCACTCCAGCTGCAGTGATGGCGGAGGTAAACGCTGCCTCCTTGCTGCCTAGGGAGAGGAAAGAGACAGATGCCTGTCGTATTCTGCTATACAAGAAGTGCTGTGCAATGTAAAATTAGTTCTTGATCTTAATATAAGAAGCCAGATTAGTCTGTCTCATAACCTCAGATAAATCACAGGAAACATTTTAGTAAGAAGACTGATTAAGGTGTCTTAGCTAGAAAGCTGTTATTTTTACTCTCTTTAGACATACTAAGTGCATTTACTACTGTGTTTTATTAAACTGGCTAAAATGCCAGGGCAAGATTAAATATAAATAATTAATTAGTTTAATATATTCGTTTATTATATTAGTTTTAGTATTAGCATTTTTTAAGTAGGGTATGTCAAAGCTAATTACTCACTTGCTCATCGTCTGTATTGCTTTATCCTGTATTCAGGGGCCTGGAGCCTATCCCAGGGTGCTAATACATCACAGGGTATACACACTCACACACTTATTCACACACTACGGGCAATTTGGGAATGCCAATTAGCCTAATCTTTAGGTATTTAGTTGGAGGAAACTGGAGTACTCGGAGGAAACCCACCAAGCACAGAGAGAGCATGCAAACTCAATGCACGCAGAGATGAGAAGCGAACCCGGACCCTGGAGTTACAAGAAAATAGTCCAAGGCTTATTACTGACAGGAAAAATCAATTTTTAATTCATCCACATATATATATATCTGAAGTGTTTTCCAGACCACTTCACATATAGAAAGAAGACTGTTTACATGTGATCTTTTCTAAGTCTGGGTACTCTGTTAAGTGTTTGTCTGTTCACCATCTATTCAGCATTCACAGTTTTTTCCACATGTGCACACACGAATGCTAATTAGGTTGTTGTAAATGGACATTCTGATGGAGCACACACTAAGTGTTCCAAGCATAAATCCGAAAGCTGTCTAAAGAGTTTAGAATCTGACCTGAGATGTGATCATTTTGAGCGGTGCTTGGTCAGGTACTTTGCATTTGCTTGGGGGAGCAGGGACCTGGAAGTGCCCCCTGCTGGTGGTCCATCAACCACAAAGCTACATGTGGACTGAAAGTTTGTTTAAAAGTTGGTGAGAGGCATCTTGTCTTAGCAAGTGTCTGTCAAAGATAACTCTACCCATAGTACTGGATGGTGCCATTATGAACTGTAAATAGTTTGTTTGTTCCTGTATTCATCGTTACCACTTTTCCCTAGACATAGAGGTGGTGGGAAACTGGGCGTGAGGCAATTGAGTGAAGGTCTAAAACTTTACTGCTATGTCATCGCGGCCTACAAGCATATGTATGCAGGTCATGTGAATATTTTAGTCTGGCGTAGATGTCTTCTCCTTTTAGAACATATTTACATAAACACACTGAAGACTTACTGACTCGTTGAATATAGAATAGAGTTTCTGTGAATGCTCCAACTGAATATAAATGCTTACTACGTCATTAGATGGCATCAAGTCATACATCTGATGTATTTTATCCCAATACTTCCACAAATGAATGTGGGTTGCTTTGGGCAAAATCTAAATGAAAATTTTGATATTAACAGATTTTTCTGAGATGATCAAAACCCTACAGTAATCAAACCCCTACAGGGTCAATTATGCTTTCATTCTCAATGCTGTGCAAAGAATTTTTCGGAAAGTATGTTTTGGTCCGAAATTGTGTAATCATTTGTGAACCACCACAAACACAAGAGTATAACAGAGGGGTGTGTCCAGATGAAGGAAAGCCTACCACAGAAAATACACAGCAGAGAAACAGATACATTTAATTGAACAAAAGAAATGAAAGCTGCCAGCTTTGAGTGAACCAATACCCCACCCCCCAAAAAAGAATGATTGTTACCAGGGCCACTGGATTAGACACAGCTTCCAACCACACTTTGACCAAAACAAAACACTTTTAACTGAGAGGCCATTTATATGAGCACTCGAGAGTTAAATCCCCATTACTCAGAAATAAATTCAGAAAATGTGCACCCTAGAAACCATAGCCTACTTCTTATGTTTGCGGTTTATTTAGTTATGTGTTCCTTGTGTATCTGTGAGTGTGTGAGATGCTGAAACATATTACAGTAATTTCATTGCTGTTCAAGTAATGGAAGTTGCTTTTAGTCAAAGTCCAAGTTTAGTCACCCACAACATTTCTGGAAAAGGCTACCCCCACACACCCATACACACACTCCTCATTTCCATTCCCCAACTTTCATCCCTTCTCTTGTTTTATATACTGTACTGCCACAGTTGGAGTTCATTTGGCAGATGAACTCAACCCTGCTTACAACAATAAAACCAGTGACACATGCATACACACACACATCTGTATCACTGAAAGCCAACATGTTAGGCTAAACTACTGACCCACTCGCAGCTCTTGGCCAAAGATGGTCCTCTCAGCGAGGGCAGAGCAGTTCCATCGACCATAGCGAAACTGGTACTGACACTCGTTGATGCCCATCTGAGCACCTTCACCGACAACAATGATGGCATCCGGGCGGCTTTGACAGATGGCACGCTGTCTGGGGGCCAGTCCGGGGATTTTGTTGCAGATAATATTGGCACCCAGTGCCACCACTGAGGATAGGGCCCTATGTAGGAAAAAAAGCAGATCACACATAAATCAACAACACCTTTTTATAATAATAACCACAATAATCTCTAAATAATAATAACCACAGATACATAACTAAGCCTCTCATACAGACGAGGACCTATATTTAGAAGCCAAAAACACATAGAGTTTCCAAGCAAATCAGCGAGGCAATATATGTTATTCCACGAACCAGGACAATATGTGAAAAGAAAAGACCAGAGAATATATGAGGCAATTAAAACATCAGCCCACACATAAAACATGAACTATTCTTGTAATTCAAGCTTGCTTAAATTGAATCTGTTCTTGAAAAACTTCCTTCTAAGGCCAGGTATATGCATGCCTGAAATCTATTCAGTTAGCATACAAAACACCCCATATACAGTATGTACATTAAAAATGCTGCTGTTTCCAACATTTAAAATGTCCTCTTAAAAAGAGAGAATGAATTCACCAGCCCCTACTATGTTTTTATTTTATATACACTTGTCAAACAACGAAGGATCTTATCTCCCCACACAGATCTGTAAAGATTTAACAGTCAACAGTACAAACACATCAAGCTACATCTGCAAAGCTGCTCGTATGTGCTACTCATCTGTACTTCTCGTAACTGAGATTTTAATTCTAACTCAATGATGGGTGCAAGTACTTATACCAAAAGAAAGCACAGCTGAAGCACAGCCATCAGTGGTAAATGTAAATAATACAATGTAAGGAAAACAATGTTCTATCATTTAATAATGATGTGGTGCTAGAATCTTAACATAATAATGACCACTTCTGAAACAGAATCTGTGCACTCTCATCTTATTTAAATCTCAAGTATGTGGTCCAGTAGATTTTTTTTTTTTTTAATGTATGGCTTCTTAATTTCCTTGTGGGCAGACTGTATTAAAACTCTGTGACCAAAACATCAGAGATCAGAGCAGAGTGTGGGCATACATTACTCCCACTTACTTTATGGAAACATTTTGACAGATAATGTGATGATCTTTTGTGAAGTGCACTGGCCGTAAGCACTGGGCATTGAGCAAGGCTGGTTATGCCATTAGGAAAATAGAACAGTAGCCACTAATTGCCAAATGGAAAAACAGAACTCTTTGGGGTTACTGTTTTCCAGTGTCGAGTACACTGCTTGCCAGTTTAAATTTTGAAGATTCTACATCTCTATTTGGTTCTGGGCCAGTGCATAAAATATAGTATAAAATTAATTATGAAAATGAATGTTGATTATAATTGTCATCATTGCTGCAGTGTGCATTTTCCCGCAATTCCATGCCAGTGTTTGGATTTCCACGTATTTTAGACTATTTTACAAAATAAATAAATAAATAATAAAATTGGTTCAATATGTTCAAAATGTTAAATATATATTTATGTTTTTCTTTTTCTGATCAACCAATTTTGTTGGAAAAAAAGTTTTGCCTTGATCATAATTATCCGTGCTGAAGGTAATGTATAATCTGTCTAACTTGTCTAACTGTCTAACAGATATCATATATTAAGAGAAAAGAGTTGCAATTCCAATTTGGAAGAATTAGAGCAGGCATCTTGACACGATTCAAAAGTGTCTCAATGACTGGAGACAGTTACAGGTGTGTGGATACACAAATTAAAGTAATCTCACATTTAGAAAGGGATCTGCATTCTTTCCAATGAATATTATTTTGTTTTATTACATTATTAATATCTTTGCATTTGCTCTATTACATTAGTAATATATTTGCATTTGATCCGTCCATTGTCTATAATGAATGAAACAATGAAAGAACATCTGTGAAACCTGACAATAAATGCATATATATATATATAAACGTTTGTCCTATTGTTTGGCACTCGATTGTATTCCCAATTAAACCGTCATTAAACAAATATTTTGTCAGTAACACCAGGTTCCAACGCCTTCTTCATGCGGGAGCGTCCCGTACGCAAGCGCACAATAACGTAACCAGGAGCGCGCGTGCAAACACCTGTCTCCCACAACGCTACACTTCCACACGTTTGCTCATCGCACAGAGCAGGAAACCAGGAGTGGAGAAGCCGAAGAAGAAGAAGAAGAAGAAGAGAGGAGGCAGGGATGTGAAACCCACAGGTAGCTGCCGCTGGTGAGGATGAGGAAGAGTTGAGCGTAGGAGACCGACAGAAGAGCGGCGCGCGGCGAAAGCACACGCATGGTGGCATGGGACAGCAGGATGAGGCGCGTGCTTCGCTCGGGGGTCCTTCCCGGGTTTCCGGAACTTTCGGAGAGCCGAGATGCGCTTCGGTGTTGCCCTTGTCGGTGGAGAGCAGTCCGTCGCGCTCCTGCATCTCCTGCTTACGGGAGCGGTGTGTGTGTGTGTGTGTGTGTGTGTGTGTGTGCTTCTGTGCGCTCGTGCGTCTGTGCGTGTTTCAGTGCGAGCTGCCGGGGATCTCCGGTTTACAGAGTGCACATCACGCACGCAAAACCCTGTCTTCTTTCATCGCATTGCTATTGGCAGAGAAGGAGGTGGGGGACCCTTCCATCCGCCCACTTTGTGTGGTGCACAAGACAGCTGGGTGACTCTCCTCCTCCTCCTCCTCCTCCTCTATCCCTCTCAGCACACTGATACCGATCTGTATGAAGGACAGCTTTCCCGGGTTATTAGCTGTCCCGATGAGTTGCTCTGGAGGACAAATCCCTGGACAGACTGGCATTTTGCTCGTGCTCATGTATGCCTGAGAGAAACTTTGCGATTGAGCCTTAGGACAGATTATATTAATTATGTGAAGAAGTACAGTAGTGCATTACTAATTTGTTTAATATCAGCTATTTGCACTGAAGCTTTTGGGAATAATCACATGGAATGCATGCATAAAGCAGTTAATAATAACACAAGCCATGACCTGAAAATATTATATCGATTATATTAAACTAAATATAATGCTGTCTAAATATAATTACTGATTCCACGATGTGGAGCCTGCACATGGATATAAGGACAGGATCCTTATATTTTTCTTTCCAGGATCATGATGGCTTGGTGGATAGGCATTATCGCCTTGCACCTCCAGGGTCCGGGTTCAATTCCCTCCGCATGCCTGTGTGCTTGGAGTTTGCATGTTCTCCCCGTGCTTGCTGGGTTTCCTTTGGGTACTCCGGTTTCCTCCCACAGTCCAAAAACATGCAGATTAGGCTAACTGGCATTCCAGATTGCCCATAGTCTCCAATTAGGAATGGGATAGGCCCCCATTTAGACAAATAGAAGAAGGGGAGAGATCACCACAAACACCTACTGTACTATATGAAGGTGTGCCCTGTATTCCTGATAATATTTGCTTATTGCACTCTTGCATCAGTATGTGAGATGAGACTGCTCTCCCTGGTGGCACGACATGGCCGTTGCAATATCATAAACTTTCATTGTCAGAGGATCAGCGTATGAAAAAAGAAGAAACAGTTTTACGCAGGTTTCAAAATGCGTCCATAAGCAAACTGTAGCAAATATTATGCTTTTTTAAAAGTGGGGTGAAGGTTGAAGAATCAAAGTGAAATGCATTTAAGATCTCTTTTAAAAATGCTCTTTGCAAACACAAAGTTGTTTGCTCTGAAACAAAGGGGCCTGGTGGGAACTGTAGGTGGAGGTGGCCTGGTAGAATATCATAAAGCTTCAAAGAGTGGACACTTTTATGAGGCTTTTTCACTCTAACACTGAGATCAAAGTGCACTCAATACTGGAGGTCTCACACATATCGTTAGGGGTTTCCAGTACACAGAAGGAATGCAAAACGTTGCACCTAATGGACCACACTTGATTTTTCACTTCTAGAAAAGCAAATAGGTTGGGCTCCGTGTGCCTTTCATCACTCACTTAGCAGTGCCGAACTCATCAATGTCTTTATTATGTTAGAGAATCTCCAGCTTAAACCCTATTTAGGATCAGGCAACTCTGATGGATAATATTCAGTGTCTGAGCCAAGGTGCTTGTGAGTAATGTCTCTGACTGCAGGTCACTCCATGGCACTATAAAACATAGCAGTTGGGGGAGAATTCTGGAAGATTTTCTTAGACAGAGAAAAGAAATCCCATGAACTACTATAGCTGGTGTATTCGACCACAGGTCTGAAAGCCAAAACTGCACTTTAGCTGTGCTGTCACTATTTGGAAGTTTATATAAATGGTATCTGTTTCTTTTCAGTTGTTCAGGATTGTGGTGAAAAAAAAAATAGTGAAAGTTTTTTATTCTGAGTGTGGAGGAACATTGTCTTGTCTTGTTGAATTTCAGCAATGGCCCATCACCTCAAAAGCCAGTAAGAAAGTCTTGTCATGATTATTATTCCCATCAAATCTCGTGACCTGATATTAACGGAATTCTACAAGCTGACAAAAGGAAATTGCAACCATATTGGCTCAACTACAGTTTCAAGCTATACTAGTCGCAAAAATGCCATGCAACTTTGTAATAAACAGCTCAGATCAAAAGGAAGCAGCATATTTTTATCAATGTGTTGCATATAAATGTCTGTGCAAATCAGATCTTTATAATTCATGCCAGAATTTTTTATTTTTTTTGCTTAGTGCTCAAGTTCCCATGAAACGGACTCCAGGACACAAACAAAGGAACAGAAACATCTGGTGACATATGAGCAGTTATGGTATGGTTAAAAGTTTAAATAAACTATTGACATGGTGGTTATCTGCTCTCTCCTTCATGCCAGTGTGTTCAGTAAATGATTGTTGAACACTCCCACATGCATAGAGAGCCACATTTACATCCAGTTCATACTGGAACATAAGTACATCTGGTTATTTAATTCCCTCTTCAATTTGCTCTTACTTAATTAGAAAAGGTTATATAGAAAAATCAAGAAGCTTGTTCATCCATTGGGCCTTTAAAGCCTTCAATGTGTATGTTATTGATGTATGTTTTTACACCAATAAACACTGTAAAAGCTAATAAATTAAGCATTTTAATAGGTACAAATACATGTATTGTTACAATAAGGAAAGAGGAACAGCAACTAAACAACATCCTCTTTTGGAATTTCTGTACTGTGGCTATGTTTAAATATCAGCATGTTAGTATGCTATGTGTCCTTCACAGAGGACCTTATTCAGCCTTCTCTTTTATTATCAAAACCATGAACATATCTGCATGTGCATCAACAAGATCATCATTTTGTCCTTCATCATAATACACATATTCAAATGCTTTAAAACAAAGAAGAAAATCCGTGTTGTTTCTTCAGTAGAGGACATTTTATGACAAACATTCATTGTTTAGCATTTTTTCTATAATAACCTACATAGCGTGTAGACGTCCAGCTCATTGTAAACAACAGTTGTTCAGTTTCTGTCGCCTACTACAATGTTTCCTTTTGCATTAAAATAATTTTTGCTGCTTTTTTAAAAATATAAGTAATATACCTTAACTATCATAAATTGAATAACAGGTGATTTACTCATCGCAATGTCCACTTTCTACCAGTAGAGGGCATAACTGCTGCCATATGGATATTGTTGAATGTACGGTCTTTGTCGGACTAAAATTATTCTTGCATTCTTGCCAAACTCCACTAAATAAAACATAAAACGAGAGAGAGAGAGAGAGAGAGAGAGATATTAGAGAAAAATAAAGATGGAAATAGTTTGTTTAGAATATGGTACATAGTCATATAATACATATTATAGTGGATTGAATTTTATATTTATATTATGTGATTCATACTTTAACTCATTCAGTAAGTCATTAAGTATTTTACTGTTTATACTTTGAATACTGTTTATTTGAACGATTACTGATTAATAAATGTAATGCATTTGATAAATTGATAAATTATTTTATGTATTAATTTGTTCACAAGTTTAGATGGAATTTAATATGATTCATTTGACATATGAAAAATGTAAATAGTAATATATTGTCCTTATGAATGACTATACATTGATAATAACGGAAATGCAGTACATTTTCTTACTTAAAAACACTTGAACCAACTAAGGAAGAGACTTGATTTCTACCATATTTTATGCTTTTGGTATTTTGTAAACTACTGACACTGGAAGTGTGTAGATGAAGTACAACGTTCTTTAATGCCATTAAATAATAAACAAAAACTGTACAATTGGGTCCTTGAAATTTTCAGTAGCCCCAGCTTTCTGTAAAGTCTGGTGAGTGGGTGAGTGAGTAAGACAGACAGACAAACAGAAAGAAAAAAAGAAAGAAAGAAAATATAAAGTATACATAAAGCATACTATCCATACAGTACTTACATGGTAACATTTGCCTTTGTCAAAATCATGTGTGGACCAAATGCTCCGCTTTGGCGACACCTAGTGGTAGTAGCTGAAAAAACCTTAACTCTTTATTGGAGACTCGTTGAAATACTCATTGAAATACCATTTTGTAATTCAAAATTCTTCGTTGTTGTCATTTTTATGTTGCAAATTAAGGCCAGTGAAGTTACCATATGGTTTTTATGATAATAATATACATCATAATTTTTTTGTTTTCATGAAATGAAATTTTGGCTGTTGGATATATATCACTCACTCATCGTCTATACCACTTTATCCTGTATTCAGAGTCACAGGGCTTCTGGAGCCTATCCCAGGAGACTTAGGGCATGAGGTGTGGTATACCCTACCAATATATCGCAGGGCACACACACATACACACACTATGAGCAATTTGGGAATGCCAATTAGCCTAATCTGCAGGTCTTTGGACTGTAGGAGGAAACCGGTGTACACAAAGGAAACCCACCAAGCACGGGAAGTACATGCAAATTCCATGCACACAGAGAGAGGAATCAAACCTAGTCTGGAATCAAACCTGGAACCTGGAGGTGCAAGGTGACAGTGCGAACCACTACCCTACTGTGCCACTTTATTTAAAACAGAAATTCAGTTTGTTTGTTGGCACAGGTAACTTTGTCACAGGCAACCCATGCCAAATGTACTGTAGGCAGCATCATCAGGCATGTCAGCGTAGATGCCCAGATCGTGCAGTAAACCTCACGACGAAAACAGTTGTCGCAGGGTGAGCTCATAGCTACTGAAACCCTGCATCAGGTTTACAGCGACGGCACATACGATGAGCCAAATAATTGAGCAGGAGGAGTGGCGTTGAGTTGACTTCACACTTCATTCACAGGTAGCACGACAGGCAGGAAAACTTCTAGTATGCGGTCTTTTCTGGAAGTGAGTTCTTATGGGCGAAATTTTATATTGCAAAACACATATTCCATAAGAAATAATGTAAATGAAGATAATCCGTTTTAGCAACCCAAGAATATTACCAGTATTACCAATTTCCCACACTATAATCATATTTTTGTATAAACTATCAAAATATTTAGAAAAGACATGTAAATGAAGTAAAATATTAAATAAATGCACATTAAATCCACACTTAATCTTAATTTATATATTGGCACTGGCTGCTTTAAAAACGAAACTCAATTATTGATTACTGATTATACTCAACTAAATAACAGTTGTGTGTCAGCCATGCTTCTTTCTCAAACATGGTAATGATCCCTGGTTGCTTGATTAAGCACTCTTTTTGAAAATGTTTAGAAATGTTTTTGAAAAACTAAATAAAATAAACTCTAGTTTTTTTACTTACATATTTTGTGTGTATTTGTCATTTTATAAATGTTTTACAATTAAATAGATATTTAATTATTAAGCCGTTAAAATAATTGTACAGTTACTGTGATTTTTACAATAACGGATTATTTGTATTTACAAGATTTATGTGAAAATTCGTACGAATTTTCGCTTTAAGACCTCGCCTCCGAAACAGATTAAATTCGTATGCCGATATCCCACTTGATCTAGTTTTTCCGTCAACGACTTTTATTTTGACAGGGCGTTGGTAATATGGTGGCTAAGTGTAGCTAGTTACACACAATGCTCCAAAATGAACTCGGTAACCCCTGTTTTTTCACTGTTCATATATTTATATATTTACACAGTAAAATAATTATTCTCAAACCGTGTGTTTCGTAATAGTGCGTCAGAACTATTTAATACAGTATTGTGAAGTAGTTTAGTCTTCTTAAAAAAACATTATTATTATTATTAGTAGTAGTAGTAGTAGTATTATACAGTAGTTGGCTGGGAATTAAATTTATAAGACCTGCACATATACTGGACTGAACTGTTTGTGTGGGTTTTGAACCGAGCCCTGGCTTTTACTGATGTCTTGTGAATCGTTTACTCATGGGTGCAGTTCCACACATAGTCCACACAGTGTCGCTGCTGGACCGCATTACGCAGCGTGTCTCCACGTGCCGCCGCCCTTACCGTGAGTCGCAAGCGCCGTGTTGCCTCGCGCTGTTCCCGCCATCTTGTTTCCCGCTCTCGATCAGTGCCAGAGCCCGCCATAATTTAAACCGAGATGCATCATAAACTCACATACAGCCAGATAGGCAAGTAAATAATAATGATGATATAAATAATAATAATTTTTATATTATTAATAATCATCATCATAATCAAGTGAGTTATTGTTATTATTATTATATTGTTGTTATCATGCATAATTATATTTTACATACACGTAGTTAATAGTTTTTAAAATAGTGATGATAATTAATTATTTATATAGCATTCATTGTTCTTCCAGTTCTTCTTCCAATTGTTTTTTCTTTATTATTATTATTATTATTGCACATAATTTTAATTTCAATTAATATTATTATTTTATTGTTTATTGCTCTCTAAAGCACACTCATAAAATAGTTTTACAAGCTTGTGTTTTTCTGTATCTGGGTTCTGTTTGTACACACATTTATCGATCAAACACTACACTCAAGTGCACACACACACACACACACACATGTTGAGTGAAAAAGAAACATGAGAATAAAACCTGGCATCCTCTAATGAAGCCAATACGACAATTATCTGACTGTTCTCTGAAGCCGTGCTGTAATAGAGCAGAGCAAGTTGTTGGAGTTTGCGTATAATCACATGGGTGAACTGTGAGGTCAACTAAATGGCTAATTTGTTTTTAATGAATGCTATTTCGCATTGTCATTACATACATGCCTACGCATGCAGGCCGAGCCAGAAACAAGACGCCGCTTCCCTTGGAGCTTCTCTATCTCTCTCTCTCTCTCTCAATACGGTTCTCAGAAAGGCTTGCTGGAAGGCCGCACGAAGAAAATACACAATGTGGGGTGTGGAGGGAGAACAGGAGAAGAGGTGAAAAAGAGAAGTTTGTCATTAGGTTGTCCATGCGACGGACGCCCTGTTGGGACAACAGATGTGCATGATGTCATGCCAGAGGAGGGGTGGAGAGATGCAGGGAGGAGCGAGAGACATGAGGGTGGACAGTATCCTTGTGCAACGTTCCTCTTGGCACAGAAAAGAGAAGGAGAACGGTTGGTGAGGAGCAGGGAGTGGATGGAGTTCCTAAACCCTGCATCCCGTGGAGTGCATGATAAATACCTAACATGATGCATTTAACAGTTAATAGTGCAATGATGTGTGATGCTGGAAACACAGTTATTACTTGGCTTTGCAATGTGCAGGTGTTGAGAAATCAGAAAAAAAAAAAAATTCTGAAATATGGAAAATGTTCCATATAACCAGAAATGAACTATAAAAATCGGTTCGAGTGTGCAGTAATGAAGCATATGGTGAGTAGGCTTTTACCTCTGTGCTGATCTCATAGATGGAGTTCACATTTTGCTGAGTTGCAATGATTTCCAGCCAGAAGTCTCTCTCTTTTTTTTCTTCTTCTTCTTTTTTTTTCAAACTGCACAGGACTCAGGCTGCATAAAGCTCAGGCTCTGGTGAGGACATGCTCCCAGAGCTCAGAGTTTGTGATTTGATTGTGTGACTTCAATGCTAAACTTTCTGCCTCTGTCCCCTGACTCTCTCTCTCGTTCTCAGTGTCATAAGAAGTCAATTGTTCTTGTGGTATGTAGTGACAATGTCTGTTTGTGATTGCACAGAGCAAGAGAGGGGGAGCATCATATACAGAAATTGAAGTTCTCCCTGCCTGGCCTTCAATAAGGTTATGCAGAGGTCAGAATGCTTTCTGCTGCATACAAAAACAGTGTGTGTGTGTGTGTGTGTCTGCGTGTGTGTGTGTGTACAATAACAATCATACCAGTCTTTATCAATAAAATATAAAATTTTGCTTATCTTCTGCTTTAGCTCCACAAACACATCAAAACCAAAAAGTCCCTATTCTTGTTATTCTAAACATGCATGATTCAGTAATTTAACAAACCAGATAGAAAATTATTCAGTGGGAGGACTGTGTTGCTTTAAGTACTGGCTTACTTTAAGGACTTCTGAAGGGTTTACACTTATCAGGTGAACAGGCAGAATATCAAAACACAAAGAGCTGGCTCTTTTTGAACATAAAGTGGCTGTACTGAATTCCCCAAATTGCATTGAAGACAAGCAGAACCTGTTTGGCCAATGGTGCCATCTGCTGCCACATGTACTTGATCCTGCTGTCAGCCTGTCAGCCGGGCCATGCACTGTGTTATTCTCACACACTGCAGCTATGCTGACCTCTGTATGAGGACACTGACTGCCTGGGTAATCATTTACTAGTGGCCTTGAGTAACACTGGTGTGACAACCATTGTCTCGACAACTGAAAAGGATGGAATTTGCTATCTGAAATAAAAGGCTTGAATGACCCTCAAGTACATACAAAGATACAGAACTAACACAGAACACATTTAGGATATTTTATTCACAGTAACCTAGTTACTGTCTGTGATATTGTCAGTGTTATTGAATCAATTGATTTGAGGCCTTAGAGGCATATAAATGCTGTTTGTGCTCTAGATAAAAAAATATTAGAAATATATTATGAGTAGTGATAATAATAATATTTTTTATATTATATGCTATACAGTAAGTTCTTATGTATGCCTGCAAGCTGTTTTTAACAACAATCTTTTAACCTTGCCTGTTTTTATAAAGAAGGCTCATGTGTCTTCCTTCATCCTGACTAAATTATGATTATATGTGTGGAGTTTTGTAGTATTTCTTTCCTGTGCCTCACCATCAAAGGGAATTCAAACAAAAGTTTTATAACATGAAATAAAATATTTCCATAACACTTTCTATTATTGCTTCTAATATTAGTATATATTTGAATACTTTTTAAAGCTTGTAAAACTAGAGTCTTAGTCTTGAGTTTCAGTTGATTACTGCAAGAGTTTATTAAAGTACTGGATATATATATATATATATATATATATGTATATGTGTGTGTGTGTGTGTGTGTGTGTTTAGGGTGTGGCACTGCGACATGCCCCTTGGCTGTTAGGGTTGGGTGCTGCCACAAGATCTTGCTCTCTTTCTCTTTTTCTCTGGGTTCCACCCCCTTTGCCACTGCCATCTCCTGGTTTTCCCAGAATGCCCCGTCTGAGAGCACTGGCCTGAAATAAAACTAAGAGGGCCCTCATGGAGAGAATGGGAGCTTTGTCTCAGCTGCCATTTACACTGTCTGGGGGCATAGAAGGAGAAGAAGGAGAACTCAAAGAGAGTGTCTGATTGCAAATTAGCACAGCCCAGGGCCCGCTGCTCCCCACCCTCCTGTGCTTTCACTCTTTGGGGTGAGAAGTGGATAAAGTTCTGGTACTAAAATTGGCATTCGACATATTTCCATCTTTCACCTTCACTGATGACCAATACCATGTATTTCGACCAGGTGGAAACATAAGTTGTTTGTAACTTGTCTTTGACTTTTCTTTTGTTTAAGTCTGTTGAGGCTGTGCCATTGGGGGTTGCTTATTATGCAAGCAATGTTGTGTCTGAATCTGTAATTAGTTAAAGACAAAAGACAGCCTCTAAGCGCTGCAGACGAGGCCGCTTGACACGAGAACCCTTCCTGAGACAGGTTCTTGTAGTGATTGACACGTGTCGTGAGAGTGGGTGCAGTTTCTCTGTGCTAACCTGCTTAGGCTGAGAGGTTATATTTACCACCTGGGCATAAAATGTTTCAATAATGTAATTATTTGATTTAAATGGTTTTTTGGATATTTGATCATTTAAAGGCAATAAATATTCTGAATTTTCCACAGTTTCACAACTTACATGTTTTTTTGTATTTTTTAAAATGGGTAACTCATTTGTTTTATACATAAATTAATAATGGATAATTTGTTTCATGAATTTCAAGTAATTATTAAGAAGATAAATGTCTAATCTTTTGAACATATCAGTATATAGATATATTGTTAAACACTTGGTTTAATAAATGACAAAATTTAGAAATTTACAATATGAAAATGTGAATAGTTACATGTTTAGACAATTAGCACTATCTGAAAAAAAAATAGTGTTCAAAAAAGAATGAAGAATGAAGACTTTAATTTGAATTAGAATAACTTACACTGTACAGACTGACAGAAACTATTCTTATTATCGATGTAATTAGAAAATTGGTCCAGAAAAAAAAATCTTAACAATATTGTTTTGTGCAGAGTATTATCACATTAATTTACTTTGATAAATAATTAATTCCGTTTTACCCGTTTAATCCAAACAATCGATTCAAAGCTAACACTTGTTGCAGGAACAGAGTTAAGGAGTGGAAAATCTCCTGCTGAAGGTTGCTGTCTTTTGTTACTTTCATATGTTAAATCTTTCTACTGCAAACGAGCACACTGCGTACATAAAAATAAGATTTAGGGCACATAATCGGACCTTTTAAATTAACCCTGTAGGTGAAAAATACACAATAATGTGTAAGGTACAGAAGGCGCACACTTGGTGACTTGATATATTATATATTATTTTCTTTTTTTCCAAATATTATTATTTATTTATTATGTGAACACCTCTTATGGAAATATTACGTCACCTATTTAGGAGAGGAATCCGAGAAGGTCACATGAGGCTAATGATATTACGTTAAGCTATATTTTATGGAGCGATTAGACATGACACAACAAATACTCACTTAATTTAAAAAAAACTTTGATTTTGATATTATATTATTTTAATACATAGTACACGTATATAAAGACACTCAGGTTTTGGTTGTGCAACAACTAAAAATAAACAGAAGCCTCATTATAAACCGGTTTACAACACGGATAATAGGCTTGCGTTGTTCTTTTGGCAGTAAATAAAATCCCTGAGGTGAGTATGGAAGATGCACAAAGAGGAGATGGAGAAGCTTTTTTGCCAAACCACCTAAGGAGCTGTACATTCATTTAGATGACGCACTTAATTGATGTTGAGAGAGAAAAGAGTGAGTGTGTGTGTGTGTGTGTGTGAGAGAGAGAGAGAAGGAGACTCGGCCGAGATTAGATTTCATCCTAACAGAGCCCTGCTCTTTTTTATTATCCCTTTAATATTTTGTGCGTCGCTGTATGAGTCACAAAGTTGAAGCTTATTTATTTCTCAGGAGGCAGGCATGTGTTAGACTACAGTAAAGCTGCAACTTGTTTGGGGCGTAGCAAAAAAAAGAAAAAAAAAACCCTGTCCCCCCACCACCCCCTCCACATTCACTATAGTGGATTCCTGGCTATATTAGACCTTAACATTTCAACAAGCTAATTCTGTCTTAGTTTGTATTTAGCTAGCAAACGCTTGTTTGTTTGTTCGTACGATGGAATAAATGAGCCTAGCACACACACACACACACACACACACACTATTGAAACTTTCGCAGTCTTGATTTAGCACAAACTTCCTGGAATAGCTCAGACCGAAACTCAGCTTTTTAATATGAGGGGATTTGGAGTGTTTGGTGCTCAGCTGAAACGTCGTGTTTGGATTTTTCCAGAAGCTGATCAAATGGCGACAGGCTACTCCGCGTTCCCGGTTCTTCGCCTTATTCCCGGTGTATTCACCGAAGTGTGTTCTCGGTGCGAGGCAGTGACACTGAGAGAGACTCGCAGTGCGCGAGCTTCACGGTGTAGCACTGCGTGTGCGTTTTTTTTATTGCGGGAAATCGCATGTCTATCTATATACCCGCGCTTGTGTAACGGCTCGCTGTGAATCCCCTTTCACCTCAGATGAACCCGGGTGATCTCGTTCACCAGCGACATGCACGCTGTCAGGCCGGTCTGGCGGGTGCCGCGAGGACGTACACAACAAGAATAAGAAAAACGGAGCTAGCGGGGTTTTTTTTTTTTCCTCTTCCCTATACCAGAGTCCTTAAAAGAGACCATCTCTCGACGTCTGTCATGTCGTAGGCGTTTTTTGTTTTGTTTTGTGTTTTCTTTCTTTCTTTTCTTTTTCGTTTTTTTTTTTTAAGATCCCGGATCGCTGTGCTTTTCGCTCGCGCTCGTCTCCGTCGTTGCCGAGGAGCTCGCGCTCAACAAAAGTAACCGGGACGACGGAAATTCGCCATGGAGAAGAATGACAGCTCTGCACCGCCTGGAGACTGCGAGCTACCTCTGTCTCTCCTCCTCGCTCTTGAACTTGAACTCCAAAACCGACTCGTCGGAGCCGAAACAACGCCTATGTGTAAGTTTGTTTGTTTGAATTTCCCCCTATTTATATATTCTTTGTATAATAACAGATGTGACCAATTTACCTACTTAAGCTTAGAGAGAGAGAGAGAGATTGCTATAGCGTGTCATGATGTTTATTTTATTGTGCATCGATTAACTAATTAAAGTTGATTTCCATCAGCCACAAAGGTGATATTATTTAAGCAAAAAAGCTATTAACCTTCTAACCAGTGTAGCAGTGTACAGCTTCCTGCCACATAGTCTAATAATTAAGGCCGTCTTTATTTAATCAAATTAAATAAAGTATATTTAGTAGATTTGGCTATTTCTGTAACCAAAAACATTGATGTGTGTGTGTGTGTGTGTGTGTGCATTAACTAAAAGATCATATTCTTGTGGCCTGGTTTGGTGTTTAGTCATAATGACTCATAGCTTGGTTTCTTTAGACTAATCAAACTGTACTAAAGAGGTTTAAGGGCACATATCTCCTTAACCAAATGATGTCTAAATCTGGTATACATCAGTGTGCAATTGATTAGTGTACTTATAAGCTGTAATGGAGCTGTTTTCTTTCCAAATAAGCTATTGCATGTGAGACATTCAATAGTCTAGGCTGCAAGCTGCCACAATATTTTATTACTAGCCCAACAAGCCTTTGTATTTATTTTACTAAGACTACATTCATGGTGGCTTTTTTAGTATTTTTCGGCGACTAATTATCCCACAGCTTTGTGGTAGAAGAGGTTACTCGAGGAATTGTTTTCTTGTTAAGAAAGACTAGTTTACGGATTGTTCTTAGCAGTCATTAACTTAAAAAAAAAAAAAGTTGCTTGAACCTCAGCACTTCTCAGGTTTTGCTTTTTTCCTTGCATGGTGAAATTTGTAGACAATAATTATAATCTTGGAATTAAACTAGCGTCATTGGGTTCTAGCGAAGTTCCTGTGGTAGATTTGTTCACATGTAGTAAGTAAGAACCGATCTTTTTTTTTTTTTAATCTGTGGTGTATGTGTGTGTGTGTGTCTAACAGTGGTTCTTAAAATGGCGTAACCTTGTACATGCAGCCCTTTTGCTGTTCGCCAGCTTCTTGATCAGGTAAGATTTTCCTGATTGTTCATTAAACAATCACTTTTATTTGAAGCACACATCAACATTTAATCTAATATCATGTAGATAAGGTATAATAGATGAGCATGAGTATTATTCTAATCACGACTCAGTATTAATGTTAGTAATGTAAATTTGAGTTTGGGAATTTATTAAGGTTTTAATCCGTTCTTGTTATAACTGTAATATTTTTATGGAGGCTTATTCCAGTAAAGCTGTGAGTTAGAAACAAAACAAGTCATTTGTGCTTCCTATCAATAACCAATATATTTTCTTTTATGTTTAACTTTTGGTATTTATTAATGAGTCTGGTGCAGTGCGTGGGTGTTATACGGTTATTTCGACTAACAAATCATTGTGAGAGAGATTCTCTGAAAATCCAAACACAAATGTATGTACACATGTGCCTGCACTACAGTATGTTCATTATCATTCTCTAGGCCTTTGTTGGGTGTTGCTTGCAGATTGCCTGCACCATTCTGGCGATAATATAAATTTACTCTGTTTTTTCCTGTTTTGTTCTGGCTGATTATGTTATCCTCTTCTTTTTACTGTACGTTCGCTATGAATGTCTACACCCTGCATGGACTTCATAAGAGCGTTATTGAGCCTCAGTGAAAGTGTACTGTGTATTTGAGATTTTCTGAGCTTGTCCTGGCTTATTTGGTCATGGGTTGATTATTGTGGAGTCGTGCACTAGTGTGGGCCCTGAAGACTACTTTAGCGTGTGTGTGTGTGTGTGTGTGTGTGTGTGTGTGTGTGTGTGTGTGTGTGTGTGTGTGTGTTATAAAACTCTTCAGGTGAATAACACAACAGCAGTAAAAATAAGGGGACCTGCCATCCTATCCCAATTGCCTTATTTATTTATTTATTTATTTATTTATTGTACACTATCATGTTTTTACATTCCAGCCAGCAAAACTTTGAAGTCCCCAGCTCGAAATTTATGCCTCAACAAGGGCTACATTTGGAGGTTAATTAAAATTTTCATTATCAAAATAGTAAGAAGTGTAGAAAGTGGATTTTTGAACACTGGCCAGATATCGATAAAACCGTATATCTCTTGGTAAGCTCAAGTATCATTTTGTTTTATAATAATCTATCTGGCTGTTTCTTATTAAACATGTCATGAATCTGAGTAAATAACTAATAAAGGGCATGACTCAGCAGAGAAAGACATTTTAAAGGACATTATGAAGATATTATGATCATACACACTTCCGCATAAGTATTTTTAAACTTACTCCCTAAGAAGTGAACTGTAAGCTGTTTCCAGGTAAAACTTTGAATACTTGTGCCTAAACAATATATTTGACTTATTTTACATGCTTAAGTCTTACCTTACTATGTACGCTACATATTTCTGCGCAACAACACAAACCCTACAAACTTTTTAAAAATCTACTAAGTGACATTCAGTTTGTTACACTGTAAGATTTAATGTATTAGGCATTTTGAATATCGCTAAGTCATGTCAAAAATATTTGTCAAATGCTTATTTGATTATTTTTGGCCCTGTGTGTGATATCCCAGCAGAAGTCATTGTTTTGTGATTTAGTGTTTTTCTGCATAGAATAATATGTACAATGATTTCATGTAGAAAACAGTGATGCATAAAAAAATTATAATTGCCCATTTTTTTTAAAGACAGGGGCACATTTAGTTACTGCTAAAGACTTTGTAATAAAAATAAATAAAAAAAACACAAAAAGCAAAAGTAGAACACCTACAGCTAAAAGTTTCTTTGTCCTCGTGCTCACAGTATTAGGATCCTGAGTCTGCTCTCTTCTGTTGTTCTGTCGGAGCATTAAAAAGACACAGACATTGATTGGCCACAGTCACTTAAGTCACAGGTTTATTCTGGGCGATGATTGGCCAGCCGATAGAATCTTATTAAAAACGAAGTTTATCTGAGAATTATAGATAACATTTTTTCAAACATTACAGCAAAAGCATTTGATAAAATGTCTACTCATATATTATTATATATGTTGTGAACTTATGATTTTTTTATACCAAAGTGCATGATAAAAGAGAACCTTTTAAGATTGAGTCACAACTTCACTGGTCATCTATTTTATTTATTTATTTATTTATTATTATTTGTTACACACTGATTGTACACAAAGGAAGAGTACCTTTAAAAAAGCTTTAAATACGCAGACATATTACAACCTGTATCGTTCTTGCGCACCACGTGGAGGCTTACCCTGCTGCTCTGAGGTTACTAATGTAATAATCATGCATTTAACTCTGTGGTTACCAATGTAATAATAATGCTTTTAATTCTGTGGTTACCAATGTAATAATCATGCTTTTTTCTCTCTGGTTTATCACTGGAATTCTAGAGATATGTTATATAGGCTGTTTTGTTAATTAAATATTAAGCAAAAATGTTACTCTGTAATGCAAGTAATATGGAACGCTACATGGGGACTCCATGTACAAAATAGTCTACAAGCAGACAAAAGACCTTCCTTTTGTGTTGAAGTTACACTACATTTTACATTCTAGTCTTGGCTGTGTACATTTTTTTTAGTAAGAAAGCAAAAGACTATTATTTAATATAATTAATGCAAAGTATACTTTATACAAAGAGACTAAGGACTCGTTTAAGAAAATAGCTTTCTGTCCATTTATTTTTCAAGCCAATGGCTTGACCACAAAAGTGCTGATGATTTCAGCAGTGCAATTTCCAACCCAGCAAGATGACATGCTCTTTGACATATCTACAATCGGTTTTCACTCACATTAATGTTGCCAGTCAGTGCTCAGCTCTGTTTGCCAAACAATAGCTTTCAGTTTACATCTTTTGTCAATGACAATCTCTTTGAAATATATAAAAATAAAATCTATGCTAGGAGCCGCCAAAATATTTTATTGCATTTTAATGCATGTAGATATATATATTTTTTTAACTCAGATTGCCTTCATGGATGCATTGATTCAGGCTCCATTTGTATTGTTAAGAAGACTCGCAGATTGAATTTATTCATTTTTTAAACTTGGATATTGTTTATTACGTTTCGTACGTTAATATATGCTGGCAGTTCGGAGCGAAGGAACCTGTGTGAGAACTCTGGAGAGGGCGATACACAGTGACCGAGGCCAACGAGCATGCAGTACAGCTGGCTGAATTTGTGCTGTGTGTGCACTGGAAGTGTCTTTCCACGACTAGCTGCTGTAGCTCTGGCCATACCAAACTGTCAATCCCACAGGAATGTCTCCCCAAACTCTCCTCTGTAGCAACGGATGACAGAAAATTGGCGTGCTATTGCTGTGTTCTTTCTCTGTTTCTCTCTGACCTTCTCTCTATTGCTCCCCTGCTTTTGCTTTTGGTCAACTTCCTGTGCTTCCTGTTCACTTAAAAAAAAAAAAAAAAATTAAAAACTTGCTCACCAAAGATTAGAGGCCAAGTATGTAAAGTGTCAAAATAACCTGGCCTCGGTGCTGTAATCTGATGATTTCTTTGATATGGCTCAAGGTTGCTCCTTACAGTGTTATCAGGAACATGTGGAACAGGGCCCTCCAGGATAGTAGTTTGACACAGAATTCTAAATCTAAGACTGCTAAACCTCAATCGGCCTCCTTACAATCAGGTTTACCTCGGCTTACCACGTCTAAAATCTAGCTGTGAATGAAAATAAAATGAAGATGACAGCTCACCTGTCTCATGTGTGCACTCAGCCTCACTTATGGGTGTGTGAGTAGTAGTGTGAGTAGTAGTGTCATATGTGCATGGGGCTATAATAGGCTGACACTAGCACTGAGGGAATTGTAAAGATGAGAGTATGAACAGGACTGCAACTGCAGAAGGAACATGTCTACATCAAGCCGGATGGCAGCAGTGATCATTACCAAGCATTACAGGGAAGGGAACCGTAAATAAGAGACTCAGATCCTGAGTGCGATGCATATCCCCCTTATCTCTGAGATGTGGTTCACCTATGACATTGCATCACATACTGCGTTTGCATGCAGCAGATTTCTGCGTCTGACAGGTACGTGTGCATATGCGTCTGTATGTGTATATGCATCTGCTATAGAGAGAAAAAACGAGTGAGGTCGAACTTGTTTCTAAACAAAGAGTTCTTAAGTGCTTGACCTAATTTTGCAGGCAGTAAAGAATTCGGCAGTGAAGGCCTTCCTCTGTGAGTGTGAGTTTGCTGCGCTGGGTGTTTCCTCCCAGGGTCTAACAGGAAGCTCATGTTCGAGTTCATCTGAGGACAGGGAGAAGGCTTTTCTTTCCACTGTGGATCTTTTTTTTTTTTTTTCGGATGAGGGGGGTGTGGGGGGGAGGAGGCTGGGCCTCTTCTCTGAATCGCCCCTCTGCAATCTGGCATGTGTTTTAGCTCCCTATACTGCTTTATTGTCTATTTTGGCTGAAGTTGCAGTTTTTTCACACTGCCAAGAAAACATCTATTTTTTAGGCTACAGTGAGTAGCCGAAGTCCAGAGTTAAAAGAAAGTTCACGAATCCTGTTAGAAGGTTCTCGCCTTCTCGTTCCATTCTACATTCCTAACTGCACTTATCCTGTTTTACGACTCGGAGAGATAAAAAATTAAGGACAAATCACTTAGGACCCTGTAAGTGTGTTGTGTGTAGATTAAATAGTTTGAATCTTTGTCCAAATGATGCATAATGGTCCTGTCTTTATTTATCGTCCACAGACAGGAAGATTTGCTAGGTGAGGTGCTTACAGTATCTATGACATCACGATACAGGTAAGACACAATCAATAGTAGGAAAACAGGCAATATTAGAATATTTTACTGTTGTGTCAGACATTGCGCTGGAAAAGAAAATAGGCATGCGTCATCTTTACTTCATAATATTCCATTTGTTTGAAGATAAACACGTTTTTACCGACTGATTAAATGCAATGTAGTTAAAACAATAATTTTTTTTATCATAAACATGCTATCTGTGTTGCAGTGGTCATTTCTCTCTAATCACTGCGTCACTCTATGATGTATGTTCATTTTTTACATGCCGTTAATTGTCATGATTAGACATTGCAGTCTGGCATCGTTGCAAACGAGTTACTGGTATCTAATTACAATTTAGAGCTGCCATGCTTTTATGTCCCTTGTTTGTACATTCTTTTAACGCTTATTAATGATATTATTCTTATGATATTATCTGGTTAATGTAAGTAATCCAAAAACCTTATAATAATTCTTTTAAACTTGCCAGCCTATAAATAGCTTCATCAAAACACTCCTATTTTTGGCAAACAAGATTATTGCTTTATCAGGCACAGTTCTGTAATGTGCTTGCAGCTGAACCCCAAAATGAATCTCAAACTAGAGCACAGCACTTTTCATCTACAGTTCTGCTGAGTGTAAGAGGGTGGAAAAAGGAGGAGGGCAAGTATGCCAGACATGGTGACAATGCCAGACAGGTGGAGTCTCGGTCTCTGTACCCATGCAGACCACTCTATTATCTCGCCATCTCTTTAACATCATCTGACCATCAGCTTGTATGCTGCAGATGACCCTCAGGTTCGGTGCCATTTGCAGGTGTCTCCCAGATGTTGCTATACTCCGTTTAATTCGTCCCTTGGGATTCAGTCTCATGTTAGGATAGAGCGGAGATAGGTAGGAGCTCTGATAATGGCAAAACCATGTGTATTGTAAGGGGAAGGGAGGTGTTTTTTTACATAGGGATGCCTCTCGTACAGCTGGTGCTCTTCTCATTGAGAGAGAGAGAGAGACATTGGAAGTTAAATGTTGCATTTTATTTTTTTACAAATTTTTTTATTAGTGTAGAAATTATTTCAAATTTGTTTACATTACCATTATATAGCAGAGTATTTATTGCTTTGTGCAATAAATTTTACTTTCCAAGTGACTATTTTTTTGATCACTCAGCAGATGCCTGATCTGTTATATAAGAAATATGATATAAAAAGGAAAAAAGGATTATAACGAAATATTTATTACGGGCTATTTTAATTGTGACTTATATTACTTCTGTGGCGTTCACTCCATCAGCATAACATTAGCTTTGTGGCTGATTATACATTCTATTTGAATGACATCATTTGGCCCTTATCGTCCTGTATTAGACTTGTGGCCATAAATTCCACTGACCCAAAGTACTGACTCAGTGCCTTGATAAGCTCTAAAGGTTTTCAAGGCTCAATATAAAGAGAGCAGTTTTTCAACACACTAGACAGATATAATGCCTGTGGTTATTCATATTGTTACCCACAGTGGAAAGGCTGCCCATCATGTAGTAGGAAGGAAACCAAACATGCTTTCGTACTTTTTACAAAGACATTTTTAACTGAAAATACAGCTTATTCCCACATATCATACTATTTCTTCTAATGTTATCTCTCATATGTATAAAATGTCCTGAAATGCAAACTAAATAGCGTGATTTATTTATTTTTAAGTAAAAAGTCGTTTTAAAAAAATATACAGGGTGGCCAAAGGGTCGAGATCGAAAGACAAAAATATGTTTAAGTATAAATTACTGTTACAAATTGTTCAAATTGATGGCCTCTGACGACACGGCATTTGTATACAGCATACACTGAGTACAGGTTAAACATTTCTTAATGCATCAGAACTGATGATGGTACATGCGGAAATCTTTTCCGTCATTAGTGTCATGACTGTCCTGGGACTTAAATCGAGACCAAAAAAAAAAAATAACTTTGTTCAATGTGATTTTCTGTTGTTAGGTTTGAAGCTATGTTGAGTTTGAAATAAAAAGAAAACTTACTAAAGTTTTATAAGGGGAAATGCCTACTGATCAGAAATTTTGTGCTAATCTGTATAATAAAAATATTACTTATTATTGATATTTGTAACATATCTGATATTTGTTAACTAGGTTGAAGTAGGTATACAAGCACTCCATATACTCTGTGTATCTGTACAGTATGGACACCAGTGCCAGGTATATCAACTATTGGAATTTTTTTCTATGTTGAGCGGTTCCTGAGGCTGGGTGCAATATACAGAAAACCTACTTTCATAAAAGCATCCATTCATAAAAAAAAAATATATATATATATATATATATATATATAGATATAGATATGTCTATCAAGAATAATATATATATATATATCAAGAATAATATATATATATATATATATATATATATATATATATATATATATTATTCTTGATAGACACACAAGGCGGTGCAAAATATAATTGTATATATCTTTCAAAGCTTGCATAATGACTTAATATCGTATGAACGTCTTCAAGCATCGGTGACTGTGTTTGTGTTTGAGGCAATGCATACTTTCTTTATTTAATATAATTCACCAGTAAAAGAAGTTATCATTAGGTGTTTGTCACTCAACAGAGGCTTTTTACTCGAGCATAAAGAAAGTGCTGGTTCATATAGAGAAGTGTTTGTTTGAGGCTTTAGGTATAGGATTAACAGTAATGCGAGTGTGCTGCTCTGGGCCTGACTGTGTGATGGATCAGGCTGTTCCAGACTGGGCCTCCGAGCCTGCAGACTGCCACTGCTCCCTGGGTCGGCCGCTGCCGCATTGTTGGCAGGGGCTCATTTGAATAGCTCTTTAGTAGTTTGTGTGAGCAAGTCAGCGCCATTTGCATTTGTTCCAGTCACAAAGGTTTACAGGTCAATAGAGATGGGCTCGAGAAGAAGTAACGTGCGAAAAGGAACCCACTCCTCTTTCTTTTAAGCAATTCATCTCCCACCTCACGGAAAACGTTCCACGTTGGTGCATGTGTGTGTGTGTGTGTGTGTGTGTGTGTGTGTGTGTGTGTGTGTGTGTGTGTGTGTGAGCATGTGCAAGTGTTTATGTGTGTTTGTGCTGAAACACCTCAGATGTCTAGAGAGTGATTTACTCCCCGTCGGGGATAAGTTGCTGGAAAGGGGCCCCTGGTAACCCCAAACGAATGCTGAGAATAATTTGATTATCACACCTCAGCATGCCTATTAGGGGCTGTTCATGTGTGTGCATGTATGCGTGTTTGTATGTCTGCACTGAGAGAACGTGAAAGCAGGAGGGAGGGAGAGAAAGGAGGGAGCATACCTGATTAAGTGGACCCTATTCAGAAGTGTTTGTGAGCAGTTTGAATGGCTGCATTGCTGACACACAGCTTTTCAGACGCGCAGACGTAGACACAACCTGAAGATTCAGGTCCTCATAATTAATCCCACTGTGAACACTGTGTCCCTAGAGCATTCACTCTGTGCCCTCCATATGTCCTTTATCACAGCTTCGCCTCATTTAACCTCCTCATACTTCCTAGTAATCATTTACCTAAAGGCGCACTGTCTATGTAATGATTATTCCATATGCAATTAGATGACCGCTGTATTATAAAGTAATATGATTTCTCACATTAGTATGTATGCAGTCAGTTTTATACACTAATTGTCTATAATCAAACAATTTGGATTATGATTTTATTCTGTCTTTACTAAAATAAAGGTAAGAATGAAGGTTATTTTTAGATACGATATGCATGACATTTCACATGGCCACAGGAAGGCAGTATGTGTCTGTCCCTGTGTTTCTGCAGTACCCTGTGGCTGTCACTGTCCGGGTCTCTTGTGGTCAGACGTGTGAAACCCAGGACAAAAGGGGGGGCTCCTTTATCTGCATGCGTGCAACATAAAGGCCGCTTTTGTTGCGGCCTGCATGCTCATGACTGTTGGCATCTATAGCACCCTTCGTCATGGCCAACCCTTTCCGAGGCACACCACAGCATATAGTGTTTTACACTTCGGAGCTCATATAGTGCTGAGGAGGTTTAGGGAAAAGTAGGTGTGGTCCGAGAGATAGATAGTTGATCAGACATTGACATTTCTAACAACTATTTTGTCGACATACCTTTGTATAATCTTTATTTCTATGTCTTTTAGGTATTATTCTTTTCCCAAATTATTTTCCTGTTTGAAAACATTGAATAACTTAGTTTTGAGGTCCAAATAAAAGAAACTGAGGAGAAATTGCAGTGTACACAACAGTAGAGTCTTGGTCTTTAATTTTTTTAATTCTTTTAATTCTCCTGGGCTTTTATAATCCAGTTAATCCTGAAATCAGAATACCTTCAAATATATAATACTGTGTCATGGTACTGAAATGCATATTTCAGTCTCTGATTCGTAATACTTTTTTATATCAACACCAGTTATATTTATTACACAATATCTGGACACTACGAGCTGAAATGAAGGTCACAGTATCCTGTTGTAATTTGGCTACGACAAATGCACATTAAAGACAGGCACAGGAAACAGATTAATATTACACCATCCTTACCTCATCCTAATAAAGGTTAGAATTCCCACCGGGAAAGTGCTTCCACAAAGACAATTAAAAATAAAATAATAAAAAAGACGACACAAGGATAACGTGTTTGCAATTACAAGTCTCCTCTGCTGACCTATATTGTCCCTTTAAAATTATATTTAATGGGGTTAATGCCCTTGAGAAAGAGTGACAAGTGCAGCATACTTGCAAAAGTGATAGTCAGATTTGCATCTTGCCTAGCATGGTGAAGCGAGCAGACATTTATTAATTATACTTAGCTTCTGATGTACGAACGAACCTATGTATCAAAAGGGTTGTATGGGTGCTTGTCGCTCGAAATTCGTATAATGATTTGATCGTTAGTTGTATGGCTTTACATCGCCTTTGCTATACAGTACATGTGCCCGTTACATCTCTGGTACCCAAACATTGCCGTATTGAACTTTTTGAACGATCTGATGGGTGGAATGCACCAGATAGCTGCGTGGGTGGCGAAGGTCTGATCTTCCTGTAAAAGTGGCAGAGTGCGTTTCCTGTGTGCCGCTCCATAGGGGCAGGTATTATCGTGGGCAGTTGGGGATTGGGTGTGGAGGGCTTGACTGGGGCAAATCCTGGACGCTGGATGTGCGTATTACTGGATTGTGACGTGGCACACATGTGAGGACAAGCTACAAAGGCCTGGAGCCTTTTAAGGGCCAGTTCTGTTACTGTTCTCCCACACACACACGCACACACACGCACACACACGCACACACACGCACACACACGCACACACACGCACACACACGCACACACACACACACACACACACACACACACACACACACCTCTCCAGGCCTGGCCTGCATGGACAAAGATGAAAAACGCTCCGTGTAAAATAGCAGTTGTCGCCAGCAGACCAGGATGAACAGGCAAAACAGGTAGATATAAGAGTAAACAAAAAATGTTTTGAACATCGCATTACCTTTGAGAAACGTTAATAATTATTGTGCATGTCTCCATAAGGGAATTGTTATTAAAGTGTTTTTTTGTTGTTGTTGTTGTTTGTTTGTTTTAGCTTAAAAAAATATTGCAAGTTGTACACGGGATTGAACAATGTTTGTCAGGATAACAAATAATCTAATGCGAATTTATTTAAGGAGAAGAAAAAAGAAGAATCATACATTTCCACTTCTTTTAAATTGCTGTAAATATGCTTTGAGTATGTTTAATATTTAGTAAAGGTAAATGTTGTATAAATTTTAGTGTATATAAACAATTTTATATCCAACCGTAGGGTTTTAAGATTTAAACAAAAAATCTGCATAAACATTTCTTAAAATAATGATGTGTGATAGAAACTTTGAAAGTTAGTTAACACTGTGTCTGTGCTCCCACTGTGTTATTTCTATATGTCTATTTGAACTTACTGTATTATCAGTAATTCGTTATATATGTTTATATATTCTTCGAGGAAGATTCGTTATTTTCCATAATTTAAGTGACCTTTCCTCTGTTACTTATTTAACTGCCCCTGTTCCTGAGCTTTTGGAAGTGCCAGAGTTAATATGACTGTTCGGGATAATGGCCCAGAATCAGCTCTGCTCCTGAATCCTAGTGCGCCACAGAAGGTTCTAGACACTGAGCCGTGCTGCAGGAGCCACAACACGAATTAGCAATAGCATGTACTTGCTTTCACCGTTACTTCAGATCTGAGCGTTTTAACCTTTGCCCTGTTATCTCAACTTTTAAGGTGATGCATGTACTAAAGAAGAAGAAGAAAGAAAAAAAAAACCTATTTAAATAAATAAATAATAATACTATTAATAATAAGAGAAATAAGAGGAATAGATTCTGTGTTTGGAATCATATGCGATGATGGTATCAATTCAATAACTGAATTTTGTTCGTAGATTCATATCAAACTGTCAACTGAAAATTGAGTTCTGCATATTTATTTAAAACAAATATGTGTCCCCTATATTTGTAATATAATTTTTATTAAATGAATTATTATATATATATATATATATATATATATATATATATATACTCACGCGCACACAGGGTGTACAAAAATCTAAGCTTTATTTGAAGTAAGTTTATTCTTACAAAAAAAAAAAAAACATTTACATTTATCTCCCTTCAAAAACATAGCAGCATTGAGTAGTCTTTGAGTCTTTGATAATTCTAAAAGTGATTAGAATGCAAAGTAAAGACTCTGAGAAATGCCTCCAGGGTCTCTCGAAGAGTCTGTTTTTTATGCTCTTTACTCATGTTGTTGACTCAATCAGTTGTATAAATTGTAATTAAATATATATAATATATATATATATATATATATATATATGTGTGTGTGTTCAGCTAACGAATAATGACACACGACCGAATAAAAGCATTTATTTAGAGTTTAATTTAGAGTTTAAATTGGCATCATTACGATTTATGATTCATTCTTTAATAATTTGCTCTCATCTGTTTTAAGAATTATTCTCTGCACATATTGTAAAATATATAAAACTCAAATGTGCATCTGAAGTGTGTTTTAATGATCTATTTCGTGTTGCAATAATCCATGAATTCCGGGAATTGTCGTTACTGTGCACAAAACTGCAAGTGAATTTCCTCAAGATACTGTTTATCCTCTGAACATGTGACAAATATGACCATGCTCTGAAAGCATCCACATATAGTGATTTAATGTTGAATTTTGATTAAAGTTTACATCCATTTTAAAGACATGTACACGTTTCCTTGCTACACATCCTGTTGTTTTTGGGGGGAAAAATGTGAAATTGAGTGAAATGAATGAATGTAATATTAAATCAGAACAGCTTATCAATCATATATCATGATGAGAATTTTTTCTTAATTATTTTTCTGATCACGCTAGAGACTTTTTTGAGGAAAAGAGAACACATTCTCTTTTCCACAAGATATCATAGGAATAAAAGGCACTTCATGAAGCATAAAGCATTTTTGCACTGTGGGGAAAAAAGGGGAAGATCATTTTGATGGATTTGTTTGGATTTAATAAAGAACACATTCGCTTTCAACCCGAGTTTATTATCAGGAGACTTTATGCCTTTTAAGAGAGATCTTTTACAAGGAAAGTCATCTCTAAAAACATTTTAGTTTATTTATTTAAATGTATTTCTAATATCCTTGGTTAGCACGAAATAGAAATCAAAACGTGACAAATGTCGAACTTTATTAAATTATAACTTGTCTTTCCACTTGTTCTGTTAAGGAAAAATTATATACTTATTTCGATCAGATTAATATAAGATATTAATGTTGTGTGTACTGTATTTAATGTACATGTTTCTTTATTATGCCTTAAAATTGATTATTACTATAAATAATAAAACAACACAGATTTTTTTTCTACAATCAAAATATGTCGTGCATGGACGTAATTAAAATGTTTGAATTTTTACCTAAAATTGTTACAATTATTAGAGCTCTTAAATTATTGATAAAAACATGCATTTGTATTTTGATGAGGGGGGGAAGAAATCCCATTCCTGAGAATTCAGAAGGTTTTTGGGGCACTTTAACAACTTTTATTTTATATATTCATTATGGATTAATTAACTATTAATTTATATATTAAAAAAGAAATGCTGAAGATTCTCTCACAATGCGACCTATTAATAGTTAACAGAAACATTTTTCGTCCCTCTGCAAGCACCAGAGCTTGCTCGTGCATACTCTGGCTGTGAGTGGTGAACAATCATGTTGCTTCATCTTGCAATGGAGTTTTTTTTTTTTTTTTTTACTTTTGTCATACTTTTTTCCTTTTATATATTAATAATTCATAATGTTGTTTGTAATTTCTTATGCTGCTTGCTTATACATCGAGAAGCACTTTTATTTAAAAAAGGGGGGGGGGGATCCGCCATGTTGTCTCACTCTGCTCCATTTTGTTTCAGAGTTTCACTGCAGCCCTGCCCCACCCTCTCAAAATTGTGTCTGAATGCCAATTGGTCCTTAATGTACAAAGTAAAACTGATCTAGTCTCATATTAAATACTTTTCTTTAGTAAACACATAAAAAAAATTTTTTTGAATAAGATATCCTAAAGTTGTATTAATCCATTAATTTTTATTTTAAATCACTGCACTGTCATTTCACTTTACTCAAATCAGTTTAATGCCATCTCTTTCTTATTTTAAATATTCCATTATTATTATTATTAGTAGTAGTAGTAGTAGTAGTAGTATTATTACTGGTAGTGGTATTAAAAAATGTATATGTATTTATATCTATAAGTATTCATAGTTTTCTCATTGTTTGACTGACAAGTTGATGAAGTGTTGAGGTGGAAAATGCTATTTAAATATTAATTTTAATAATATCACCTTATTAGGAAAAAAAATTGAATTTATTTTTAAAGTAGTTAATAAAATAAGGTGAACATTTGAGATAACAGCTCTACAGCAGTGCTTATGTACAATTAAAGCGTTTTAGTTTTTTTTTTTTTTTCCCCCGTCCTTTTTTCATTTATGTTACATCAAAATGGATTGTTTAAGGATTTGGGGATTTTTCTGTTAATGTGCAGGATCTTAATAATTATATATATTTTTAATATAATTACAGACTATAGACATGCGTGCATATTGATTAAAGTAAATTAGAAGAGATATTCTGAAGAACATATGAATTGAGTATAACTCTTTTATGGCACAATATAAACTTTTCTGATTTATCTTTTGATAATATTGTAATTTTTTTATATAATGTATTTTTTAAGTGTTTAAAATTTAAGTGTAATAATTTAATATACATTTCTTCTTGCATTTCTCTTTTTAGGGTTGTTTTAAAAAGAAATCAGGTGTTTTATAATAATTTACAAATGTGATGATATTATAATTATTTTTATTATTATGTTTTTCTATATTAAATGGTTGCTTGTGTGAGTGGTGTTGAATGCCCTCATCAGCTTTGTGAGACAGAAGAGTGAAAGTGCTTGGCTTTATGGCTCCTAATGGAAGCCGTCAGGTCATGTGTAGGCTCTGAGTGACAGCCCTAAGGGGATCACTTCCTAATCCCTATTACTCAGTGTTTTAGTGGTCTTTACCTACACAAAGCAAATAGTACACTCTGCTTGAATGGGGGCTGACCTGCTCCTAGTGTAACACTTCTGACCCCAGGGTCATGCCCTTTGTTTCTCTCTCTACAGAGGCTGACCCTAAAGTTCACAGCTGTAATTGAGAAGTCTTGCAGACACGTGCGCGTGGGGCCCCAGGAGAGACCACCACTGCAGCAGAGCCGGGGAGTGAAAGGTGAGTGTAAAAGGTGTATTTTTCCCCCCTTTTAAAAATCTAATTATTCAAAGTACTCTTTAGCACAAATTATTGATAAGTTGCAACTTGTTACTGAGCACTGAGTGTTAAATAAAAAGTGAGTTCAAGTTTAATGAATGGCATTTCAAAATGTTATTGCCCTTAATGGTCCTTGATATATGTCTGGATCCATACTTGTTTCCAAAGTTTTCATTTTCTATGATGTGCAATATTTAATTAAAATCAGAATTTGAGGATAGCAGGGCAAATAGTGTTACGGGCTTAATAATACTATGCATGAGCTGGCCACTGATCCATGCTGGATCCATGCTTTACTACCTCCTCTTTTATTCCAGACTTTTGCACTAGTACCAGAAATATAGAGGATCACTTTGTGCCAACAATAAAAGTTCAAGTACTTTTATCTGTGTAACAAATTTGTTTAATCATGTGCTTATTTGTCTGCCAGATCTGGAAGTAAACTTTTGGTTTCCATTAATCCTCCCAGTTGAAACAGACAACATACTACACAGCTGGCCTTGAACCCTTAACAAACTTTTATACTTACTTAGTGCTTGGTTGGGGATATTTTTTTTTCCAGTGGAATAAATGTTTGTTGGTGCACCCACTTCCCCAAAATCCCTGCCTGAATGATCTAAAGAAAAAAGAAATACAGTTTTATTTTTATATCGCTTTTGACAATGATCATTGTGGCAAAGCAGCTTTGCAGAATTTCACTTAAAAATGTATGGAAATAAAATAGAACATGTACTAGATGAAAAAAAAAGTATAGACCATAATTATCAGTTTGTCCCTGATGAGCAAGGCGAGGGTGACAGTGCTAAGGAGAAACTCCCGGAGATGACAAAAGGAAGAAACCATGAGAAGAACCAGACTCAACAAGGGAACCCATCCTCATTTTGTCCCTTTGTACCAAGAGTACATCTCATTTTCTATGATCAAATGTATATATGTGTTTGTATCATTTGGAAAGACTCCTTTTGTACTTGTGCGTTAATGCCTTCGGAAGTACAGCAGCCATTTTGTTTTGTGAATGAAAGGACATTTGCCTAGGACATCTGCATTGACATTAGTGGAAATTCAAGCCTGTTGCTGATGTACCTCTTTGCTTTGATCAATTATTGCACTGAATGCATTACTTTAATTTTGTAAGCTAACAATAAACCAAAGCATCAGTCATTATATATCTATACATATGTAATGGTTTGTGCGTAATTGAATACTTGAAAATAATCAGCTTATTTTTGAATATTGATGCCTATTAAAAAAATGCGAGCAACGTAAATTTATTCTGAAATCAACAAATTTGAAAAACTAGCCACTATCAGTAAGGGTCGAGGAGATTGGACCTTCAGGTAAAAAAGAGTTTTTAGACTGCAAGAACATTTCATAAATGAACTTTGTGGTGGTGCATAAAACAGCCCCGAGGTTGTGCCATGAAAAGTATCATAAAGTGTTTGTTATGATTGGCGTTTGATCAGTAGTGCTCTGAGTTCATCGGTCTTATGAACGATATGCCTTATAGAGCAGCATACTGTTTGGGAGTTGGCAGCCAACCCAAAACCAAAATTGTGTCCTTAAGTGAACTCTGCAGTACAACACTGCACACATGCCAAGCCCGAGCTCCTTAGACACAGGTTAAATAGTAAACAAGCAGCAGATTAGAAGAGCGTCGCACAGAATCACCGCTGCTTAGTCACAATATTTCGAATGTGTCTCCATTTTGCTTTAGCCACTGTAGTGCTGTTGCACGTGTGAAACCTGCCTGGTCCTTTTTTTCCTATTTTGCGATTGGACAAGAGACGTGGCGCGAGGTGACGTCAGACAATTCCAGACCTTGCCAAAGTAAGGGCGCTATCTGCTTTTGTCGCATGAAAACTAGAAGTGCTTACTTTCCATTTTACCCGTCATGCTCTCACGTGGTGCTCCGTGGGCCAGATTTGCTATTGGTTCGAAGGTGTGGTGTGTGTCTGGCACTGACTGATTTTGTGTTCGTCTGTCTCAAGTGAACGGTTAGCACGAGCAGCAGATGCAAGGGTGGAAATCTCTGAGAGGTGGAATAGGATGAAGCAAGGAAAGAGCGAGGGAGAGATCCGAAGTGGTTCGGCCACTTTCTGTCCCCTCCTCCTTGTCAGAGAGTGTGTTCGTCTGAGATTCGGTGTGTGAGAAGGACTGGGGTGCTCAAAGAGCAACAACAGGACCCTTTGCGTATATGTTCTTGGTGGACATTGCACTGGCTTTTGATAACTTCTCTATGATTAGAGCCACATCAGCTAAACACAGTGAAGCAATAAAAGCAACAGAATCACAAGTGTGCCCGACAGTTCTCTCTGTCCCGAGGCTGCTCTGTTCACGTGCATGTGGAACTCTAGTTTCTAGAAGGACGTTAGAATATTAAGGACTTCTTCATCTTGTAGTGACAAACTCCGAAAGTCCAGTATAGATGCATGTGTGTGTTTGCGCAAGAATGCTTGGGTGTCTGTGTGTGGGTGTGTATGTGTGATTCCATGTTAAGTGATTCATAGAAGAATTATTAAGCATTATTTGTGCATGGCACTTAGAAGTGCTTCAGAGGTCTGAATACGGTATTTAAATTTGGTTCAAGTCTGAGCTTTGGTGATCAGGATGTCACAGCGGCGGGTCTGATTTGGTTAATACTGCAGCCACATAACCCCCTCCTGTCTTCTTCTGTGAAACACTTCTCAACCTTGGGCAGCGATTCAGGTAGGCTGTGCTTTAGCTGTGGTGTTGGTTGAGTGTGTGTGTGTGTGTGTGTGTGTGTGTGTGTGCGGAGGGGCCTGTATTAGAAGTTTTCTCTGCAAATGACAGCAGCTGTTTCACCTCTAGCAAAGCAGCCTTTCTTTTAGCTCCTGATTGGTTGAAGTACAGTGTAAGGGGGGCTCTGAGGTACTAAAGTCATACACACTGATGAGTAACTTACTCACAAACACAAACTCAAACGGGGGAAGCTGTCAGGCACCATCCTGGATCCATCTCTTATGCTTTTTAATTGTTACAACCAGCGTCCTGATATTTACAGCTTTGCACCATGAAATTATCCCCCCCTTTTGAAATGCCGATGGATTCGACCATCACTTGACGAAAAACGGCTAGTCTTCTAGAAATGTGTGTGAATGCATGTAGATTGTAAGAAAGGGGAAAAAAAAACATATCAAAATGATTCAAAGTTCGATTTCACACGTAGAACAGATGCAAGGTGAAACTGCGTTTGAACAGTTAACTTTATGTGGGAGTGTGTGACGAGTCCATATGAGAACTACAGGCTGTGTCACCCTTTTCTCCACTCTTTCTTGACCCTCCCTCTCTGTGCTGTCGCTCTCTTCTGTGGCTTTTCTCACTGGCTGTGGTGAAGAATAAAAAGCTGCTTCGTCCGTGTTCTTTGCAACTCCCTCATTTCATCATCCCCTTCTCCTTCTCTCTCTCTCTCTCTCGCTTCCTCTCATTCCTCTACCATAGTTGCCCCCCCCCCTTCCTTTTCCAGACTTGACCGCATGTGAGTAGTAGAACGGAGAAAGAGAGAGAGAGAGAGAGCATGCAGCTAAAAAAGAGAAAAAAGCGTCTGCTGCTATTTCTACAGTAAGATCCTCCCCTTCAGGCTGTCTCTGCCAAGAGAAGGAGGGTTTTTACAACTCTCTGGATTTTTAACCCTATGTCTCCAACCAGTTGTGAAGACTAATTTTGTTTTTTTTTGTTGTCGTTGTTGTTGTTGTCATTGCTGTAGTTTTTTTTTTTTATACTGTCAATTATCTCTTTCAATCTTTAACGATTTAGTTGCATATCTACAGTTATTTGTGGCTTTTACAAACTGTAGTATCAGCTTTCCCGTCACGAAGTGACTTTCTCTTCTACGGCTTTAGAAGAGAGGAGATTCATTTTCTCCTCTTGGCTGGTTTTGTTTGGATCTGGTGCGCAGGTGTTTGTGGTTGTTGCTCAAGTTTCTCGGATGGTCGTTCGTAATGCTGAGGTTTGAAAATGGCTGTGGTCTTCCAGCTTGTTGCATGTCTCAGAGAAGGGAAGTGCCAATAGCTCTATTCCTGAAGCACCGCCCTCTCTCTCTCTCTCTCTCTCTCTCTCTCTTGCATTTTCTCTCACCCTCCCTTTGCTCACTCTCTCATGCGCACACATACAGTGCTTCTTTCACACTCCTCTCGTTCTCTCTCTGAAGAGCAGGAGGGTGGTGCAGTGGTGGAGCTTTTTCTGGGACAGGTGCCAATTCCAAACAAAAGACATAAAAAGGCAATGAGTGAGAGATGCCTCCATCGAAAGCAATAAGTTGCATGTTGAAACGAAAGGGCAGATTTGGAGCGGGGTGTGTACGTACATGTGAGCGAGACATTGCGTGTTTATTCAGCTGGATGTAAAAGTGGACCTTCAGCATGCACCGGCAGAGGAAGTGAGCTAGTGAGTGAGCTGAGATTTGGAATACTTTTCGGCCCGTCTCGCCTGCTCTCGCCGTCTCTCTCTCTCTCCCCTCGTGCGCTCTCTCCATCCACTAAAGGCATTTCAGACGCATGGGGTGTGGAGGGGAGGGGGTTAAAGGGGGAGGGAGCTCGGTTTCAGCCTGCTGAATTATTCATAGGCCCGGGCCAATGCTGCAAGCGGACTGGCTGGATCATTAGCATGCAACGGACATTCTATTTGCCTGTTTGCTAACATTCCTCATTCAAAGACTTGTTAACTGGCAGACGGGCCGACCCACGCGCCTCACCGATGAGCCTCATGGCCTCCTATTGTGGCTAGGGCCTGCTTGTCCCATGCCAGCAGTGGTGGACAGGCATGTGGCCCAATGCTGGGGGCTGCAGCTGGGGTAGAAAGACTGGCTTGGCCCCCTCAGGCCTGCCTCCTTTACGAGAGCTCACTCCTTTCTCTCCCTCTCTCTCTCTCTCTCTCTCTCTCTCTCTCTCTCTCCCCCTCTATCTCTCTCTGTATCTTCCTGAACACAGGCCTTCAGGACCAGATTGAATCTCCTCTGTCTGCCCACATATTCCTCTTTTATGAGGTAAGTTTTTTTTTTAATAGTTTTATGTGAGGTCTTGTGTGTAATTTAATTCTTAACTTGCACAGTTCAGGTAAGTTATAGGTATTGAATATTGGCTCGTATATATTTAATTCGAATGTGTGTCTCTGTTCGCACGTCTTGTGATGCACGTTAAATAACGTGAAAACATTATATTTTTTAAATCTTGGTTGTACTAATGTTTTTTTTTTATAACCAATTCCATGAACGAAATGTAACTCTGCATGGTATCAGGTCAAATAAAATTGAAATCTTTTGCAACAAAATACGCGGCAAATCGGAAGGCGGTTTTTACGAAAAAATTGTATGTCTGCCTCATAGATATTCGGGCGTCAGAATAAGAAAACTTGCCTGCTTTACCATAGAACTTTGGATTCGGTGTCTTTCCTGGGCTTATTTTGTTTCCCGATCAGTAAAAAAGAAGGCTGAGAAGGGAGTCCTTCTCAAGCGAGTCCTTATAAAGCTTCATTACGACAGTAAGGCCAGGCCAAACCCTACTACCATCCCAACATTTTCTAGAGGCATCCATTTCGTTTAATAAGGAAGCCATGACTACAGGATTTGCTTTCTCGTATGCTGCCTAACTCTAAATGTGCTCAGCCTGATGATTTTCTTGAACTATAATGCGATGCGATTTATGACTTTTTCTTTCCAGAAATTTCATATTTACAAAAAATAAACGAGAATTATTCTGCCTTTACGAGTGTGTATAATAATATTATAACATCGATTTTATTTCTTAATGCTCCCAATATCATTGTAGCGTTTTGCGATATATGTACTAGTAGTAGTTTTACATAATACCATATATACTTTCAAATATTTTATTCTTTAGAATTGTAAATATTGCAAAAATAAAAAATACAACTGCTACAGCTTTGCTATCGCAATTGATAACTTCGAATGTTAGAATGAAAAAGAATGCATTTTCCATAATATATCATTATAATCAATATTCGTCACTAAAGGCTGCTTAAAATGTGTAATTTTATTAAACAAGTATTAGATTTTTTTTTCTTTCTGTAATTGACCAAAAATCATGTTATACAGACTTTGTTTTTATTCTGTATATTTTATTTTGTTTTATTTTAAATTGTCTGTAATGTTGTTGTGTATATTATATTTGTAGGTTAATTGTGGTAGCAGTAATGGGACAAAAATCATCTCAGTATGACCCAAAGAGCTCTCTAACCACACACTTACACTCACACATACACACACATACCCACACTAACATACACACAGAGAGACGAGTGCCTTTTTAAGATCTAATAATTCTTTGTTCCATGTGCTTACTCAGCGAAACAATCAGAAATCGTGTTCACAATTAATCAGTGGTGATGCAGGTGCGAGTGCAACATTTCTCGCTGTAAATACAATTAGAATAAAATTTACAGGCAAAGTAGTTCAGCAGGTCTGCCTCACCTGAGCTGGTTTATAATAGATACAGTAGTTTACTGCTGGACTAATGACAGATTATACTCTGAGTAGGGGGTTTTGAAGTGTTTTGGCACATAAGTGTCAGACAGAGTTGGCAATGAACACACCCTTCCCATTCTTTCCTAATCTATCAATCTAGTCTGTTTTTTCTGTAGCGGTCCAGAAAAGGTGTATGGTATAAGTACATTGCAGGTGGCTTAATGTAAATGGTACAATGATTGGGACATGAGGTTAAACTCTTATTACTTGATCATTTGAAATTCTGAGATACTGAAATGTGCAACTTTTGATTTATGCTTTGAATTATAATTTTATTTTATTATAATATGTTTGTGTATGTGTGCGTGTGTGTGTGTGTGTGTGTGTGTGTGTGGTGAGTTCTGGTTAAAAGTTGTGCATATTCCTCAAATTTTCAAAACAGCCTCCATCTTTATCACACAACACACACTCATTATACACCTAGACACACTTGCCATGTGCCCCACAAGAGGACTCTAGTTCAGCCTTGAATGAAATTCCCACGCCTTTAATGTGTGCACATGAGACTAAAGGGTCTACCCCCACCCCACACCACCCCGCCCGTAAAGACACTCATCCATATCCAGTCTAGACAGAAGACATGTCTTGTGTTCAATGCAGAAAGAAAAAAAAAAAGGTTTAATTTAAAGATTTAAGATCAGCTCGCAACTCAAGCGTACAAACGACACAAACAATATTTATCTAGTGCTTTGTGGAGTTGAGGATATTTAGAAACATAAACATGTAAAGTCTAATTATTACTCTATCTGTACACATGCTGAAAAAATGAACTTGCTATTTCAGATTAGTTAAATATTTCAAGCGTGAATAGGGTTTTAGAATTTAAGCTTCGTGAACATATTCATAGTGTTCTTTATAGTTCTTTATAGACTTGTGTGAATTTAAATGTGTGTGTGTGTGTGTGTGTGTGTGTGTGTGTGTGTGTGTGTGTGTGTGTGTGTGTGTGTGTGTGTGTGTGTGTGTGTGCAAAATGCTGACTTTTATGACATTACCTGCATTACCTGTCATTTTAAACTTTTAATTGTTTTAATTAAAATTACACTATTGTGAGTGTGAGCATATTCATTTCTGTAACTGCGCTTCGAAGGGAAAAAACTGAAAGTCTGATTTTAGAATTAGTTCTTGGTGGTGGAATTAACACCATTTGGAAGTATCTCAAAAAGAAAGCTCATTGTGGCCATATAGTTTATCTGGATTTTTTTTTAAATCACAATTGGAAAATGTATTTATTCTATCAAAAATACTTCAGCATCAGTTGAGTAGTAATTTATTACTAAAAGATAAGGCATCGCTTACTGCTTTTTTTTTATTCCTTACTGTATTAAAATGCAGATTGAATTAATCGTTTCAGTAAAAGTATACTGTCTGGTTTCAAATTCCCATCCAACTGACATTCGTTAACGAATTCTCCTAGTGACTCAAATGACATCAGTGGATTAAAAGTTTGGTCCCTCAGATGTGGTTTAACCCAACCTGTTTGCAATGTCTGTTTTGCCTTTGATTAACAACATTTTATAATGACAAATGAATGACAGATTGTCGATGAGTAATGGTTTGTGGAGCCAATTTTTGTCTTTCTAATTTTAAATTTTCATTTTTTAAAATTGTTTGATTATTTTGATCATATCTAAACATTAGGGAAAGTAGAGAATGGAATATAAAGCCAAGTCCAGAAGCAACAAATCAGACAGACTTTTTAAGTAAGCACTAAGTGAGAATAGAAAAACAAAAAATAATATAAGACGTTGAGCTGCTTGGTTCTGCTTAGTGTATTTGGATACGATACCTGTGTCAACCCTATTCAGGGCTTTATTTATTTATTTATTTATTACCAACTAAGAGGTTTGGTATTTGTTAGCTGGTCATTTGCCTTTTTTATGGTCTGTGATTATTAAATCTCTGATTTGTGATATTTTAAGGACCTGGTGTTATATGCTCATCTGGCTAGGCTGTCTTAAATGTTCAACAGATCGATCAGTGTTTTAAATGTCTTTTGTTCTCAGGCAGCAGCTTCATTTTTAATTTCGTTGAATTATGACTTGATGCGCGAAGACATATTCAAATACCTGCAGCACTGATTTATCACTGGAATGTTACAGCAGACAGGATGCATTGCTCTCTGTCAGGGGAGCTCGCACACCACCGCAAATCAAATCCGGGTAAAAAGTTGTCCTCACTGCAGCTTCGGTAACAGAATTCAGGTACACGAAAACGTGAAAGTGACTCCAGCACCCAAAGGTCAAATGGGGATTAAGGGAAACAGGACTCTGGAGCAGTGAAGAGAGTGGCCTGCTCTGCATAAAAGCCCTATTGTCACAGAACACAGCTCTCTAACTCTCACAGCAAGGAACAGGCAGAAATCAAGCCTTGGGAGTACAGCACCTCCTACTGGCTGTTAATTGCTCCAACCTGCCACCATCTCCGCCAGGCTCCATAGGGTCATATGAGCAAAGTATTCGAACAACAGACAATGATAAATTACATCTTGCACAAATGAATACACAATGGGTGTGTTGTGAATGTATGGTGCGTGCAAGTTTCAGACTGGGAAAAGCTCAGACTTATAGACGCTCATGATTATGATGGCTCATTATTCTGTCTTTGTCTCTGGTTTTATATATGCTCAGGGAATAAACCTGTCCCTTCGAGATACATCAGTTTTGCATCTAGGTCACAGGTCACGTTATGGCACACTCACGCCATGTAGTGTTGCAGTGACATGATGGATCTGGGAGAAAAGCAGAATGTGTGGGATAAAAGAAGCCTTCACATTTATCTATTAAAAGTCTAGCACAAACAGATCCTGTCATGCCAAACATCATTAGACACACGGACAGGGAGTGGAGCTCAGCTCCGCATTTAACTCCACTCACTCCAACAGGTCTTTCAAGGACACCGACGAGGCCTTATAATTACTCCCACCGCAGTTTGATGTGGATGGATGATTTGGCTTGAGGGATGTTGCTAATTCTCCCGCTTTATTGTAGAGGTTGTTGATTTTTTAAACGCCCTTCACCGAGGAGGTGTCCATTTATGGAGCATGATTCAGAGCAGGTTACTCCTACCCCACATTGTCCAGTGAAAAACCTCAGAAAGAGAAAGTGTTTGCAAGTAATGGAAATGACATTATAAATTATTCATTTGTAAAACAGCATTCAAAGTCGTGAAGAAAATGGATTGAAGTGCACTTTGACTTTGGAAATATAAAAAGGAATAGTGTGAACAAAGAAAAAGTATTTTTACTTTAAATATTTTTATTTTAAATAGAAAGTTAACTTACCTTACTTGTTATGAAAGCCAGAGAAAAGTGCAGGAGCAAAATAAAACGATTTAGAAAGGGGTTTTTTTTTCACACTGTTAGATTTTAACATTGTGATTTTGAGTGTTACACAAGTAGTAAAATTACTTATTCAATATGTGATCTTTTTTTTAACTATAAATTTATCATCATAAATTTATTATTTTTATGTGCTGAATGTCTATTCATCCTGTTGAAAAACATTTCTAACGCGTGAAAACTGCATAAGAATAAACCCAAAACCCAATATTAATCCATGAAATAAACTCGATTTGGCCGCTAATATATATGCCTCTTTTAAAAAAACACAGACACTTGTTATTTTAGGTTTATTTTGTTTTGAAAAGGACTTGAATCAGAGTTTTAGTTAGTGATGGTGTGTTTGTGCATTGTGTGCGATTATGTGTGTATAGTGAGCGTGTGTGAGTCAGTGCTGCGGTAACAGTGGGGTCTGTGGTAGTGTGAGTAAGCTGCGTGTGTGTGCCTGAGGTAAACCACAATGTAGCCCACACTGTCACTCCTACACATGACTACCTCCTTACTTTTACCACAGACCTCACGATTACTCAGATATGGACACTTACTTATGCATGCTGCAGTCGTACCTACCTGTATACACTCATAGCCAGCACATGTGGAACTGCACCAATGCACCAAGCCAGAGCTCACTCAAGCCAGACAGAGGTGCGATCTGATCCTCCTCGGGCTCAGCATGCACAACTGTAAACAAGGTTTCCATTAATAATGAAGGGAGCTCAAGAAACATCACACCACACAGTGCAGCTAAAGACACAGTGAGACAAAGCAGTGTCACTGCTGCGTTGACTGTGGTACATGTAAATAAATATGCTGACGATTCAATCTCTTTTTGTGTCTTTCTCTCTCTTTTTCTTTTCCACAGATGGAACTCCTCATGAAGCAGAGCTGAGTATTAAGGTGTTAGTTTTAATGCACACTTTTTGTCTACACGTGTATAAGAATGCCTAATCATCATTATGCATTGTTCATTATTCTGTATTTGACTGCGGGAATTAATTTTTCTGAGTGGGGTTACGGGAATCATCAGCCCTGTTGCAGAGAGACTGTCCTTTGGGGTGAGGTAGTAGGTTGTATAGTTTTAGGGTTGAGCCCTTGCTGTCAGATAACTATACAACTTACTGTCTTTCCTGAAGTGGCCGTAATGTCATCAATCAAGAGCTGCATGACCAGAGAAGGACATCAGCACAGATGCTTTTAAGGATTTACTGTGACGTGTGTAAAATTTTGCACCTCAAGAGATTCTGGGTGGTAAAAAGGGGGAAATTAAGCAAAGAAAATAATGTAATGTTAATGTTTAAAAATTACAGGTGTATTAGGAAACAGGACAATAACCTTAAATATGAGGCAAAATGAACAGGAAAAGGAAAAGAATGAACAAACGATTTTAGGTATATTTCACACAACATTCAGAAAACGACATGCAAAAAAATTTACTTCTGTAATGTTTGATCATTTTATTACATGTTAAAATAAAGTAACTTTTGTCATACCTGACACATATAGGATTGCTGCTATCAATTGAATGTCTTCATTTCTTCTTCTTTTATTGAAGCAATGGCAAATCTAAAGTACAGTAAACTGTACTAAAACTGTACTAAACTGATCTTTATTCAGCTGTGACTTCAACTTTGCCTGATTTTTGCCTCATTTGAGATAGACAAGAGACAAGCAGCTCTTCTTTGGGTTACACTGATGGTTGTTCATCTGTGAACCCAAACAAGATGTCTGTGCCCTGGAGAATGTCAGTGATGTTCGTACAGGGTGAGGTAGTAGGTTGTGTGGTTTCAGGGTCGTGATTTTGCCCCATCAGGAGATAACTATACAACCTACTGCCTTCCCTGAAGGGCAGCAATACGTCACTGGATGCCAACGACAAGATGGTGCCAAGCTAGTTTTATTTTTCCTCTTGTATGACTGTCAAATGTTTCAGTGTGATCAGAAGGGCAATAATAAAGATAAATATGTCACTGCATGTTGGGTTTTGTTGATTTTTTTTTATATTACTGTTGTTCTTTAAGGAAATTGCTATTCTTGCTATAACCTATGGGACCAGGACATCAGCAAAATATCTGACTCTGTTTCCCCAAAACACCCATGTGTGTAGCCCTGGAGCAGCTGGTTCTGTAACTAAAGCCATTATCCAGTGTTAAGAGAGCAGTTACATGGCTGCAGGCTCGCCAGCCTTTGACTGGTACAGAATTTATGGATGCTGGCGGGCACCTAGGGGGACACGCAGAGACTGGCACACACAAGAGAACAGACGGAGGGGCAGACAGGAAGTGAAGGCGCTGACATGGGACCATGGTAACCTTGTTGCCATGGTATTGCACGATGGGAATTTTAGACTGATAGCAGTATTCATCGTATTTCCTTACTACTGCCTGCTAAAATGTTTAACTAAATTGTATAATTCATGTTATTATACTTTTATAGAAATAACGTTTGCATCCTCAGAAGTTTATCTAGAAAACACTTGCAATGACACCTGAAATTTATTATATACTGTATATAACATGAATTAATTTTTAATTCATTATAATGATCTGTTGTTTAGCAAAGTTAGCTGTCTTACAGAACAACAATACAGATAATTAGGTAATAAATATATATATATTATACATCTTTACCAGTTGAGTGCTGGTAGACTTTATATTTTGTGTTTGGATTTTTCTTTATGGCAGAAAAGGTTCAGCTAATGTAACATGCATACATACAAAATCAATCAAAATCTTTGGATATAATTAAAATTTAATGTTCATGTATTCATTTTTAACATGCAGATGATCTTAAGAGAAACACTTTTACAGAAAATAGGAGAAAAAAGCTGAAAAATATATTTTTGGTAGTTCAACTAAAAAGAAAATCACATTTATCATATGAAATACATACTTGATTCTATTTATTTTTTCTTTATTTCTATAAATTTCTTTATTCTGTTACTTTTCACCATCTTTAAAAATATTATTAAAATGTAATATAATTAAATTATTCTTATTTAATGCAAGTATAAAATCTAATCTAATACAATTAACTTAGTAGAACTTTAATCAATTACAATCAAGTGACTGAAGATTAAGGAATTAAAAAGCACTGAACAATCTATTTGCACAGCATTAAATGAATTCATTTTCCTAACGTCTGTTGAATGAAAATGAAGTTGGTGAAAGTTGCGCTAGGAATAGAAAACTCATCAGCAGGTGGCAGCACTGATCAGGTTTTCCCTTAACAACTTTAACAGGTGGTTGGATTAGTGGTCACACTGGGAAGATAGGCAGAGCACCTGGCTTCGGAGTAACTCACATTTTGCCATTTCGTTCCTAATTTAAAAATGTAACTTAGTTATGTTGTTTTTGTAATAGTTCTTTCAGTGCTTTGACTTCCGGTTGTCAAGCTGAAACACTGAGTGCCATATAGCCTCCTCATCAAACACATATTCCAAGGGTCGTTGGCGTCGCATAGCAACGACTCGGCTGTCCTTCACTTATTGCACTGCGCTGATGGGTTTGACCGGAAGTGGAGCGCTGACGAAGGTTCTGGAAATAAGAGCTCTGAGGGGCAGTTTGGAGGAGCTGGTGTATGGCGACTTCGGATTGGGCGAAATGAACTACACTGAGGTAGTGGGACATTTTGGTCAGCAATGAGCGCGCGCGTGCGTGTGTGTGTCAGTGTAGTATGTAGTTTGTATGAATTCTTGTTAAAAGTTCCACTTAGTTCTATAAGTACCGTTCGGGTCTAAATGGAAAAAAGACAGCTAAACTTTGCATTTTTCTTTTTTGTTGTTGTTGTTGTTGTTTGTCCGATACTTTTGGTTGAAATTAGGCTTTTCACGGTTAATTTAATATATGCATTTGTTTGTAGTTCAGAGGAAGTTTGTGACTGCAATTAAATCCCTCTTCATCTTTCTACACGGTTACATTGTAGCGCATTATTGCCTTGTATGGTGTGAGTATGGATCTCTCATGGATGGATAAATGGACTGCATTACTGATCTCTGATTAGAAATTGTTAGTTTGTATAAGTACATATCAATCAGTAACTAATTCAAAGGGATTTAACGTGTAGTGCAATAAATCATAAAGCTACAGTCAGTAGTATTATGTAGACTGTTTTTGTATGGTCTTTGTCAATCTTTTAAATTTCATATAAGTAGTATTAACAGTACATTACTGTACTAATATAATTATATTGGCTATTATTATTATTGCTAGGAGTAATAATGTAGGTCTTTATCATCAGTCAATATAGTAGCCTTAAAAGCCTGAACATTTTAACCTCTTTTAGTTTTACTGTTGTTTTTTTAATATACAGTATATAAACATATACAGTATAGGGGTCATGCAGTATAGGGGATTATGCATTATAGAGTCACTTAATTTTTTCAGCACAACCTAGGCAATATGAAGAACTGACTTTTTTTTTAAATTATTTTAACCAGCTATACAAAATGACTGAGCAAAAAAAACAAAACAATCGCTCACATAGGCAAAGAAATAGTACAGATATATTGTACATGATCATGTGCTTTTCTGGTATTTTTCTGTCGTTCCTATGACCAAAGAATAATAATAATAATAATAATATGCATATTTTGAGAGTTATACATTTTTGCGATGTCATTCTAATATTCCGGCAGTTACAGTTTGATGTTTGATGTCTGAACCAGGCAAGGCTTCCATATAAACACATACATATTGTTTTTAATCGTCATTGACCTACGCCGTGTTGCCTGCACAGATCTGTGCCGCTTGAACTTTACAGGTTATACATATCTTTATTGCTTAATTTTAATTGCAGCAATGAAAACACGTCTTTTATCTTCCTGCTGTAATTAAAATCACTTTTAGCTGTCGGATGATCCTGGATATTGGTACTTTTCTAACTTTTAACTTACTGGTATGATTTTCCTTTCTGCCAAGTTTATGGATTGGACCACATTTTTTATCTGTCTGTACAATTTACAGTATGTTTCTTAAGGACATCTTTGGTGTGTACTGAGGGCCTAGGAATCAAACCGTACAGCTCACCTCATTCATCCTGTTTACAACTAACCTCTTTTTAAAATTTATTTTTATGTGGACTGTTTTAGAATCAATGCAGTTCACTTTTTTTATTCTTACACACCGGAAAAAAGGGTATTTAAGAGAAATAACATTACCAAACAAAAAATTAACAAATCTTGCACAGTGGATGATCCAGTGACCCTGGATCAAAGTGAGACAAAAGCATTACACTGCCCATGCCACACATCTATTGTACACGTTTTACAAATTGATTAAGTTTGATCTTTTTTTTTATTATTATTATTTTATATTTTTAACACAACCACTTAAGAGGTGTTTGGCCTTCTGTGGCCCTTCTGAGATTGCTGGACCTGAGAATGCTGAGTATCAGGTAGAATAGTTTAGAATAGAGCTCTAAGGATATGTATTAGGGGGTGTTTAAGGACAAGCCTCTCTCCTTGTTGACACGCACTTATGTTTATCACGTCTTACATATTGAGATTAAGTCCATCTTATCAGATGTGAGTGCTCCTCGCTTGCCCTCTTGGGTTGGTGAGGCGCCAGGAAATCTGCTCCACAGAGAGAGGCAGGAGAGCAGTGAGTGGGGTTTGGACTTTAGCCCCCTCTGGGGCCAGAACATATTTATTGGCCGTTGCTGCTCAAACAAACTCGTGTGTAGTGATCTGGTAAGCATTGATTTCCTTCTGCTCTCTCCTGGTGGTGAGGGATACCCATGGGTCTTACATTTATGCCTTTATCATGCAGTGATCTTCAGTAAAAGTGAGATTTCACTTTTAAAAGACTATTTGCATGTGAACAATGATTGTTTTCATCTCTGGCATTAAATATTCTTGTCTATTTTATCTTTCATACCAATCTCTGACTAGCTTCTACTTGTCTGTCTTGTGTTGCATCCAGCTGTGAGACACTGACCATAATACAGGTTTGACTGGAAAAATCTATCTTTTTTTGTTTCCTGTAGAAAGCAGAACAGTGTGTTTAGGGACCAGAACAGTGTGTTTAAGATCCATGTGTCCATGGTCCTTTTGTTGCGGTTTTGAATCTGTTTTGTAGCTATCAGCTTTGGTAAAAGTCTCCTTTTGGTTATAGTCTCTGTGTTGTATCATTCTTTTTTTTCAGTTTGTTTCTAGATAATTTCCAGCTGATATTCCAGCATGAAAGAGCATCCTGTATCAATGAGAAGTGTCATCTCAAAGTTGGAGCCTCTGTCGTTTTTGTTGTTGTTGTTTTGTTTTGTTTTTTACTGCAGAGACATTCTTTGTCTTCCTGTTGCTCTGGTCCCAAAATATTTCGTAGCTATTGTTCAGGCAGAAGAACGTGCCGTGGAAGGACAATGAGAGGAGAAGGTCTTAACGCAACTTTATTACTTTCCCAGTTGTCTCAACTCTAACCCTCCACAGCCTGCTTCCTCTTCAGCACGTAGCCTGTGCTGGCTGCACATTGGGAATACCATGTGTGTTTGTGTGTGTGTGTGTGTGTGTTGTGGGTCAGCTCTCCTTCCTCTTACTTAAGCGTGAAGCAGGAGCCTTAAACAGCTGTCTTACACACACTGCTGATATTGTGATTACTGGTTGAAACAGTATGAGTTGCAGTAATGTATTTAATTGCTAATGATTAGGTGTTAAGGTGTGGATGTGTGTTTAGGATGTGTGGACGTAGATATATGTTGCCAGGAGGTTATTTAAAGTACTGTTGAATAATGACGTTTTGTTTGTGTACTGACTACAAGGGCATGCTTCTCCAATGCTAGTGACCTCCCAGTACTTGGCTACAGTATTGGGTCATAAGGTAGGTGTCACATGTGGACCCAAAGTATGATCATCTGGCACGTTAGACTCTAGTTCTGTGGTACCAGCCAAATAACATGTACATAAGTGTTCTTTCTTTCTTTCTTTCTCTCTCTCTCTGTCATACAAAACATTGGTTATGCATATATCTCTGGTTCTATGAATCCTGGCTGAACACTGGTGAGATTAAGATGTCTAGATCGCTTGTGCCCATTTGTCTGTAGGCTGAGATCTTCCAACAAAATTGCAATTAATATTTCTGTCATAGTTTTTTTTTTCCTGAAACATTCTCACTGAGACATCCTGAACATCTGTTTGCCATCATGAGCCACTGCAAGGTCAGTTAATTTACAAAATTGGCTGATACAACCTCAGGCAGAAATTAATAGCTTAACCACAAGGCCACCCCTAAAGTCATCTGACCACCAACGCATGCAGCTTATTGCCAGAGCATGAAGTTCTCGCTCTCTTGTTCTAAAATGAATTCTTAACAAAAACATCAGTGTGCAGAGACACCTATTTCAGTTTGGCATCATGTATTGGACTTGTGAGGTAGGGATTGAAAAGTAGAAGGTAAGACCGCAAGTTTTTTTTTTTTTTTTGTATTTCTGTGGCAGCTGGAGGTGTGTCACCACCTTCTACTTACCACTTTCTACCAGACTTGGACTGATTGGAAATCAGGCAACATACTGGATCAAGCCAATGATGTTAATGTCATTGAAGAAATTATTTCCACCAACAGACATATAGTACTTGGTCCAGTCACAGACACAGGTGATCTGGTTGGGAAACAGCAAACCTCCTTTGGGAGGAAGACGTCAGGGAGTTCCACTAGCGATTTTGGTTGACTTAGCAGTGGCGAAAAGAGCCATCTGCACCTTATCAAACCTTTGATGGATTTCTATTTTGTGTGCAGAATGCCACTCTTTCAACTATGCTGTCTTGACAGTGTGTCTGCTGCAATCAGAGCTAATAAGAAGAAGCCGATTCCAGCTGGCATTCCTATAGTCACCACAATGCTTCCCTACCTTTGAAGTGAACAGTGGGAGTTGAACTGCAGACATCTAAAGGAATGACATCCACTTTTCAATGTCCATGGATTAGTAATATATTCCATAGCCTGGAAAATTGTTCTACTGCTTTGAAAGAGGAAGTGAGAGAGAAACTTTTATACATTTGTTTCAGTTCTACACCTATTACGGCTAAAATATTGCAAGTGCATGCCACAGTCAATGCAAAAACATAAGTTCTTAGTAGAACATCCGTTATCAAGTTGCCCAGCAATACTACCAAGGGAAAGCAACCTAAAGCTAATAGATGCCACAGACTGCTGAGGTAGAAAAATAGCTTCAACCATGCAAACAAGCTGCTAAACCGATAGATCCATATGGCGTACATGTGGGCCAACGAAGAAGAAAGGGTAAAGGTGGTTGTATGTTGTATTTGTACAGTGGTATTTACTGGAAATACTGTGCGAGTTACTTTCTTTCTTTCTTTCTTTCTTTTATCAATTCATCAATTTATCTATCTATGCAAAACAAACTAAAGGTTACCACACTGTCTCAATTTTTTCCTTCCTTCCTTCCTTTTTTCTTCTATCTCTCTCCCTTCCCTTCTCCTTCCATCCGTCCACCCTTCCACAAGCATGGTTTATTTGCAAAGATTTTGAAATTCATTTAAGAGTCTGCACACAATTCACACACCCACTACTCCCTAGTCACTGACCTACATTCCTAAAACTGAAGTCTGCCTATGTGGCTCCCCTGTGAGCATGCATGTGGCAACACTTGTCTGTGCATGTTTGACACAGCCAGGCTCAAGGAATATTTGCTAGCGTTTGTGGAAGCTTCAGAATCGTCTGTTCTGAGAACAATCACTTTAACTCTTCTCTTAGATTGCCCTAACAGCTGTAGCAGCTGGGTAGGATTTCTAGTGTCACATGATATGAATTGTACAGAGCAATGAGCAGACAGAACTTTGGAACTCCTTGCAGATGGTTTTCCATGACTGGACAGAGCAGTGGAAACACAGGAGCAGAACCCAAGGCTTTCAGTCAGATGATGAAGCAGAAGAACGCTTTTCGTGTTTATGTCAGATATTTATTGTCAGTCTTATCAGGGTAACTTTTCCATAAAGCTGTGACCCAGTTACACTGAGCACTAGTCATATGATTTTGCTCTTCTTTTATGGGCTGTAGGATAGACATGTTGCTATATATATATATATATATATATATATATATATATATATATATATATATATATATATATATATATAGCAACATATTTTTTAACCAAGTGCCTTGGTTATTTTTTGAAAACACTGTTGTATTAACATGGTATAACCACCACAAAAAGTCCTTCAAATGTTGAGCAATGAATATTACATTACTTCTGAAAAAATCAAGTATTCATAAACATAACATATACTTTTATTCATTTTATAATAACGTCACCAATTATATTTTATGTAAAATGTAATAATGCTTTTAGGGACAGTTGATATCTTGTCCAATGTGTTATATTATTAGGAACAACTTTGTGTTTTTGTGCATGTGTGTAAGAGAAGTATATAGTAATAATCAATAGTCTATGATAATCGTGGATCACTTTACTTGCACCTCTTCCCTAAATCAAATACATCTATTTTGTTATATTATTGTTGTTTTCCCTTGTTTGTTGTATCGCTATTAGGTTTTAATCCATGAAGCTCATTACCTTTGGTTAATGTGTGAGATAAGCTGTTGTCACTCCTTTGTTTTTTTACTGTGAGAACAGGATACAACTCAAAGCAAATATGCCTCCTATAAGTCTCCTTAAAATATCCTAACTGAAGCTAAGAGTACGACTGATTGTGATTGTCTTTGGTGGTTGACTGTGCGGCTGTTGAACCTTTCTGGTGTGCCATTTGGCATGACCAATCAAAATGTGATGTTTATACTGTTATTTATTAACCTTGTATTCTGAACTTGTTTTTCTTTTTCTCGCTACAGTCCAATGAGTGATCCAGTGCTTGCAGTACCGTGGTTCAGCACCATGGTAGACATGCCCAATCCATTCAGCCTGTTAGATAGCCCTCTTTGTGGGGAGCTAATCAAGGAAATGGAGGAGCTTGAGGACATCTCTCGAACCTTCAACGATGACACCTTCAACTTGCTGCATCTGCCTGACATCCAGGAATCAAGCACTAGTTCCAACAGCTCTGCTACTCTCGGTAATTACTGCATGTGTATAACACACATCTGAACACAGCACATATAAACATACAATCTCTAATTGAGTTTTAAGTGTTGCTATTATGTGCTTTTAAGAGTTAATTCAGGTATACATATATACTTTGTAACTGTAATTTTAATTTGTAATTAGAAATAAGTTTTAAGTAAAAAAAATATATATTTTTTCCTTTTTTTTAAAAGAATTTCTTTATTAAAACATCTCTACAGTGTAGTATTTGACATGCCCATAATCCCTGTAACTCCTGGGACCCATTGGCGTGTTTTTTTTTTTTTTCTTCTCTCATATATAAAATTACAGTGTAGTTAAATAGTGGTTACTGCAGAACATGTATTTGGAGTCTAGTCGAACAGACCATGAAGGGCTTTCTGCCTTCATGTACATTTAAGAAACTCTCAAAAATGTATGCAAAACAAAAATTGTGTTATTATGCATTATGATGGGTTTTGACTGAAACAAAGACCAGGTACCTTTCTTGAAATACATGAATTCATGTTGAGCATAGAGTGACATAGTTACAGTAAAGGAGCATTTAAACATAGAGATTACCTAGAGCATGAGGTAATTTAAAAGACTGACTGTTCTCCAATAACAGTGGTCAAAGCAGTTTTCTCTGTGCATGTGTGTCTGTGTCTGTCTGTGTGTGTGCATGTATGTGCGCATGTGTGCGCATGTGTGCGCATGTGTGCGTATGTGTGTGTATGTGTGTGTGTGTGTCCTTAGACGTTTTAAGCCCAGCCTCTAGCCCGTCCTCAGCAGTCTGTGGAGCCATCACAGGGCAGGATGAGATCAACCCCAGCCCCTTGAACCTTGAGTGCCGCGTATGTGCCGATCGTGCCTCAGGCTTCCACTATGGAGTGCATGCCTGTGAGGGGTGTAAGGTTAGCAGATGCACACACACACACACACACACACACACACACACACATATAAACAAAAACACAAATAAGTTGTTTCTACAAGGTTGGATATCCCTATTCTGGTGGGGACATTTAGTGCTCACCAAGATATAACCTAAAAGTAGCTGCTCCTACACACTCATTTACCCTCAACCCATTCGCGCACACACGCGCACACACACACATGCACACACAAACACACACAGAGTCATCAAGATTAGTGGTGTGCAACAATTCTGTTAATACTGTACATCACTTTAGGTCTTCTCTTATGTCTATTCTTGTAAGGTAAGTGCAGCATAAAGTAAAATGTTTCCAAACAGCATGACTCTAGTATGATAATAAGAATCTTATGTTAGGATTGTATTAGAAGAACTCATGTCTTGAATAATTTTTCAGTAGGGCAATCACATGCATGTACTCATGATTATGATTTTTGACTTCCTCAAGTAATTCAGCAATATTGTAAGAGCAAATGTGCAGGTATACTGAAGATCAGCACAGCTGTGATTCAGTATAGGGATTAGATTTTATACAGTGGCTCAACAAAGAATTATGTTACGTTTAGGAAGAATCTTTATTTTCTTTATATCCTAAGAGCTAACTTGGTAGCTAGCATTGTTTTGTACATTGCTAATTAAATTTTCATGTGTTCTTCTTTATCAGCTTCATCTGACAACACATAACCCGGTCTGTGAAAACCCAGCTCAATTAATATAACTAAGGATCTGTCTTTAAATGTTATGAAATACAGTCTCATGTACAAATGCAAATTCTGTTTTTCTGTTGATTTTATGATAAATATATGACTTCACCATAAACAAGTGAGTTGAAAATGAAATTATTTGGTTTTTAAATTATCTCAGTTGTTCTATTACAGTGTTACCTGACAGACCAGTACAAAGCATACCATGTACATTTTAGGTCACAGAGACTTGGCCATGAAATAACTTTGTTCTTTAAACACTTGATTAAACTCTGATTACAGTGAGTCAGCAAAACCCAGGTTGCTGAAATTTAACAGAAGTTTTCAAACTCACATCTATCTCTAGATTGCAGTCAACATGTCTTTATACTTCAACTTGGAATTAGTTTTCCAAATGTTTGTGCATCTCATGTTCATGTTACTTGCAAAAGACCCTTCCACAAAAAAGGACTTTTCTATAAATCTACTCCTCATGTCAGAGGAGTAGATTTGGCACATGGCTTTACAAGTCTCACTTCAAATCTCAGCACATTGCCTGTGTAGTGCTATAGACATACAGATGGTGGACTTCGCAATGGCCTTAACATGTTCCAACTTCCTGTCTTCCTTTTTTTTTTTTTTTTTTAAAGCACTCACTTTTACTTGCAGGAAGATTTGATTTCATAGTTGTTGTTCTGATATTGGCATTGTTAACAGAATAATTTAAGGGAGCATGTTTGGTTACTCATATTATAATATAATAATTACATTATATTATTATTATATAAGCATGAATAGCACAAGGTAAATTGGTACAACTGAGAAAGTCACAAGGACAACAGACAAGTTTTTCCAGACACTGTGTTCTTGGCTGGTCTTTAAGGACTGGTATGTGTGAAATGTTCATGCTGACACCCTGGTATACGGCCTAGTTTGGCTACTGGTATGATCACTGTGTAGCAGAATGTAGTTCCCATGGTCTTACACGTGTTTTTGACTCATGGCTATGATGCAGAGACGTCTGTTTTTTTAACCATGACGTGGTACCTAGGCAGCTGAAATGGATTATTTAAAAATGTAGGTCTCATGACTAGATATTTGATAGTGAATATTCGTCTGGTGTGAGTGTCACTGGACCTTATACATACATAAAAAACATAGGTTGTACAGTATGTTCAAATGACTGTTAGGTAATAGGATAGAGGCTAAAGTGCAGTCGGTTCTACGGGAACGTTTTTTAATTCCTATATGTTTGACTATTCTCTTCCTGACCTTGTTTCAAACTTTCCCAATTGTCTGACCTTAGACACAGTTGGCAAGAGCATTAAAGTAAAGTACTGGCCATTGTCCATAAAACTGTTCCAGTTCCATTATGTGATCATTAGCTGTGCTTCATACACACATACTATATAATGTATTACAGACATGTAATGAGGCAATCAGTCCATTAAATCTTTTATTGATTTCCATGTAATCACTTCCATTTTTTTCTGACATCCAGTTATTGTTCCAATTATTTTACACAGGATAAAAAGTGAAAGGTGAGTGAAATTTGCGGAGTTGAGTGAAGCGGCAAAGGAGTCTGTATATAGAGCTGTACAGTTTAATATAACATTTCTGGAAATTACAGTGAGTAATTTATACTGGCAGTGTGATCACTGTTTCAACTATCATGACTGGACTTTGAAATTAAACATGTCAGTTTGTGGGCGGACACTTCCGTTATTCTCCGAAATCTATTTATTGCTAAGAGAGAGTGTTTATAAAGACAATTCTGTTGTAATCAGAGAAACGCATATGGCACAACATGTCCTATCACAAGGGCAATCTACCCTGTGATATCATGCCAGTTCATTACTCATGGTGTGTGTTATGATTATACACTTATATAATCAAATCATGTAAAGCCATCCTTATCACTTTAAATGCCCAACCTGTATGACATCTCTGCAGGGTTTCTTCAGGAGGACCATACGCCTGAAGCTGGAGTATGACAAGTGCGTACGCAACTGTAAAATCCAGAAAAAGAACCGGAACAAGTGCCAGTACTGCCGTTTCCACAAGTGCCTCGCTGTAGGCATGTCACACAACGGTGAGTGCTCTGTGTGCACCTTGGCTCTGGCTTTGAACACAGCATTACGTTTTTATAGGTTTATGTTTTTATACTAATTAGATAGCCATGATTACTTTATTGGTTGTTATTTATTGTTGAGTTTCCACGATGTCACTTTGTAGGTATTCACAGTGTAATCACTCCCACAGAATCACTTTCCATTAAAATATAAACATAAACAAATCAGTTTTGTTTGGTAAAATAAAATGAATGTAATACATTTGATTAAACATAATTATTATCAGTATATTTTAAATACATTGAAAATTGCACTTACCAATTTAACTTACCAATTTTTTGTTTCTCTTTGATTACATTCTTTAAAAAAAAAAAAAATTAATATATATTTCATACATTTAATATAGTTATCTGCAGGATAAGCATGGCATTGCCGTTTCTCCAAGTTGGATTTTGTGGACTGTAGATATGGTCGGTCAAATTTGGGCCAGGGAAAAACAAAAAGTCTTTTTTTCTTTCTTTTTTTTTTTTAAGCACCTTTGACCTGGATGACAGAGAGATACTCTGGCCACTTTAGCCTCATGACTCATCAAGGACAAAGCAGTCTGGTTGTGTGGGAAAATATTTTATGACAAAGCCTCATGCGTACATGACTAGTCTGTCTTGGCCAATACATACAGTAAGCATATAGATTTTACATACAGACATGTGTGGTTTGTGATCTTCCTTACTGTTCACTTCCTTAGTTGAGTTGATTCAGGTTCATGTCAACCTAATTGGGCCAGTTTCCAACTCGTACCATTCCAAGCAACGGTGACATGGTGCATTTCTCTAAGGGTGCTTGTGTTGCTGTATATGTGTATGCTGTCTAAATGTGTGTGTGTGTATATTCACTTAGCTTTGTTTATGTGAGACAGTGTTTGTTGGAGAAAATCACATATCTAGTGTTTATCTTTGTCATAGCAATCCGCTTCGGGAGGATGCCTCAGTCAGAGAAGCAGAAGCTCAGAGCTGTGCTGCAGATCCCCGAGAAAGAGGAGAGCAAGACACAACTGGATGATTGGAAGACTCTGGCCAGCCAAATTCATGAGTCCTATCTTAAACAGTTTTATTTGAACAAGGCTAAAGCACGAGGCTTTCTCACTGGCAAGACCAACATGCCGGTGAGCAACAAAAGTTTGTTAATTTGCACATTACAGTTAATCCTTGGATTGCGAGAATAATACATTCCGGAAGGGTGGTTGTATATCAAATCACTTGTATATCAAAGCGAATTTAAACAGAATCATCTCCCGCACTGTTACAACCTTTTCTTCACTTGGACACAGAATAAATAAAAAAATGCTTTATGCGCGCACACACACACACACACACACACACACACATGGTCACAATGCTATGGTAAACAGTACACGCGTGCACAGATGTTGACTATACGAGTGACGCACGCACACTGAGACGGAGTATGAGAGACGATTACCCACCATCCCACAGCGTGAAGAACCATTGGCTCAGTGATCACGTGACATTCAGCAGACAAAGTGTATACATACTACAGTACTTGAAAAATCCAGATCTTGTGCAAAACACCCCCAGACCAAGTTACTCGCAATCCGAGGGTCCACTGTTTTGTTATTTTTCTTTAACCATTTACACCAGTTCATAGTTGTAACGCTGTGTATAAATAATAGAGCCATGGCCAAAGGTTTCGAGAATTACACAACTATTTGTTCTGTTATAAAATCTACTGCTTCAGTGTTACTAGATTTTTTTTGAGATGTTACTATGGTATACTATGGTACCAAGCATATGGTACCAAGCAGTGTCAAAGGTTTTTATTGACAGGACTACCATAAATCTACTCCTTAACTGTGTCATGCAACAGGAAAGCATCCTGAGACCATTCATGTGTGCGGTTGCTTCTCAGCCAAAGAAGTGAGCTCACTCATAAATTTTCCTTAAAACACAGCCATGAATAAAGAATGGTTCAAAAACATCCTCTGATAGTAACTTCTTCCCACTTTTCAAGAACAGTTTGGTAACAGCCAGTACATTGTGGAGCATCTTCTAGCATCTTGTAGCATTATTTTATTATTTTTAAGTGGTCAGAGGAACAAAATATTGAAAATTTGAGTCAACACTGCAAATATTTACTCTTTCCATAAACTTAATGTAATTGTCAATAAAAGCCTTTGAGATACTTGTAATTATACTTCATTACTTTGTGAAAATTAGTATGTGTGTCATTCTAAAAACTTTTGGCCATGGCTGTACAACTACTTTATCCTATCTTTGGAACTTTACTAGTTATCATCCTGTTGTTGTTTTCAGAGTGAACAGGAACAGAGCAGACATTCAGTCTCGCTTAGTGTTTTTTTTTTTTTTCTGCCAAACCGTTCAAACTTGCATTCACTTACTTAAGTAAATATATTTCTAATTCTGTTTACTTCTTTACAATATGTTTAAGTACTTGTACATGAATGAGTAACTGTAATAACATACTTTATCAAAATGTCATATATTTAATGTTTATTGCACCTTAAGCCAAACTTTGCAGCCTTTGTTCCATGTTCAGATTTTAAGATAAAAAAGACAAAAGAAACCACCTAGATTACAATCACAATATGGAACCTGTATGTATTCATGAAAGTAATTTACTAATTCAACTGAGCTCAGGGCCAGTATTGACAAAGCATCTCAGAATCACTCCTAGGAATTGGGCTCAAAGTTCATCAACATCAATGTTCTTTAGAAAGCTTCCTACACTTCTTTTCAGTGTGGAGTAGGACTGTGATAAGGAAAGTGTGTGAAGTGTGTGTCATTTTTACGACACTGAGCGCCACATAGTAGGCTACACGTTATAGTGGGTGTTTTGACAGATTTTTTTGTAGTTTTAAACTGTGGAAAAACAAAATGGTGCAGTTGTGTAAAAGATTTATGTACACAGACCAAACTTATAAATAAAATAAAATGTAAAGAAATAATTTAAGCAAAAATTCTGCCCTAAAGACAAAAAGTGCTTGGACAACAATTTGTGAAACCATCAATGCCCCCTGTCATTTTGCCAGAGGTATACCCATGAAGTGTGAAAAATGGGATACGCCGTGTTAATGAAGTGCTGCTTATAACAGAGCATCTTAATAAAAAAAACAGTTGTGTACACTCAAATAATTTAATATCAATACATAAAATGTATACATAAATGCTATCATTTTAATGTGTGTGCCATGAATGATGCCCACAACAGCATGAAAGCAGCTTTTTTTTTTTCGCTATATGGCATGTATAAATCTTCGCGTGAGGTGCAAGTTTTCTCAACTGTGCTACACCTAACCAGTTAGGACACCTCCGGAGCTCTCGTACATGTTGGTGGAGGTAGGAATGATTTCCTATTTTAAGAATGTTGATGAATTGCTCTGAAAATTTTTGTCCACTTAGAAGCAATTTCTTATTCTGAGACGCTTAGTCAATATGTGCCCTTGTTTAAACGAGGGAGCTTGTTGTTGTGTGGGAGCAATGCTACCCACTACACCACTGTGCTGCCTAAAACATAAATAATAAAAAAAAATAAAACTTAAATAAAAAAAAGTTAAGTTTAAATTTAAAAAGTGAAAAATTCTGTTTTGATATATGATGACAGGCTTTCCATTACTATGTGACTTAAACTCTCTAAACCTCCAGGTCATTATTTACTTTTTCATCTTATTACGTATTACTCTGCAACTATTATGAATTATTCAACAGCTATAGTAATATTAAAAAACATGATATTTGCATCCCTGCATCTTAAGCTTGTACAGTTGCTGCTTAATTCTCCAGCTGTTACATTACTGCTAGTAGTGATTACCCTTTCATGTTTTTTTCTTCACCCCTGCAATGCTTTCACCAGCCTTTTGTCATTCATGACTTGGACACACTACAGCAGGCACAGCCTGCTCTGGTCACCCAGATGCTGAGCGAGGGAATGAAGGACTTTGCACTTATTGTTCAGGGGCAGGAGGCTGAGGATTGCCTCTTCCACTGCTGTCAGTATGTCTCGGTTGAAACGGTCACGCAGCTTACCGAGTTTGCCAAGGCTGTGCCTGGCTTCCCAAGCCTCGACATCAATGACCAGGTGACACTGTTGAAGTACGGTGTGCATGAAGCTTTTTTTGCCCTGCTAGCCTCATGCATGAACAAGGACGGGATGCTTGTGGCACGGGGCCGCGGTTTTATTACCCGTGAGTTCCTTAAGAGCCTTCGCAAGCCTTTCAGTGTTATGATAGAGTCCAAGTTTCAGTTCGCCATGCGATTCAATGCTCTGGAGCTGGACGACACTGACCTGGCACTGTTTGTGGCTGCTATTATCTGCTGTGGAGGTAAGTCTGAGAGTGAGTACTTTATATGTGATGAAATTAAAAATTCTGTTCATAGTCCTACAGCATTTTCATGCTTGAGTTCGCACAAACAAATTCCTTTCAAATTATAATAGTTATCTCACACAATTGACAATTTGCTGTGATATGTGTGAGAAAATCTGGAGACAGTATGTATAACTTCTGTGTGTATAGTGGAGAGAAACAAGCACAATCTCAACAGGAAATATTATGTCTAGCATTAAAAAAATAAGTTACTTTACATTTGATGAAATTAAAAGATAATTCCAGGACAAAAAATAAATTACTCTTTAAACTTTGTGATCAGCAACCTTGGGTTCCTTTAGGTTAATTTATGCCTACAAAGCAGAAGAAAGCTATCAGAAGATATCAAAGCATTTCCAGCTCACAATTTCCACTGTCTGAAGTACCATTAAGGAACTGCAGTTATGGGGAACTGTGGAAATCAAGGCAAGACCGGGAAGACCAAGAAAAAAAGTATGACCCATATCCTGGCAAGAAATACAAAGCAAAATCCCCATATACCACTAAGGACCTGCAGAAAGATTTCACTGACATAGGAGTCGTAATGCTTTGTTCTGCTCTCCACAGTCGCTTACACAACACTGCATAGAAGAGTCATCGGAAAGAAACAATTACCTGCAACCTCATTAACAAAAGTAAATGTCTGATGTATGCAAAACAATATCTAGATAAGAAAGAGGCTTTGAGGGGGACAAAAAGAAAAAAAATAATGCTGCTGACTAAACTGAACTCATTTGTCCCAGGTATGTTTGAAGAAAAAAAGAAAATAGCAGGAACACCTGGCCAGCTGTTAAGCATGGGGATAGATCCATAATGCTTTAGGGTTGTGTGGTATCCTGTGGCACGTAATACAATGCACAGTTAGATGAAGGAATTATTTGCAATAAAAATTGGCAAATTCTGGAAGTAAGTGAAACACTCAATTACCTGAAGCTGAAAAGATGCAGGCTTCTACAACAAGAATGATACAATATATACAGTATCACAAAATCCACCTCAAACTACTACATCATGTAGCAAAATGTGAGTTAAATCTTTTGAAGTTCTGTGATATAAGATATCTGGGTAGATCTTAAACATGCTGCTTAAACACGAGATGATCCAAGAATATAAAAATTAATTAATTTAATAAAAATGTAATAAAAATCTTTTTATATGAAATGGACAGACCCCACTGCTGGCCACAAAACGTTTTTTCAAGCTGTTATGTTTGCAAGAGGTTTTTCCCCCTAATTATTATGTTCATTATATATATATTTATCTTGAATACTGAAGTAATTAAGCATAAATATTTTGTTATATATTGAAAGTGTTAAAACTTTACTTTAATCTTTAGGAGATTTTGGCTGCCCAACCCAAAATATTTAACCTTTTCTTATTAGTTGTCGATGTTCCTTGACGTGTCATGCCCATTAGTTAGCGCATCACTTGTTGTTGCTAACAAGAATAAGAGGGGGGAGGGGGGGATTGTTAATGTCATTCAAATAAAATAAAATGAACACAGATGAGAACATTCTACCAAATTAGGTGTTAAATTAATCTCTTCTGTTGTTTTGCAGTTCACTTCACCAACTGCTTGTTGGCACATGTATCCACAATTACATTCACGGTGGACAGAGCATGAGAGTTCAATAACATCAGCGCTTGAAATGTATTTGCGAGCGTATGACAGTCGAACAGTCTGATAAACTATCTTATGTTTGTGAGCACTATCGTTAATGAACGCATCCTCATTGTACTATCACACATCCTCTTGTACTCTCGTGCCACAGCAGAGGAGAGAGAGTCTATTACAGGATTAATTATGCCTGCTTTTTTTTTTTGTGAGGGACGGTCGTCTGTGTGAATAAAACTAGTCACAAAATAAAAACATTGGGCACATTGGCAACCATTTCAGTCACCACTTGGAGCCCTGCCATGGCATACAGCTAAACATCTTTATTACATTACTCTAGTGATATATATTTAACATATTTAAGCTGCTGACTTATTTACAAAAACTAATAATCTATTTTATGAAATGTAGTTATGTCTCATCTACTGGTAACAACCTGTCTTTACTTGCTATATAGTAAAACGACGTACCATAACAAACAAGACGACCCTATTAAACGCTCTCTAAGCGTGGCAGAGCCCGAGATTACTCAAAGTGAACCTCAGACTACTGTCTTCAAGTGGCTCAGAAATGTGGAACCTAGTTCAAAAAACAGTGAACTTTTATAAATGTGAAGTGCTGGCAGATGTTCTGTCAAAATGTTTTATTTTTCTTGCTTATTGTACATATAATGAAAACTTAATATCTTGCAAGTAATAGCTGTGTGTGAGGGCTTTCCTTCCCTGCTTTTTTCATCTTCAGTACTGAGTGGGTGTTTGAACAAGGTTACATAATAATAGCCAGGCTCAGAGTGTCTTTGGTGAGTTTTCCTCCTTCAGCAAAAAATATCCACAGCTTCTAAGAGTGTTTCCTCCAGCTGCTGCCCACAGGGTTCTGTACGGCCTGAGAATTTAACTACAGCCTTTTATATGTTCACTGTTTCTTTGACATGATCCCAGTTTATCATGACATGCTATACACTCTATATGTGGTTATTGATTTCTTTAGAAAAATTGCATACAGTGTTTTTTTTTTTATTCTATTTTTATTAATTTTTTTCTGTTTTTTCTGTTTTGTTTTTTTTTGTTACTCACAATATCCACTTCCCCCACCCCCAACTCTTTTAGACAGACCGGGTTTGGGAAACGTGTCACATGTCGAACGTATTCAAGAAAGTATCATTCATGCTCTGCGGCTCCACCTGCAGACCAACCACGCCGACGACAACTTACTCTTCCCCAAACTCCTGCAGAAACTAGCTGATCTTCGGCAGCTCGTAACAGAGCATGCTCGGCTGGTCCAGGACATTAAAGAAACACAGGACACTTCTCTTCATCCACTGCTTCAGGAAATTTATAAGGATATGTACTGAACATTGAACTACAGGCTGGAGATCGTGGCATAGCTGGATGTGAAGTAGCCTATGTAATGCCCCCTGTCTTCAGGACTCCAACAACAGGATTAACAGATTAACCTGCTAATGGATTAACAGATTTACTTGCTCTGGTTGTACACTAATATACAACCACAGTGGTCCAATGGTGTGAGCCTGTAGATGTAGTGTATGGTGTGCCTTTTACTCCACAAGTTGTGGATTCAATACAAGGAATAATAATGCTCAGTGCAAAGGTTTGCATGCCTTTAAAATTTAACAGTAGCTAAACATGTATCAGATTCAATGGATATTTGTCTATTAAACAAAATGTCTAAATTATGTATGTTCATATGTAAACAGCAAAAAGAAAAATTGACTCGTATGCCAATCTTTTGGCTTTGTAATTGCCTCCCACCTCCTCCATAGCCTTTAATATTGGCACAATCTAGGTGCAGATTTGCCCATTGTGCTTGACATATCTGACCATTCTTGAAAAGTTCTTAGGATCATGTTTCGAGGTCATCATGCCAAAAATTTTTGTGTGATTTTTACCTCATGTTTATTTTATGATTTTTGTGAACACTACATTTCATCTTTCCTTTCTTTTACATGTTTTTTGTAGATAAATTGTAAAACATTAAAGCTTTCTATTAAAACATAGCGAATGCAAACTTTCGCAGTATTTTCGCAGGTATAGATCTGTAAAATCAAACTGTCAGAACTTATTTGAGCGAACAGTTATTTAATACTTTTAGAAAGCAATTTGTGCCACATGGAAAACTCATAACTCTGTTCTGAATATAAAGTGTGATTTTCATGCCATTCAAGAATCCAGCCTACTCATACAGCCCTCATCTTGGACCAATACCTCATAAAGAAACATGTACAGTAGTTTTGTATTAACTTGTATACAGTGTATAGCACTCCAGCTGTTATTATCAAAGGATGTTATTTATTTTTGAAAATGAGAAACCTGTGTTGTTAGATAGAGGATTACTTTGTGATTAAATTGACTCAGAGTTAACTGATAGAATTTTGTGTAATAGCATATGATTTTTTTTGTTTATTATTTACAGTTGTGTTTAGTAATTCTACAGGAGTTGATTATGTGAGTCTTTATTATTATTTAATGCATCAGGAATGGTTATACTGTACTTATACTCAGGGACAATGAGAGACGGATTTATGCTAGAAAATATTTCTCATCTAACTATGACAGTAGGTACACAACACTATAAGCACTTATAGTAAGGAAATTGTTTATAATTCTGTTCTTATGTACAATTTTAAAAAAATTGTTCTTATGTGATTAATGTGGTGTAACAAAGTAGTTCTATATTAAAACACATACTTTAACAGTTGGGTTAAGTCTAGAATCTGGAAAACCAAAACAAATATGTATATCCATGCTATCTTAAATAAAGGTGATTATTTTACGAAAAAAAGAAAATGAGTGAATATGTGCTCAGGCTTATGCGGAATACATTTTCCATCTCTTCTGTTTTTGCAATCAGTCACAAGCCTCATAGGCGTGCCGCCATTTTCCAATGATCGACACAACATCTAAGAGGCACACTTCCGGGTAGAGATGACATAAACATCAGCGCATGCTCTGGGTTTTCGCCTGAGCATTGCATTTCTATAACTGAATTTGAATTAGTTGTTTAGATATGTCTAATACAGAAACAGATGTATTAAGAGAATTTTGTAAAATAAAATGAAAAAAAATTGTGACATGGTCCTTTGAGCGATAAAACACAAGATAGCGCTGTTTTTTTTATCAGGCGAAACATCTGGCGCTCTCTATACGCTAAGGGTCCTTGTGGTTTTAATGTTTTGGCGCCACTAAAGAATAGAGTTGAGTAGAGTTTTCTAACTTCTCTGCTTTTTATTTAATACTTTTAGGAAATATACATGTATATTTTTAGTGAATATCTACATTAGGAAATGTATGTTGTTTGAAAGAATGTTTATGTAATCGATGTCAGCTTATATTATTGTTATATATTATATTGTACAGGTTTACCGTAGTTACGGTAACTAGTATTTACTGGTTAGTCTGTTTACTGTAGTAAATTAAACCCCTGACGAGCTGCTGAAAAAAGCAAGAAAAGCAGTTCTTTAGTGACTGGTACAGAAGGCTGGTGTAATGACTGGTGAGTTGCTTATTGTATTCATTGTATTGTATATGATAAATCACCTTAGCACCAATGTAAGGGTTAACATACCTTCCACCCTACACCCCCCCCCCCCCCCCCTTAATAGTTTTCAATGTATGTGGTACAGAACAAATACGAATGCTTTCTAAAATACTGAACTGCTATAATATACATAAATTACCAGACTGTAATTCTAGCTGTCTTTATGATAAAAGCTGAGGACAAAAACCTGGACATGCTGCTTTCCTTATTTGAGGAGAGTCAGGGTGATGAGCCAGAAAATTCCTCTTCCAATGAAAGGGAAGATAACCTGGATGGTCTGTTCGATGAAGACGATGTTGATGATGAAGACGGTGAAGGTTATGTTGAGCCGGAGGAAGAGGAGGAGGCGACGTTGGAGAAGTCCAGCACAGATGCAGAAAAGGAGCACAACAGATCTAAAGAGGACTTGGAAGGTGAGATGAGTTGAAGTTGCTTTTGCATCGCACTTAATCTAATACAGTATATATGTAAATTACTAGTTTAAAAAAGGGGGGGGAAAGCATTGTAGTATCAAGTGAACCGTGCTGTTACTGTCCTGTATGTCTTTAATGAAGTTGGTAATGTTTTTGCTTAAGTAGGAGACATACTCGACAGGGACGTGTTAATAGAGCTGGAATCAAACCTTTGTTTTCTGTACCTAAAATGTATTTGTTCCTGACAACATAGCCAAGGAATCTTCAGCAGTAATTTAGTGACCTGGTGTCTTTTTCAACATCTGTCTTGTCTGTCACCCTTTTCCTGGCTGATTTAGCATAAAGTACCTGTGTGAGGCCTCGGCTGATGCTGACAGCTGTTCGCTGAGGAGTCATTACTGCAGTTGCTTGTTAGTTCAGGACTGGAGTTTCCTATAGTCTATTTGAGCCTCCAATAACGAACTGGATATACTCCGTATTATTTAAACACATCTCCTGTTATACTGAACCCTCAGTCTCACCCTGCTATCCATTTTCACCCAAATGAGGATGGGTTCCCTGTTGAGTCTAGTTCCTCTCAAGGTTTTTTTTCTTACTGCCATCTCAGGGAGTTTTTCCTTGCAACTGTTGCCGTCGTCCTCGCCTTGCTCATCAGGGACAATCTTATCGTTTTGATTCATACACATTCACATTTCATACAAACTTAAATAATTCTTTTGATTGTGTCAAGCTGCTTTGCGACAATGTCAATTGTTAAAAGCACTATACAAATCACATTTAATTGAATTAATTGAATTGAATTTGATTGTGTTATAATTCATGTACCGCCTGACTCCAGAATCAAATTTTAGTTTTTATATATATATATATATATATATATATATATATATATATTAATAAAATGGGAATGGTTGGTGATATTAACGTCCTGTTCGTGGCACATTAGTATATGTGAGGGGGCAAACTTTTCAAGATGGGTGGTGAACATGGTGGCCATTTTGAAGTCGGCCATCTTGGATCCAACTTTTGTTTTTTCAATAGGAAGAGGGTCATGTGAGACATCAAACTTATTGAGAATTTCACAAGAAAAACAATGTTGTGCTTGGTTTTAACGTAACTTTTTCTTTCATGAGTTATTTACAAGTTTCTCTTTGTTCACAGCCATTGACATGTCGAAGAGGTTAACACGTGATGAGCGGATCGAAATTGTGTTGATATCTGGTGAACGCAGTAACCGGGTCATTGCAGCAGATTTCAATGCAAGACACCCTACGAGACCACCCATCTCCCATGCTACAGTTAGCAAACTGCTTGCTAAGTTTCGTGAAACTGGTTCAGGATTAACAGATTAACCTGCTAATGGATTAACAGATTTACTTGCTCTGGTTGTACACTAATATACAATGGTCCAATGGTGTGAGCCTGTAGATGTAGTGTATGGCGTGCCTTTTACTCCACAAGTTGTGGATTCAATACAAGGAATAATAATGCTCAGTGCAAAGGTTTGCATGCCCTTAAAATTTTACAGTAGCTAAACATGTATCAGATTCAATGGATATTTGTCTATTAAACAAAATGTCTAAATTATGTATGTTCATATGTAAACAGCAAAAAGAAAAAACAAAGACAAATGTGTCTCACATTAATTGACTCGTATGCCAATCTTTTGGCTTTATAATTGCCTCCCACCTCCTCCATAGCCTTTAATATTGGCACAATCTAGGTGCAGATTTGCCCATTGTGCTTGACATATCTGACCATTCTTGAAAAATTCTCAGGATCGTGTTTTAAGGTCATCATGCCAAATATCTTTGTGTGATTTTTACCTCGTTTATTTTATGATTTTTGTGAACATTACATTTCATCTTTCCTTTCTTTTACATGTTTTTTGTAGATAAATTGTAAAACATTAAAGCTTTCTATTAAAACATAGCAAATGCAAACTTTCGCAGCATTTTCGCAGGTATAGATCTGTAAAATCAAACTGTCAGAACTTATTTGAGCGAACAGTTATTTAATACTTTTAGAAAGCAATTTGTGCCACATGGAAAACTCATAACTCTGTTCTGAATATAAAGTGTGATTTTCATGCCATTCAAGAATCCAGCCTACTCATACAGCCCTCATCTTGGACCAATACCTCATAAAGAAACATGTACAGTAGTTTTGTATTAACTTGTATACAGTGTATAGCACTCCAGCTGTTATTATCAAAGGATGTTATTTATTTTTGAAAATGAGAAACCTGTGTTGTTAGATAGAGGATTACTTTGTGATTAAATTGACTCAGAGTTAACTGATAGAATTTTGTGTAATAGCATATGATTTTTTTTGTTTATTATTTACAGTTGTGTTTAGTAATTCTACAGGAGTTGATTATGTGAGTCTTTATTATTATTTAATGCATCAGGAATGGTTATACTGTACTTATACTCAGGGACAATGAGAGACGGATTTATGCTAGAAAATATTACTCATCTAACTATGACAGTAGGTACACAACACTATAAGCACTTATAGTAAGGAAATTGTTTATAATTCTGTTCTTATGTACAATTAAAAAAAATTGTTCTTATGTGATTAATGTGGTCTAACAAAGTAGTTCTACAGGGTGGGCCATTTATATGGATACACCTTAATAAAATGGGAATGGTTGGTGATATTAACGTCCTGTTTGTGGCACATTAGTATATGTGAGGGGGCAAACTTTTCAAGATGGGTGGTGACCATGGTAGCCATTTTGAAGTCGGTCATCTTGGATCCAACTTTTGTTTTTTCAATAGGAAGACGGTCATGTGACACATCAAACTTATTGGGAATTTCACAAGAGAAACAATGGTGTGCTTGGTTTTAACGTAACTTTATTCTTTCATGAGTTATTTAAAAGTTTCTGACGACTTATAAAATGTGTTCAATGTGCTGCCCATTGTGATGGATTGTCAATGCAACCCTCTTGTCCCACTCTTCACACACTGATAGCAACACCGCAGGAGAAATGCCAGCACAGGCTTCCAGTATCCGTAGTTTCAGGTGCTGCACATCTAGTATCTTCACACCATAGACAATTGCCTTCAGATGACCCCAAAGATAAAAGTCTAAGGGGGTCAGATCGGGAGACCTTGGGGGCCATTCAACTGGCCCACGACGACCAATCCACTTTTCAGGAAACTGTTCATCTAGGAATGCTCGGACCTGACACCCATAATGTGGTGGTGCACCATCTTGCTGGAAAAACTCGGGGAACGTGCCAGCTTCAGTGCATAAAGAGGGAAACACATCATCATGTAGCAATTTCAAATATCCAGTGGCCTTGAGGTTTCCATTGATGAAGAATGGCCCCACTATCTTTGTACCCCATATACCACACCATACCATCACTTTTTTTTGTTCCAACAGTCTTGGAGGGATCTATCCAATGTGGGTTAGTGTCAGACCAATAGCGGTGGTTTTGTTTGTTAACTTCACCATTCACATAAAAGTTTGCCTCATCACTGAACAAAATCTTCTGCGTGAACTGAGGGTCCTGTTCCAATTTTTGTTTTGCCCATTCTGCAAATTGTGTGCGCCGATCTGGGTCATCCTCGTTGAGATGCTGCAGTAGCTGGAGTTTGTAAGGGTGCCATTTGTGAGTAGCTAATATCCGCCGAAGGGATGTTCGACTAATGCCACTCTCCAGTGACATGCGGCGAGTGCTACGCTGTGTGCTCTTGCTGAATGAAGCTAGGACAGCCACTGATGTTTGTTCATTAGTGACAGTTTTCATGCGTCGACATTTTGGCAAATCCAACACTGAACCAGTTTCTCGAAACTTAGCAAGCAGTTTGCTAACTGTAGCATGGGAGATGGGTGGTCTCGTAGGGTGTCTTGCATTGAAATCTGCTGCAATGACCCGGTTACTGCGTTCACCAGATATCAACACAATTTCGATCCGCTCATCATGTGTTAACCTCTTCGACATGTCAATGGCTGTGAACAAAGAGAAACTTGTAAATAACTCATGAACGAATAAAGTTACTTTAAAACCGAGCACACCATTGTTTTTCTTGTGAAATTCCCAATAAGTTTGATGTGTCACATGACCCTCTTCCTATTGAAAAAAACAAAAGTTGGATCCAAAATGGCCGACTTCCAAATGGCCACCATGGTCACCACCCATCTTGAAAAGTTTGCCCCCTCACATATACTAATGTGCCACAAACAGGACGTTAATATCACCAACCATTCCCATTTTATTAAGGTGTATCCATATAAATGGCCCACCCTGTATATTAAAACACGTACTTTAACAGTTGGGTTAAGTCTAGAATCTGGAAAACCAAAACAAATATGTATATCCATGCTATCTTAAATAAAGGTTATCCTTTTACGAAAAAAAGAAAATGAGTGAATATGTGCTCAGGCTTATGCGGAATACATTTTCCATCTCTTCTGTTTTTGCAATCAGTCACAAGCCTCATAGGCGTGCCGCCATTTTCCAATGATCGACACAACATCTAAGAGGCACACTTCCGGGTAGAGATGACATAAACATCAGCGCATGCTCTGGGTTTTCGCCTGAGCATTGCATTTCTATAACTGAATTTGAATTAGTTGTTTAGATATGTCTAATACAGAAACAGATGTATTAAGAGAATTTTGTAAAATAAAATAAAATGAAAAAAAATTGTGACATCGTCCTTTGAGCGATAAAACACAAGATAGCGCTGTTTTTTTTATCAGGCGAAACATCTGGCGCTCTCTATACGCTAAGGGTCCTTGTGGTTTTAATGTTTTGGCGCCACCAAAGAATAGAGTTGAGTAGAGTTTTCTAACTTCTCTGCTTTTTATTTAATACTTTTAGGAAATATACATGTATGTTTTTAGTGAATATCTACATTAGGAAATGTATGTTGTTTGAAAGAATGTTTATGTAATCGATGTCAGCTTATATTATTGTTATATATTATATTGTACAGGTTTACCGTAGTTACGGTAACTAGTATTTACTGGTTAGTCTGTTTACTGTAGTAAATTAAACCCCTGACGAGCTGCTGAAAAAAGCAAGAAAAGCAGTTCTTTAGTGACTGGTACAGAAGGCTGGTGTAATGACTGGTGAGTTGCTTATTGTATTCATTGTATTGTATATGATAAATCACCTTAGCACCAATGTAAGGGTTAACATACCTTCCACCCTACACCCCCCCCCCCCCCCCCCTTAATAGTTTTCAATGTATGTGGTACAGAACAAATACGAATGCTTTCTAAAATACTGAACTGCTATAATATACATAAATTACCAGACTGTAATTCTAGCTGTCTTTATGATAAAAGCTGAGGACAAAAACCTGGACATGCTGCTTTCCTTATTTGAGGAGAGTCAGGGTGATGAGCCAGAAAATTCCTCTTCCAATGAAAGGGAAGATAACCTGGATGGTCTGTTCGATGAAGACGATGTTGATGATGAAGACGGTGAAGGTTATGTTGAGCCGGAGGAAGAGGAGGAGGCGACGTTGGAGAAGTCCAGCACAGATGCAGAAAAGGAGCACAACAGATCTAAAGAGGACTTGGAAGGTGAGATGAGTTGAAGTTGCTTTTGCATCGCACTTAATCTAATACAGTATATATGTAAATTACTAGTTTAAAAAAGGGGGGGGAAAGCATTGTAGTATCAAGTGAACCGTGCTGTTACTGTCCTGTATGTCTTTAATGAAGTTGGTAATGTTTTTGCTTAAGTAGGAGACATACTCGACAGGGACGTGTTAATAGAGCTGGAATCAAACCTTTGTTTTCTGTACCTAAAATGTATTTGTTCCTGACAACATAGCCAAGGAATCTTCAGCAGTAATTTAGTGACCTGGTGTCTTTTTCAACATCTGTCTTGTCTGTCACCCTTTTCCTGGCTGATTTAGCATAAAGTACCTGTGTGAGGCCTCGGCTGATGCTGACAGCTGTTCGCTGAGGAGTCATTACTGCAGTTGCTTGTTAGTTCAGGACTGGAGTTTCCTATAGTCTATTTGAGCCTCCAATAACGAACTGGATATACTCCATATTATTTAAACACATCTCCTGTTATACTGAACCCTCAGTCTCACCCTGCTATCCATTTTCACCCAAATGAGGATGGGTTCCCTGTTGAGTCTAGTTCCTCTCAAGGTTTTTTTTCTTACTGCCATCTCAGGGAGTTTTTCCTTGCAACTGTTGCCGTCGTCCTCGCCTTGCTCATCAGGGACAATCTTATCGTTTTGATTCATACACATTCACATTTCATACAAACTTAAATAATTCTTTTGATTGTGTCAAGCTGCTTTGCGACAATGTCAATTGTTAAAAGCACTATACAAATCACATTTAATTGAATTAATTGAATTGAATTTGATTGTGTTATAATTCATGTACCGCCTGACTCCAGAATAAAATAAAATGGCAATAGTTGGTGATATTAACGTCCTGTTTGTGGCACATTAGTATATGTGAGGGGGCAAACTTTTCAAGATGGGTGGTGACCATGGTGGCCATTTTGAAGTCGGCCATCTTGGATCCAACTTTTGTTTTTTCAATAGGAAGAGGGTCATGTGACACATCAAACTTATTGGGAATTTCACAAGAAAAACAATGGTGTGCTTGGTTTTAACGTAACTTTGTTCTTTCATGAGTTATTTACAAGTTTCTCTTTGTTCACAGCCATTGACATGTCGAAGAGGTTAACACGTGATGAGCGGATCGAAATTGTGTTGATATCTGGTGAACGCAGTAACCGGGTCATTGCAGCAGATTTCAATGCAAGACACCCTACGAGACCACCCATCTCCCATGCTACAGTTAGCAAACTGTTTGCTAAGTTTCGTGAAACTGCTTCAGTGTTGGATTTGCCAAAATGTGGACGCATGTAAACTGTCACTAATGAACAAACATCAGTGGCTGTCCTAGCTACATTCAGCAAGACCCCACAGCGTAGCACTTGCCGCATGTCACTGGAGAGTGGCATTAGTCGAACATCCCTTCGGCAGATATTAGCTACTCACAAATGGCACCCTTACAAACTCCAGCTACTGCAGCATCTCAACGAGGATGACCCAAATAGGCACACACAATTTGCAGAATGGGCAAAACAAAAATTGGAACAGGACCCTCAGTGGTGGCTCAGTGGGCTAAGGCACTGAGTTACTGATCGGAAGATCGGCGGTTCGATTCCCAGCTCAGCCAGGTTGCCATTGTTCGGCCCTTGAGCAAGGCCCTTAACCCTAACTGCTCCAGGGGCGCTGTACCATGGCTGACTCTGCGCTCTGACCCCAGTTACGCTGGGATATGCGAAGAAGGAATTTCACTGTGCTGTAATGTATATGTGACAAAATAAAGGCTTTACTTTACTTTACTCAGTTCATGCAGAAGATTTTGTTCAGTGATGAGGCAAACTTTTAGGTGAATGGTGAAGTTAACAAACAAAACCACCGCTATTGGTCTGACACTAACCCACATTGGATAGATCCCTCCAAGACTGTTGGAACAAAAAAAGTGATGGTATGGTGTGGTATATGGGGTACAAAGATAGTGGGGCCATTCTTCATCAATGGAATCCTCAAGGCCACTGGATATTTGAAATTGCTACATGATGATGTGTTTCCCTCTTTATGCACTGAAGCTGGCACGTTCCCTGAGTTTTTCCAGCAAGATGGTGCACCACCACATTATGGGTGTCAGGTCCGAGCATTCCTAGATGAACAGTTTCCTGAAAAGTGGATTGGTCGTCTTGGGCCAGTTGAATGGCCCCCAAGGTCTCCCGATCTGACCCCCTTAGACTTTTATCTTTGGGGTCATCTGAAGGCAATTGTCTATGTTCTGAAGATACTAGATGTGCAGCACCTGAAACTACGGATACTGGAAGCCTGTGCTGGCATTTCTCCTGCGGTGTTGCTATCAGTGTGTGAAGAGTGGGTGAAGAGGGTTGCATTGACAATCCATCACAATGGGCAGCACATTGAACACATTTTATAAGTCGTCAGAAACTTTTAAATAACTCATGAAAGAATAAAGTTACGTTAAAACCAAGCACACCATTGTTTTTCTTGTGAAATTCCCAATAAGTTTGATGTGTCACATGACCGTCTTCCTATTGAAAAAAACAAAAGTTGGATCCAAAATGGCCGACTTCCAAATGGCTACCATGGTCACCGCCCATCTTGAAAAGTTTGCCCCCTCACATATACTAATGTGCCACAAACAGGACGTTAATATCACCAACCATTCCCATTTTATTAAGGTGTATCCATATAAATGGCCCACCCTGTATGTGTGTGTGTGTGTGTGTATGTATATATATATATATATATATTACAGTATATATATTTGTTTGCATTTGAGGTGGCTGAATGTTGCTATAAGTGTACAGCTGGCATGCTCTAACCTATCCACAGCTTGCAAAGTTTGTTTAGAATTGTTACAAAATCAGAAAAAAATTAATATTGAATCTCAAAGATTTACAAAATCACAAGATAAGTTGAATGGGCACCAAGGTATCATGCTAATATCATGTTGGCTGGTTGTTGGTGATATTTTTAATCATATCCATGACTAGTCAACATCTCCCAATCTTCAGAGAACATCTCTCAATCTTGCATGCTGCCTTCTGAAATTAGTGCATTTAGTGTTCATTTGTATATACACTCCCCGGCCATTTCATTGTAGTATTGGGTTCTACCCAATTTTACATTTTAAACTGCCTTAGTTCTAACTGGCATAGATTCAACAAGTTGCTAGAAACATTCCTTAGATATTTTGGTCCATGCTGACATTATTACAGTGTACCTAATGAAGTAGCTGATGTGTGTATATTTTTACATATGTCTTACATGTATTATGCCATACATGTGTTGTATTGATGATGCCATTTTCAACAACAGCTGAGTTGAAAAGCATGCAGGAGAAGATGCAAAAGCTACAGCAGCAGCTGCAGGCGTCACAAAGGTGTGCAGATCAAGTCTCCCGGACCAAACATACAGATGACAACGTTTCCTCACAAAGGCAAACAAGCATCAATAGTTCACCAGCAACCCAGCAGAGCACAAAGACTCTGAGTAGCAGACAAATCAAAGCAAATCAGGGCAGCAGTACGCCTCAGAGAGCAGCTGCAGTGATTTCCTCACCCCAGTTCTCAGCTGCAGAGATGACTGGGAAAATGCCGAACAAGCAGCGGGCCGCACACCAGCTCAAAGCAGGTAGACATTTATCATGTACTTATGTAAGACTTTTCCTAATGTGATTTTTGTCAAAATGATCTTTTGCCTTTTAATAAGATTAATAAAAACATGAACATTAAATATAATACATAGTAAGTGAAGTAAAGCTAATGACATTTTTTAAAACAGCTTCTCCAGAAAACAAGAATTTTTTGGGTCTGAGTGTGAGTGACAAGATTTCACAACCAGTGAGAAGTAGCAGTACAGTCAACAACACAATGAAATCACCACCAGCAAGCAAAAGTGCTGATGTGGCCCCTCCCGTTGCAAGACTGGCTACACCCCGAGCTTCCGTCACTCAGGATGTCACTGTGGAGAAATTCTCAGGTCTCAGGCTTAGGTGTGTATTTTGTCTTTTAAAATGAAGCCATAGATTATGTGCTAATAGAAGGGCATTAGATGGAAAATCCGTTTACTTGATCGGACATTGACTTGGTATTATTTTGTTAAAATGTGTTAGTCTGTTTGTAAAGCTAATATAAAAATATATTTTCTTGAAGAAGTAATTACTAAATGATAGTGATTTTGAACTGACATTGTGTCATACGATGCCATTGATTTGATTTTTTTTTTTTTTTACTCCTATTACTGTGGTGTCATGGTCTTCATCCTTTGTTCTTCCTCTTTAGGAGACCTCGACTGTCTTCAGTCGAAATCGAACACAAAATGGCTAACCGCAGAATGATCCGGCTTTCACAGTTGCCCGATCGACTGGCTCGAGAAAATTTAGAGGACAGTGACTGGGTCACGTTTGCTGTTGTGATAAATAAAATCACCCCACAAAGCAAGAATAATGTAAGCAAAAAAAAAAAACAGGTTCAACATTATGCATTCATACATATTGACATTCGGAAAACAGTTAAATTACCCATTTATAGATTTAACAACTAAAAAATGTTTTAAAACGATTTTTTTTGCAGGGGAAAACCTTTAGTATCTGGAAGCTGAATGACCTTCATGACCTAGATGTGACAGTATCACTGTTCCTCTTTGGGACTGTTCACTCAGACCTGTGGAAGACTGACACTGGGACAGTGATTGGTATACTCAACCCTAATCAGATGAAGAACAAAGATGGCTCTAGTGAGGTGAGATAATGTCATCTTTTGACTAGTATGAATATTAAAGAATTTGTGTACGTAATAGCATGCATCACTTATTAGATTATATGCAGGTTATGCTTTTTAATTTAGCTGATGAAGCACTGAATGATTATTATTTTTATGTGAATGAGATTCTCCACCATGTTGAGCACTAGGTGGAGACACCAGCTGGTAAACTGTAGAGAGAGAAATTTCTATACTGTAGCTTTGCACATGGCCCTGATACTATTTATTTACAACGAATCTAGTGTTAATGGGTTATCAATTATTAATAAGGATTGCTTTTGTTTGTGGTATTAGATATAATAATAAACACAGCCCTTGTGGGAAAATAACAGGCTCCCTGAAAACAAGAATACTGTTAAGTTATTAACAGAAAAGTTGGGAGAATTTAATATTGGTAGAAAAATATAAATTTAATGAGCAGTCATTGTAAATAACAATGGAGTCAGTATTATCAAAATACTGACCAAAATAACAGTTGTTCATCGTTAGGAGCTGCTTTTATTCTGGTTTGCAGTGGATTTCTCATAGTGATTTTAATTTCAACGTATCCTTTAGTATTCTTTTACATCTTGTTTGCTTGTATCTTGTATAAGCAGTGACCTGGGTGCTGTAACCTTACAGTTTCTCTTTGGGATTGATAAAGGTCTCTATCAATCCAGTTATATTGAATGGAAAGGAAGCTTATTGTTCATAATTAAGCGATGTCACAAGAGAGGGAACTTGAGTTACATTTTTTAAAACCAATACTTACTTCATATGTCCTCTTATTCCACTTTAGAAGATCAGCTAACTTCTGGGGTTGAATCCCAAATAATGTTAAATGGGAAGTTAGTGCGCTTTGTAGTGTGTGCAATCCCTTGATCCACACATCAAGTATTGTCCTTGGTTAGGGGTTAAAGGGGGATTTAGAATTCTTTCTTGTTTTAGAAGCTGGTTGGCTTAGTAGCTCACATTTGCTGTGAATGAAACAGCATGGACGGTTCAGGGAACCATTTGGAACGACTTTGAAGCAACTACTATGTAGACAAGGTTGTTTAAGATGAGCTAACATTATCAGTGTTGCTGAAAGTGCTTCTGTGGCTGGTTTTGAATGAGCTTTTTGGCAGGCAGCTGATCTCTCCTCAGTATGGAAGACTTTACTAACCTACTTTTATGCTCACGCATGAACTCCGTTAGTGTAATTAACGATTGCTAGAACACCCGTGATGCAGCGTGATGCGTGTAGTTAAATGTTCCAGTGCTGTTATGCTCTGTTATCACTACTCGTGGAATGCCTCTCGTCCAATGAGTACTGTCAGAACAAACTGTTGTAAAATAAGCAATATGAGCTGTTTAAATAGCTGAAATTAATTGGACAAACTCAATAAATACTCTGATGTTTTCCATTACATTGAGATGCATTTATTTTAAATTTGTCTTTATACTCAGATCTGATGCAGTCACATTTCTTTCTACAGCTTTGCCTTACAGTTGACCATCCACAGAAGGTCCTGATTCTGGGAGAAGCCATGGATTTTGGTACTTGCAAGGCCAAAAAGAAAAACGGAGATTCCTGCACACAGCTAGTCAACTTGGTGAGACTACCTCTTTTAAGGAAACTCATGCTTTCGTTTCTGTTGGATTTGTGTTTATTTTCTCTCTGTCAATAGTATGAGTGCCAGTACTGCCAGTACCACGTTAAAGCACAGTATAAGAAAATGAGCTCAAAGAGGGCCGATCTCCAGTCCAGTTACTCTGGCACTGCCCCTCGTAAAGGAAGAGGCAGAGGAAGTTTACGAGAACGCCTGTGCCAAAGTGACTTCCACTACGGGGGTCTGTCGTCTCTTGCATGTGCACCATCAACGTAAGTTATTCCTCTCTTTTAAAGGACAATATATTTGAACAAGTTCAGTTTTCTAAAACTCCTTTAACATCTTTTGTCTGAAGGACTGCCCCACAGCCTAAAAAACAGCCCTCAATTCAGGCAGTATTGGCTTCCATCCCTAACAAGAACCTTGGTAAGCTTAGAATAGTAAGAATAGTAACTGATTAACTACACAGGGTATGATGTTTAACTAAGTTCATTTTACAGGTGGGCTACAGGCAGCATCTGATTATTTATGAAAATCACCGGTGATAATATTTCCATGATAACAACAATAGAATAATAATAAATCTTCATATAAGTTAAATGGTTGATAGACATGCTTGTTTATTGTGTTAATCTTCTTTGTCATTTCTAGCCATTAATTCAGGTGAGGTGACGGGATGTTCTGATGACTTCCGAAGCCTAATGACCATGCCTACACCAGGAGCTCTAAATATAAAAAGGCATCTAGGGCAACCTAAGACAAAGGGTACTTGACTTCATTTGTATCACAAAACCAATTAAGAAAAATCGTCTATAATTATATTTCGCCCAGTCAGGCATGTGTGCTATATGGAGTAAAAAAAATAAAAAATCAAAAAGCACATTTGGAGTGTCGGGTACATCAGGGTTTCTGCATATCTTGTAAAAGCTGAGATTTTATTGACAGGTTCCAGGTCATGGAAAACGCCTAAACACTAAGAAAAAATGACAGACGTTTGAAGCAAGAACTTGTTAAGAGTTACGCTACTGCAGTTATGTAGCGTATTGTTTTCTCAGCTGATGTCTCACGCATCTATATCCACATGCAGCAGTGTGCCTAGGCACCCATCTAAAGCTTTTAAATGGATTGAGACATTTAAACCTAACCAGTCCCTGGTCTCTTAGTCAGTACGTTGGTTTACTTCTACTATTTCAGTAGCATTTGTGGTTAAATGATAATTAAGAGGTCAGTGTATTTGTAAGTATGTCAGCAGATGTGTGTCATTATGAGATTTCCGCACTGTGATGTATATAAGTCATGGAAAATACTCTGGAAAACGATTCAGTTTAAAGAATGGGAACCCTGTGTGTGTATGACTCACCCCCCTCTCCCTGCTCTACCAGAGCAGCGTTTAAGCGTTTTGATTTTGTGCACTAACCAAAAACAGTTGCCTGTGGGACACAGCTCTTTCCAGCACAAGTGTTATTACTTAAATACATCAAGTCTTGTGAGTGGCTTAATGTTAGTGCTCATGGCTCTTTTCTGCTGTGCGTTTAACGCAGACCCTGCCGGATCAGCAGTGCAGTCCATTTCTGCTGCTCAGCTGCTCAAGCAACAGAAAGCACTTCACCAGCAAAGGTTTCAGGCCAGGCAGAAGAGGGCAGAGGACATCCAGAAGAGGTGTGTGCAAAAAATAAATAATGGAGCAAATGAAATGTGTTGAATTATTGAACTGACTTGGTACGTTTTCCTCAGGGTGCTGCAAAACACAGGAGGTGCTGTGATCCCAGCTAGACCTTCCATAAATGGGGCCTTACCTAAAGCAGCATCGGAGGTTCCCAAAGGCTTCTCCCCACCTAAACCTGCCCTGTCCACCCCTCCTATACCCACCTTGGGACGAGGCTTCACAGAGGGAGAGGATATTCTTCTGAACATTTCACCTCCTCCATGCAAAAAAAGCATCTCCGCTGCAAAAGTATGTGTTCCTTTAATCACAGAGAACAGGATTAGGCAGGCAACATGATGAGAGAAACAAAATGTTATTTTTGACTGGTTTTACTTTACAGTTTTATTTTGATTCAGCATAGGTTCATGTTTAAAGTGTTATTGTAATGATTATACAGTATGTAGTTTAGAAGTAGATGAGTATTTTGCCATGCGTAAATCTGTTTTTATCTCGTTTATTTTGACAGCAAGATTGAGTGACATTTGTGTCTACATGGGCTTGAACAATTGCAAATTATTAACAAAAAAAAATATATACACACACACACACACACACACACACACACACACACACACACACAGGGGTTACAGAAACACTGGCCAATTTAGTGTTGGAGATGTCATGGCTAAATTTGACCAGCCTGGTTGCCAATCTTCATTGATTGCTAATTAAACCTTCACTCTGCTCTTATTGGTGGAATCTGCAGAGTAATAGCACAGTTTTGCTTAAAATATTGCAGTCCACACATTATGGGTGACATATCAGAGTTCAAAAGGGGACAAATTGGTGCGCGTCTCGCTGGCGCATCTGTGACCAAAACACCAAGTCTTTGTGATGTATCAAGAGCCACGGTATCCAGGGTAGCATACCACCAAGAAGGACGAACCACATCCAACAGGAGTAACTGTGGACGCAAGAGGAAGCTGTCTGAAAGGGATATCCAGGTGCTAACCCGGATTGTATCCAAAAAACATAAAACCTCAGCTGCCCAACTCACTGCAGAATTAAATGTGCACCTCAACTCTCCTGTTTCCACCAAAACGTCCTCTTGCGTTCGCCAGGTGCTGCAATATCATGGTATTTCCTAGGCCTAATGCTTGTGCTAGATGGGCGCATCACTGCCAAGGACTACCGAACCATTTTTGAGGACCATGTGCACCCAATGGTTCAAACGTTTTATCCTGAAGGCGGTGCCATGTATCAGGGTGATAATGCATCAATACACGAAGGCAAGACTGGTGACAGAGTGGTTTGATGAACATGAAAGTGAAGTTGAACATCTCCCATGGCCTACAGTCACCAGATCTAAATATTATTGAGCCACTTTGGAATGTTTTGGAGGAACGAGTCAGGAAACGTTTTTCTCCACCAGCATCATGCAAGAAGAATGGCTCAAAATCCCTCTGACCACTGTTCAGGACTTGTATCTGTCATTCCCAAGACGAACTGATGCTGTATTGGTCGCAAAAGGAGGCCCTACACCATACTAATGAATTATTGTGATCTAAAACCTGCCGTTTCAGTTTCATTATCCAACCCCTGTGTGTGTGTGTGTGTGTGTATATATATATATATATTATGGCATGCCGTTTAGGAAAATATTCATGAGAGAACTTAATGAAAACTCTGAATATATTGAATGAAACGTGAGAATATTGAATGGATTCCGAATATATTGATTGAAAAATATATATATTGAATGAATTCTGAATATATGGATTGAAAACTGATATATATTGAATGAAAAGTCTGAATATATTGAATGAAACATGACGTCATCGAAACACAGCGCCATCTTTAGGAAGGATGAGTGAGTCGGCGAGAAACTTGGTTGCTGCAATTGTGAGAAATGAAGAGATGGTCAACTCTTTGATGAGTGCGTGTACGGCCCAAAGTGGTGGCGCAAGCCGCACTCTACGGATTACGGACTACGGATGAAGAAATATATTCGCTATTTCACCGCGGAAGACCGGTGTTATGCGCTAAAATGCTCCCCCGCCACAGATTGCACCCCCTATTTAATCTCCGTCGAATATTATATTAGACCAGAAATTTCTAGGTTTATGATTTAGAAATTACAAATTAGACCAAATGGATTTGATTATAAAATAAGCATTATTAAAAAAATTACATGTTGTATAGGGGAAAAATATAAATTATTATTTTTTATATACAAGATGTATTTTTTGATATTGCTTATTTACTAATAAAAATAATTTCGTAAAATTTTTCATCATAAATATTTATTTAGTGCAAGCATTTTTGTATTACATGACAAATCCCTGTAAAATAAATGTGCCACAAAATAAACATTATATGAGTATTTGTATTCATGGTCTCGACACCTGTCACGTGCCAAGGGTTAATTATAATAGTTATATCATATTTGATAACAATAAACCTATGATATGATATTTATGTTTTAATATAATATTTGATAGAGATTATGTAGGGGGGGCGGGGGGGTGCAATCTGTGGCAGGGGAGCATTTTAGCGCATAACACCGGTCTTCCGCGGTGAAATAGCGAATATATTTCTTCATCCGTAGTCTGATACTGAGTGCGGTTTGCGCCACCACTTTGGGTCGTACACGCACTCAGCAATGTGTTCACCATCTGTTCATTTCTCACAATTGCAGCAACCAAGTTTCGCGCCGACTCACTCATCCTTCCTAAAGATGGCGCTGTGTTTCGATGACGTCATGTTTCATTCAATATATTCAGACTTTTCATTCAATATATATCAGTTTTCAATCCATATATTCAGATTTCATTCAATATATATAGAGTTTCAATCAATATATTCGGAATCCATTCAATATTCTCACGTTTCATTCAATATATTCAGAGTTTTCATTAAGTTCTCTCATGAATATTTTCCTAAATGGCATGCCATAATATGTATATATATATATATATATATATATATATATATATATATATATATATATATATATAAAATGTAAAAAAAAAATTTTAATTATTATTTTTTTGGTTGTTGTTTTTGTTTTTTAGGGTTGTCTATATTAATGACCCTGTCTGTTTTTAAGTCAGTAGTGTTGACTGGTTCCTGTTTGTCTCCTCCCTCAGTTGGCTGCAGTCAAAAAGCTTCACGCAAAAGGAGTGGCGCTCGTTAAAGATGACCCTAACGCTGTGAAACGCAAGCGACCCAGCAGCAGTGACATCACAGCCCGAGTGGAGCGCAGCCTAGTCTTACCTGAAGGTCTGGTCTTCAGTTGACAGTGTGGCCATTCTGCCATATACTGTGTATAGCTAAACCCTAAGCTCACACTGAACTTAATGTCCTCTCTAATTTCAGGGGAGAATGGAGCAGAACAGGAAGCAGAGGAGCCAGCTCAGAAGAAGAGGCGTGAGCAGCTAGATTATATACAGTCTGAGGAGTTTCAGCGCATTCTGAACGCCAAGTCTGCCAACTCCTGGATAATGGGCGAGGTGGGTGTGTGTTGAGTTGTTACCGTTAAGTCTGTTAGTAATTTGCTTTACAAGTTGATGGATCTACCCAAAATAAACACAGACAAGAAAAGCTTATTTTATTACAGTTTAAATTCATGGCAAGTCTCTGATGCTGTTTACCACAAACTTCTAAGTGCAGTTTGTTGGATATTATTGTTGGATAATGTATTAATCTTGATTTATTTTTTTTAAATCTTGTTGGTTCTTGGATATTGATCATTAAATCTGTAGTCTTATTGATTGGTCTCTTGAATAGCCATAGAAATAACACATATACATCAATCAGCACATGCATAAATCACTCTGTGCTCTATAAACGGGTGTCCATGAGACATTGTGGGCAGATTTGGGCAAATCATGCTCTCCTCTAAGTGTGTTAGGCTGCCCCCTGACATTGCATGAGCAGTTGGCTTCACATGCCTCGGTGTGTGAAATGGACGAGCCATTTGACAGGTGGGAATTGCCATGAGTAAAAAAAGGATAAAATCAGTGTATTAGTAATATTATTAATAATGTTTTTATTCTGTGAAAATGATTGGAATCTATGAGCCATGTGCAGCTTGTAAAGCATATGAAATGTATATCTTTTTTTTCTTTCTTTTTTAAAATCTAATTATGTGTAATTCAACACATTTTGAAGCTTTGTTACTCTTTTTATATTATTATTTATCTATTTTTATTTATCTGTACTTAGGTGGAAGAGAAGGTCATGCAGGATTACTTTGAACCACTGGTACAGAAGGAGAAGTTGGAAGAGAAGATGAAAAGCATAAGAGAGATGAAATGTCGAGCAGTCACCTGTAAAACTGTGAGTTGTACAGTATATTATTTCCGTCCCTCAAGAGTAACAGCGTTTGACCCTATTAGCAGGCAACCATTCTAGAACTGTTCAAGAATACTTTCTAAACTGTTTGTTAACTTAGAAAAACTCTATAGAGCGATTAAAAGTCTGTGGCTCAGTGCATATTTATCTGCCTGCCTCTTGCTAATTCTCATCAAATGCTTCTGAATCATTGGTCCTGCATCATTACACTGCTGTACATAGTCAAAGTCTGTGTACATAAACCCAACATAATGATGATTAAAACCCAACAGAGGGGCACGTGTTAACCATAATTCTTTCATCGGGTAAAATGTGAAGTGTGGACGAGGGAACATTTTCTGACTAAACATATTCTCTAGTGGTTTCCAGCCTAATCACTACTCTCGACATTTGTAAAATCCGGCAGGCGAGAGTTTCTACGTGACCTCCAGCTCAGCATTACTATACTGTATACTGTGCACTGCTCATAACGCACTACGATACAGACACTGTAAATAGAAATGCACTACCCATAATTGCAGCTCATTACTCACTACTGCACATAAACTGTAAACACTTAGGATTGCACTATTCATGACCGTTACACATATTGTATATAATAACCTCCCTCATTCCACTCTCCATAACAATTTTCTCACATGTATAGAAGTTTCTCAGACCATGAATATCATAACCATGGTGTACAATATCTTTCTTCATTGCATTCATCTATAATCATTGCACTCGGTGTAAATAACGCCTTTACTGTGTACTGTTTACATACAGTATGCAAATTATTTTGCACAGGGACAATATGCACTTCTGGTTAGGTACTAATTGTATTTCATTGCCTTGTATATCATACTTGTGCAGTGACAATAAATTTTAATCTAATAACTCTAATACTAATCTAATACTTTTTACATAAAAGGTTTTTCATAAACAACTGGGAAATATCCGGCCATTTTCACACAAGAGTTTCTACAGTTAGGTTACACAGAATTTAAAGGCCTTGTTGATGGAGGTCAAAGGAAAATGAACAGATTGGTTTGACCTTCCAGCATAATGATCATAAATGCATCTTGACTTGCACAAATCATAGAAAGCTTAATGTGGACGAACTACTGTATAATAGCAGATGACCATGTTTTTACCTTTTCAGTTTGGGCAAATATATGTCCGTAATAGGCTCAGAATTATTTTTCTTTCTCGTGAATATTAACTAAAGCTCTTGACCTGTAACTGTATGCTTTGCACTGTGCTGTTGCCACTGAACTGTCTGACTGGATAAATGCATACATGAAATTGAGAATGATGAGCCTTTCTGTTCTGCAGTGTAAGTACACACACTTCAAACCAGCAGAGCGCTGTGTAGAGGAGAAACACGATTACCATTGGCATGATGCCGTCAAGCGTTTCTTCAAATGCCCTTGTGGCCAGAGAAAGATCAGCCTGAGCCGCTTCCCCACTACAGCCTGCAGGTAAGCAGTAGAAAAAGCTTCAACTTGATGTTTCTTCACTTTTTTTTCCTGCACGTCTATTTATTATATATACTTTTTACTTAAATTGTGTTTATTTTTATTTAATGACATCAGTGTCCTCTATTTCAGCAACTGTGGTGTGTTTAAATGGGAGAGAGACGGCATGTTGAAGGTACCATGAATTTTTTTTTTTATATATATATGTATACTTTCGATGGAAACCAGTAATGCCTCCTTGTTTAGGGAAAATGTTTTGTTTCAAGTGACTTATCCTAAGCTCTACCGTTTTATTGTTATTTTGATATTAATTCGCTTTGTTGCTGTTTACATTTTTGGAAAAATACAGGCTAGGGTAACAGAGTTGAATAGAATGATCAGTTTTGGTAAACAAAAGATTTCAGGTGATAGCTTAAAAAATAATGCCTTGTCAAGATGATCTTCTCATGGGAATGTGGCAAAAATAGATTTAGAAATTAGCAGAGAGATGTGCTTAACAGTTTACATCCACACCTATTTCAATTCAGTAAGAAGTTGCAAAGATGAGTTGTAATCTTTTACAATAGCATAATATGTTCATGGCACAGTGGCTTAGTGATTAGCACCGCCGCCTCGAACCTCCAGGTCCCAGGGGTCGATTTCCGTGTGGGGTCTTTGTCATGTTCTCCCCGTGCATTGTGGGTTTCTTCTAGGTACTCCGGTTGCCTCCCACAGTATAAAGGCATGCAGATTAGGCTAACTGACGGTCCCAAATTGCCTGAATTGTGAGTGTGGAATAAATACAATGTTACAAAATGGAAATAAATACAATGGTCACCATTGGCCTCCATTGTCCCTATTTGGACTACAAAGGTTCCTAGATGGATGGGTGGATTGGACAGAATATTGGTATTATAACTGGTATTATTGGTATTATTATTATTAATAATAATAATAATAATAATAATAATAATATTAGACCCATTTCATTGTAATTAAAAAATCTGACGCTTTTGTACTACATTCCAAAACAAAAACATCCAGCTGTGAGTTATGCAAATTTTTTTACCCACACTGTAGTGCTTAAATTTAAAATATGCCCAAGAGTCACACTGTTAATTCTAAAGAGCTCAAAATCCTGATTGATGCTGTGTTGAATAGGAACAGCCACAAAGCACCCTTTAAAGGGTCAGCATAATAAGGCGGGGCCTGAGATCAGCCAATTATGAGCCTAGTCTCTTCAAGTTGAATTGTTCCTTCATCTGTTTTTTTGTTTCTTTAGGAAAAGAATGGACCCAAAATTGGAGGCGAGCTGCTGCTGCCGCGTGGTGAAGAACACTCCAAATTCCTCAACAGTCTGAAATAAAGCCAGGAGTCTTTATTTCCTGCTATCTGCCTCAGTCCCCCAGCCCTCCTCCTCTCACACACTGCTCAGGGAGTCTTTTTATTACAGTGATGAAACTGGAAGCCTCTCAGTTTTCCCTGAGCCTAGCCGAGACTGAAAAGCTGTTAATTTAGAGCTTTTCATATCAGCACATAAGGCGTGAATGCAGTACTAATGTAAATTATTTCAATAGATATGCAGCTCTAATTTCAAGTTGGATAACACCAACCACCATATGTCTGTGTTTTTTTTTTTTTTTTTTTTTTGTATTTTATATATTTTATAGTATGAAAAATTTTTAAAGCATTTTCACTTTTGAATTATGTGATATAGTGCTTAAATTAAACAAGCTTTAAGTCTTTAAGTTTCTGCAATTCTTTTTCTATTACCAATATAACTCTCCCAATCAAGAAGATTGATTTTTGCATTGGTGTTGATGGACCATGACAGCCAGAGTACCCCCTTTGTGTCCAAGTGAGCTTTTACCATCAGTGCATGTCTCAACTTAAGTGATCAGAAGCAATTAGTTGTTTTTTTTTCCTCCTGTCATCCAGGTGGTTGTTAGGGAATGATGGGCAGAAGTGCTGCACTTCAGTAAATCTGTCAGCAAAATGGTCCATTTCATTGTCTGGGCTTTCAACTCTGGAATGCTTTAAGGCTTGATTCTGCTCCCAGCACAGGTCTGCTCTCTGTTACAGTGCTGCATCAAGTAAGCTCCTCATGCTTTAAATCCTTTTTTTGTTTTTGTTTCACCATTTTGGTTTATTAATTTATTTTTTTGAGATTTAAGTCAGTCTTTTAAGGAGTAATTTGCTAACAGTCTTAAAGTGCAATAGTTTAGTGTTTTTTATTTTATTTGTTTTTTTAATGCAAGTGCGGAGGGAAGCCAAGATCTGGCTTTGGCTGGAGAAAATAGTAGGACAGTTCCTATTCAGGAATGGAAAGTATGGAAGAATAATCTGACACTTTTTAAGTCTCAAGAACTATGGAAAGCTTATATGGGATAATATTTTTGTTTCCAAACTTTGTCTTTTATTTGTAGCACTAATCCCTGATGATTAAGTACTGCTGCCTTTGCAGAAATGTAATATCTGGTGAGTGATGAGAGTGCAAAACTGATAAAAGAAAATAATGCAGAATGAAAAGATTCCTTTTTTTATTAGGGTTTTTTTTGTTGTTGTTGTACTTTATATTTTGGTTTAGACATTTAGTTATACAACACATATGAATACACATTTTGTAGTATTTATTGGTTTTCTCCTAGAAAAGAATATAGTTTCAAAATGGAAAATGTGCAAACCATACCCTTTCAAAATGATGTACTACTTGATCTACTTGAAAAAAAAAATAGTATACAAGATTCTCATCCAGGGTGTACTTTTATTATAACCATATAAAAGATACAAAATGCTAGAAAATTTCTACAATTAAAATAAGTAATTGATGCAAGTTAAGAATGAATATAATTAGATTGGACTACAAGCATTATACTGTATATCCACCACGTTTTGAATTTTGATTGCACTTACAAGATAAATATAAAGTGCAGAGTAAATAAATTTTAGGAAACAAAAACAAAGGCACCCAGCCTTGCTATAGATGTCTGTGCCACTCAGCCATGCAAGGTTATATAAGACACTCAGTAATAAGGGCGGTGATGTGGGTATTGTGGGTAGATCCCATCGTAGTGATACTCCCTCCATTGCTCGGTATTCTCCCGGTTCCTTTCAAATTGCTCTGAAAATGGTAGGAAATGGTACAAGCCATTACTTCAGTGACTAGATATAATGTGAATTGACTCAAACTGGTTTGTAAATTGTATGTTATTATTTTAATGCATATCCAAAATGAGGCACACACTAACCCTATAGTACATGACCCTGGGAAACCAGTTCATGTTTTAGCTATATCAGAATGCCTCCTACAGTATGCTTTTCAGAAAAAAAGTCTGTCAGAGCATGTTTTTTCAATCTAGATTAGCTACCTAATGACTTCCACGTTGACTATAAAGTCCTTGTGACGTTTAAGTCTTTGAATGGATTACCTCCAGCACCTTTCTCATATCATGAAGCAGTGTAGCTTAACCATGAGCACTTTCCTCAGGTGGGTAGGCACCCTGTTATTCCCAAGAATTACTCACTTCCTATCTTGTTTCCTACATCACACAAGAGTTCACTTATTCAATTTGTCTAACATGGACTATTTGGTTTCACTTTCACGTTTTTGCAGTATATGCAAAAAAAAGCCGTGCTGTTCCTTTAATTTTTCCAAATAAATATTACAAAAATGAATAGGATTTACAAACACACGCATTATGTTTTTTCAGAATAAGGAAATCTGAGTAACTTTTTTTTTTTTTAAAGGTCAGATGGACCCTTACAATTTCAAGAGGACAAATTATTTATTTTACTATAAGCTTTGGTATTGCAGCTTGTGTTACTTTTCAAGTTCTACACTACCATGTGTAAAACAGCAGGTTCTGATTGTGTGGTTTAGTGTGCTATTTCACTCATCAGATGCTGATTACTCCTCTAGACAGCAGAAGCTTATTAATGGGCCTGTGGGATTTTTTTTTTTCCTTAGGACTTTGGAGCCAAACTAATCAGAGCAAGAGCCACGTCTCACCATTTCGGGTTTCCTCCAGATGGTTCTCGTACTCATCGCTCTGTTCATCATAGTACTCCCTCCTGCGCTCAGAGGCAGCCAACTGCAACTCATGCTCCGCTGCAGGGAAAGAAAGCATTATTTTTTTACTTGTTGGGTAAACACTGAAGCTGACTTTAATTTGATTAGATTTTTTTTAACTGGCTGATGAGTTGAAGGTAAACTGAAATGGCACAGTCTAAATTCCTCCATAAACTATTGGAAACTAGGAAATAATCCTAATTATAACAAACTGAACAATTCCTGTGGCTCATTAATTGAATGAAAGAATTATAGAATTATACACAAATGTCCATTTGGGTTGATTTGCCTTCTGTGGGCAACCCGAAGCCAAGCACGGCATTCAGTTCAGGCATTTTCGAGTCAGTTGGCTACACACAGCCTCCACGTTGACACACTTCATACAGCTCATACATAAAAATCCCACATACATATACATGGCACTTAATTTTACACATAACTGGAGTGCAGTGTACGCATGCAATACTGAAGTAATTGAACCTTTTAGATGTACAGTAGTTCCCGAGCCACAACAAAGTACCTAAGGACCAGTCACCAAAACATTATTTCAGAGCTCCAATATAAATTTTAACTTGGTTGCATAACTGAAGCAGGGTATAATATTACAGCTATAGTTGTGACACTTTAATTTTTCAGGATAATTGATGTGACCATTTTTGTTCACTTTCATAGGAATTTTTAAAAAGTACCCAGTGCAGAGTGGTTGGAAGCATTGCCATTAAATACCACTAGTAGTGTTCTGTGCCATGTTTGCTTTGGTTAAAAGCTGCTTCTTGTTCTATTTAATAATGCCAGTATTATACATGCACTGGTTGAACAGTAATTTCCAACCAAAAAGCTTCATTGTGCTGGTCACTTTCTGGTTAGTAGCAATTATTATAATTATTTTAATCTTACCAAATGTTAACCAATAAAAATGAATTATTTTGGGTAGAAATTACTGTTCAATATGGTGCACAAGAAAATTGCTGCAACTTTAATGGAAGTGATGTCCATAGTAGGATAAGCACTTAGCTGACTGCAGACATTTGAGAAGTTTGGACTGAAATTCTTACCATTACTTGCAGTTGAAAACAAACAATGTCCCATGAAGTTACATTCCTTTACTACCACAACAGTTTTGTGATATTACTGGCATACAAGTTTGCTATGGCTTTCAATGGAAATGTATTCTTATTTTTAATATTCTTTTAATTTATCATCTTTGGAAATCACTCCATCTCAATGTTAACATTTTATGTCAGTAGACAAGACAAAATATCGTTCAAATCATACATTCTACTTTTAGTCATTCTAGTCATGGGCTGGGTTTGTCTCTTGGTTCTGACCTCGGACACCCCTGGTGTAATCAGTGATTTAGGTTAAGGTTATGTAAAACTTTTTAAAACACAAAATTACAACAGATAATCCCCTGCTTTTAGTGTTACTTCCAAAACCGTGCCCCCAAAACTCCATGGCTGTGTTGGACATCTGCATGTTTTTCCGAGAAGCATTTTGAATTGGAGATTCTTCTTTTTCCTTAACCCTTGGTTGTAGACCAAGAAATTCGCTAGGTTTCACTTAAGGATTTGGTTAGGTCACTTTAAACATTTTTAAATTAAATTAAATAAAAAAAAGTTTAGTTGCTAGTTTTGAAAAAAAAAAATGTCTGGGGGAAAATTGACCCATTGTAGCTTAACTACAAATTAGAGGCTTAGTGGTGAAACTAGAGGTAGCTAGTAAAACAACTCAGAAGTAGCCAGAATCTGGATCAGTTAGCAAATAACATTAATGTTATTAATTTAGCTAAGTTTTTCCTTGCCACTGTCGCCGTCACCCTTGGCTTGCTCATCAGGGACAATCTCATTATCTAGACACATTTTTCTTACACATATATACATTTCCATAAGTCTTCTTTTCATTTTCTTTTCATTTCTGTGAAGCTGCTTTGAGACAATGACCATTGTTAAAAGCGCTATAGAAATAAAATTGAATTGAATTGAATTAATTTACAATTTGGTAATTAGATTTTATAACACTGGTCCATTTAAATTAGGTTTAGTTAAATTAATCTAAAAGATTTGTTGTAAGTATTAATAGTTGCTATTAAACATAAACAAATTTGTAATGAGGGAGATACTTATGTTTGAGGCAGTAAAGGAATGGTATGGCCTTTTGTAGGAGTCTTTGTAGGTTTTTGGGGGGTTTTTTGCACACACAAAGATTACATCTTTTTTTTTATCTTTGCTTATTTGGCTGAGTGGGAAATGGGACTGGTTTTTCACTGCTTCATTCTGACAGCTGCCAGAATACAAAGAGAACTTTAAATCTCTGGCCCGATCATTAAGGACAGTATTAATCTGGCTTCTATTTTCTCTCTGTCCTGTATTTGCACATTCCACTCTCAGCTCCAGCTGCTTCTTTTTCTTCAGTCTGCATTCTGCAGCATCCTCACACGCCCACATACTAGCTAGAAAATAAAAAGTGTCTGCATGCGTGTATACGCGCAGGTGTGTGTGTGCGCGCTACCTTGCTTCTCACGGGTAAGCATTTCCACACTGTCCTGGTGATCCTCTTGGCCAGCTTTCCTCTTCCTTTTGCAACACTCACAACCATTCCCACACTCGGACACTACAAGTGTTCTCTAGTCGTCATACCTCCCGACTGATTAATAGTCAAGTTGCTTCCCTCACAGTAGCCTCCAGCTACTGTATCTATTTCATATAAATGAGTAAAGGGATAAGCCCTCCTATGTGATTTAATGCTTAAAAATATGTGTTAGACATCTGACACGTCTTGGTTAAGTAGGACCAGATCACAATGAAACTCACCTACATACTCTGCATATAATTTTGGGGACCTGCGGCCTCGACGCTTGAAAAAGTTTGATGCATCTGATGGTGGAACGAAAACCTTCTTAGGTCCTACAGAGTAAAATGATTCAAGAAAGGTTAAACAGATCACATACAGTTTTTTTTTTTTCTTGGAGCACTTTTTTTCTTTTCCTCTGTGAATGTTTTACATTATATTATACATATATTATACAATACATTATATTACCAGAAGTATGTGGACCCCTGAACAGTCACACATACTGTACAGTATTTATTTGTTGAATATTGCATTCAAGATTTAATCTCCCATTGCTGGTATAATAACCTCCATTCTTCTGGGAAGGCTTTCCACTAGATTTTGGAGCGTGGCTGTGAAGTGTTCCCAGCAGAAAGTTCCCAGGGAACTTGCTGTTGATGCTAGTAAATGCACATACAGTTCCAAATTGATCTTTGTCATTTACTTCGTGTTGATGTAATTAGTACAGTTTTTGCTGCTTTTTTATGTACGTCATGGTAATATTAAAAAAAAACAAATAAACAGATAAATGCCTTGTGTACAAGAGATATGAGATACAGTACATGCCCTGTGTGCAGAAATCTGTTGCGTTCGTCTCCAGTCGGGATTTCTCCTATATACATCTGTAGTCCATTAAATTTCTACACTGTGTTTAGAAATCCAGACTGGACAATGCTGTAGCATAAAGGCTATAAAGAAAAGTTGATATTTTGTTGTTTTTGAAGTTGTTTTGGAGTCATTAATTTGACATTATCTTCAAATCATTTTATGAAAGTCATTGTAACTTCCAAAAACAATGCTGTTCCGATTATGTATTTGGAGTGGACAATGTCCCTGTAGTGTTGCTGCATGAAATTATCATGTAGTGTTAACGCTCCTCCTCCATTGTTCTCATTAAGCCACAAGAGCATTAGTGAGGTCAGCGACGGCGAAAAGGTCTGGAGTCCCTCAGTTCACTCCAACAGTGTTCAGTGGCAGTGAAACTCAAGTTCTTCCATTCCAGTCTTGGCAAATCGTGTCCTCATGGAGTTTGCTTTGTGCACAGGGGCATTGTAATGTTTGAGCCTCTTAGTTCCAGTGAAATAAAATCTTTATGCTATATTATACAACTCGTGTTTTTAAATTTGTAGCAGCAGTTTGAGGAAGACCCATAAATGGGTTTGATGGTTAGGTGTCTGAATATTTTGACCATATAGTGCATCTTGGTAGGAACAGACAACAATCCAAACACCTGACAGATTCAACCTTGTGGGGACATTTCGCTTGTTACCACAAGGAAAATGTTTTAAAAGTTTATTATTATAATTTAACAGGTTATATTTTCGAATATATAAATAAATGGTTAAACAGTAAGACAAATATATATATGTGTGTGTGTGTGTGTGTGTGTGTGTGTGTGTGTGTGTGCTGAACTCACCCTGACTTTCAGTGTCTTTTTCTTTTCCACGCTTCATTGCTGCACTTTCTACCTCAGGCAGCACTAGCAGGAGGGGGGGACGGAAATAGTTTTAATAAGAGGAGGGTTTAGTAAAAATATTGATCTTAGTTTTTGTGGAGAAAATGGAAATCAGCCATCAGCAGAGTTTCAGGCAACTCAAATGTCTATTTGAAACCTTTATAGGTTTTCTACAAATGTGCATTATAAATCCATATTTTACAAATTGTATGTCTAAATGAGATTTGACAGAAAACACCATTTTACACCATCTCATTAACTACTGTTTATTGTAGATTCTTCATATTTATTACATTGTTTAATTGTCTACCTGTGCACCCTTCAAAGTGAAAGTATGCACTACATCATTTAAAAATCTCTGGAATAAAATATTCAAAGAAAGAAAAAATTCTTACCTTCTAAAATTTTATTCTAAGTTAAGCAGTACCTTTTAAAAAATCTTTAAAATGACATGCAAAATTTCTGACTGCATTAATTTTAGTTACATACTTAATACTTAATAGTTAGTTACATACTATCATTTTAATAGCATTTACATATTTTAAGTCTTGTTTGTGCTTTGAATATATTTCTTGAATATTATCTAATAATTATATAAATATTGACCTCAGTATGCTTACTTCATTTTAAACCATGTCTGAGGCACCTTGATCTACATTTCTACTAATAAAAGGTGCTATCTGAATAAACTTTGAATGAGGCACTCACCAGTTAGGATGAGGACGATGGGGAGCAGGGCGAGCAGAACTATGTGCACCCGGGCCATGGCTCAAGCAGAGTGTGTTGTGTGAGAGTTTGTGTGCTCCAGGTAGCAGAATCACAGCAGTCAGTCAGTCTTGGCAGAAGGTACAAGAGAGGGAGGGAGAGAGAAGAAGGGAAGAGTGGGAGGGTATGAGATCTAATTCTACAGACCCAAGGGACACAGAAGCGGCAAGGGAAAGGGGGGGGGGGGGTGATGGGAAGGAGGAAAAATAAAAGGTCAAATGATAAAGAACTGATGATGGTGAATTGGCAAGACTTGATGTATGGTTGCAGAAAGTTTGATTTGATGCTTTGATTCCTACTTTAGTTAGCACATTCTATTTACGTCATTGATTTTCAGATTAGCGTTTTATAGAATATTTATCAGCTGCGTGTCTGATAAGGGGTTTGAATGCAACTGTTTGTCGAGTAGGAAATTATTTACACTTGGTTTATAACCTGAAAGTTGTTTTCGTACCTAAGCACTCACAACCACCTACATCCACTCAAAAGCAGACTGAGATTAGCGAGCCCTTATGTGATGTGACCCTCAAATCACAGTGCTATTTACAGTGTTGGTACTGTATTAAATACTCTAATATCTAAGTCTTGTATCTACACAGTAAATTTGCTTTAATGCACAGAAATCTGCAGGTTTAAAAGGATGAAAAAGGTTCAAGGAAGAAGAAAATGCAGAAAATGCTTGCATATTTCAGGTGTAAAGACTGAGCACTTTAATGTCAGTCACATGGCAGTATTTAACAATTTGCAGACAGGAACTGAGGGAAGAAAATTTGAGGTGATTTTCTTCACCTAAAGCCATCCGAGAGTGGTGTGATTTGTGTGTGCGATTGTAAGAAAAGTGACACACGCTATATAATTGCATACAAGTTTATCACAGAAATTTGTTTCCATTTGTTTTCACAAAGCAACCTGTATTCATGGAACGTAAGAGCAGGAGAGAAACATAAAGACAATAAACAGATGGGTTATAAGAGAATATGGATAGGGATGGATAGGATTTTCTTTTTATAGAGATGTGAACCTTCACATGAACTTTTTTCTGTGTGTGTGTGTGTGTGTATTTGTGCAGTCCTGTAGAAAAGTGTAGTTCTCATATAGGTGGATATGTTAGCTATTTTTATTATGCAACATAAATGCTTCTTTTGGAATATCTTTTACAGATGTAATACCTAATTAATTCAGCCATACTTTATAGAAATACAGGGTGCGCAGGTATCTTACCTTTACCTTTAAACAATCTTTGCACTTTGTGTTCATGTTTGAATACCATTAGGTATTTTCTTTGGTATGTTGCCTGCATGAGATCGGAAGCCGTAATAACATCTCCTACTGCACACATGCAGATCTTAGTACAAAAACAGAGCTTGTGGAAATATTACTCTTAGGGCATTTTAAAGAAATCCATCTTGCTCTTTCTGTCTCTTATCCATCTTTTCAGCGTATTAGTGAGTTTCCAGGCAACAATTTGACACATCAGCAAGAGTAGCTCATGACCATATATATATATTTTTTTTTAAGGACAAAATTAATAATCACTCACCTTCAAAAACATAAACAAAAAAGTATATCATACCTGACATTAGTATGCTATAAACCATCTACTTAATTTTTAAGTAAACATATAATAGGCTGTTAACAGTTAAATACTGTTTTGCTGTATTGCTGGAAGGATGAATAAAACTATGCATGCAGAAGTGTAGGCTTCTGTTCATCTCGTATTAAACTGACACTTTATAATCCTTTATTTTAAACCTTTTTTGAGAAAATTACACAACTGCCCTTTGACTTTATTACACGGATGCAGTAGACAGAGAGCTGGTTGAAAACTGTCAAAGGGTTTACTTTAAACAATCTTACACTTTGTGGTGTATGTCTCTCTCTGTTTACAATAAAATCAATGACGGCAAATGATAATTAACCATAACACTACTGAATTCATACAAACACACTATCATTTCCTTTCTCTCCAAGGTAGAAGGTGTGGAGTTGATGCAAAATGTGTTCTGATTAAAAAGCCTTGCTTACTAACATTATCCATTTGAAAAAGAAATTACTGAAATTAAGGCTGTATCATGTTTTGCAGTGTGGAAAGCAGCAGCGTTTTTTTTTTTTTTTTTTTTTTTTTAATAGAGATGTGAACCTCCACATGAACTTTTCTTTCTTTATGAGTATGTGCAGTCCTGTGCAAAAGTATTAAGGCATATGCAAATAAATAGGGGGGAAAACAATGTTCCCAGAAGAAATTCTCCAGAACACTCAGTAAAACCTAATGTGGTGTAAAAACCCTGCTTAAAAATTATCCATAGAGTTAGATAATGATTTGTGCAGTTATATAAATAAAACAGCTGTTAGGTTTTACTGAGCGTGCTGGAGAATATAAGCTCCTCTGTTAACTTTGTTACACCTGCTTCTTTCTATTTTCAAATCAAATTAAAAAATGGTACCTTTTTTTTTTTTTTTTTACTTCTTTAAAGTTTTTCTGGTTCAGACAAATAGAGAGGCCTTCTTTTGTATAACAAGATGATGTTAGACCATTTCTCAAAACTCCCCCCACTGTTAGCCATTTAAAATAAGAAAAGATTTTACCAGCTGATCCCAAAGTAATGTGTAGTGGGTGTATGTAGACAGTTACCTTCAATTAAGCAATAGATTAAGACATGTGTCCTTAGCAGAGAGAGAGAGATCACATTAACTGTGGATAAACTCTAACAACCAGAATAGGTCTAATCCAGTGGTTGAACTGCAGGATGCCTCTAAGAGTTTAAAGATCTTCTACATACTTCAAACATACAGTCATACAGAAGGAACATGGAGACAAAGCTGCAGGAAAATCGAGAGTGACCTGTGATTGTATGAAAACCATTACAGGCTTTAAGAAGAAAGACAGTAATGTAATAGATGATGTTATGAGGTCTATTGAGTTAAATTGGGTCTACAGCAGGTTTGACTGCCTTGTCCCCACTGTTACTAATGCCTGTCCACTTTTAACTTCCTCTTCTCCTTAACCACAGTCTCTATCCCTCACAGCATGCACTATACCCCCTCCTCTGCTGATCAGGTCAAATGACTGAGAAGGTTCCATTCCAGCATAGCAGCTGGCCCAGATAAGCTCTGCCCAGGAATGCTGAGAGCCGTCCTGAAGAACCAGGTGAGCCCCTTCAGTACATTTTCAACGTAAGTTGGGGAATGTCCCTGACCTCTGAAAAAGCAATTTATTCATTCCGTCCCTAAGAAAAGCTGCCAATGATTTCAAGCCAGTGGAGTTGACTTCTCACATCATGAAAACCTTTGACTGACTGACTTCTCAATTTCCACAGACCTTAGATCTGCTCTGGTTACCCTGCACATTCTTTGATCTCTCCAGTGCTCTCACAGTACAACTGGTCAGCACTGAGGTAGTTAACGTTGAGGTGGAGAGGATAAATACCTAGGACTACTGCTGGACAACAAACTGAACTGGTCAGCGACCACAGAACATCAATACAAAAAGTCAGATGTTCTTCCTGAGGAAACTGGACTCTTTTAGAATCTGCAAAAAGCTCCTACAGATGTTCTACCAATGAGTGGTGGCGAGTATTCTCTCCTATGCTGTAGTCTGCTCGGGACGTGAACCTCAAAAGCAGAGATGCAACAAAATTGAAGGTGTTTATGAGAACGGAATCTGTGGTTGGCTTTAAACTTGACTAGCTGGAGCTGGAAATTATGACCTTGACGTAATTGGGATTACTGGTCATGATGGTCCCACTGCTATTCGTCCTTCTCAGGTATACTGTACATGTAGCTCTCCTTTCTTAACAGACTCACTGCTAACAGTCATATTTATTTACTCATCAAGTACCCAAATCTGCATCGATGTTGAATACCTCAGTGTTGCACCACTCACTTTTTGCACTACTTTCACTTGCTACATTTTAATTTGCACTAGTCTATCCACTGAATATTTATCCTCATTGGCCTAATTTGTACATAATGATCTAGTCATTTCTGTCATCTAGTCATTTCTATTGAAGCATGGGTCACCTTTTTTTTTTTAATTCCTGCACACTGTACTGTACGATGAAAGAACATTAAGAGCTTTCAGACACACTTTATCTGTCTCTATCCACATGTACAATCTCTGACCAGATCAGTACATCAGAACTTTTTCCTAAATGTTAGACAATGAATTCAAACACAGTTATCCTGCCTCACTTACAAGTTATAATAAGTGTTTAAAGGAATCAAATGAATGTAAATGTATTCACTTATCCTGTGTTCCACTACAGGTACTGACCATTTTTAGCTATTTCCCAAGGAACTGGATGACTGAACTGATCTCCTAGTTATACCCAAGTTACATTATGTCAGCCCCATTGGCATCCAATCGATCCATGCTGAAACAAAGAAACCTTGCTTATGTTACCTGAAACCATTAGCACTCAGTTGGTGTGCAAATATTCTCTAATGCAAAGTGTACAGTATACAAAATATAGGTTCCAATATGTACCGATACAATGAGAATTAAGACTATTTATATGCATTTAAGATTATTAACACAATAACAGATGTCTTAAGAATCGTATTATGAGCAGGCAACTGTAATCTTTTTTTTTATTCACCTGTTGATGGTTTTTGCACTCATTTATTAATGCTATTTCCTAGTGTTTATGCACAGGCTATTTTCACACTCACATACCCAACCAGTTTTGAAGTGAGGATTCTGTAAACAACAATTATGCTGCCACCTGGTGTTCACCATAAAGGCTACAAGATTAATAGTAATCTTTGCTCGACTTTTCCAACACCATGAAAATTTCCACTGTCAGTTGACACAATCACCCCTACTTGCTAAGGCCTAAGAGTTTACAATTAAATCTCCTCAGATACTTGCTTTTCACAAGTTCTTCTCTGAAATGCTCTATACATTTCAACATAATGTGCATCAAAACTGGTGTATCCTTCCTGTTGTCCTCAGTGTCACTTCTGTTTCTAGTAAGATTATCCAAGCAACCATTAGGGGACACTGCAAACAGTAGCTTGAGTAATCTTAAGTAGTGTGATTGTGGAATAATGGACTTGCCTAAATCTATTACCGTCAGAAACCAGAATTTTTATCAAAATGAAGCAAACTTTATACACAAGTCTTTGTTATGGAGACAGGAGTATCAAAGGCAAACCTACAGGGATAATAACAGTGCATGCAAGAGATCATCACATAGCAGATCAGCTTGTGTTTTATGACATGATACACAGCTGGCCAAAAAAGGCGAAATGTCAGGAGGGTCAAATTATTGAGTATTAAACTATTAAGTATTAAAAATAGTTCGAAAAAACAAGGTTTAAATGTTTTTACATTTTTTGTTTAAAATTAGTTTTTCTTCCTTGATGGTATAGGCATATTCCAGGACTCAAAAAGAGAATAAATTGTTCTGGCAGCATGAGGAATCATTTGCAAACATGAACTGGTCACCACATTGTCAAATCTAAAGGCAGCAGAATGTAATATTTGAGACGATATATATATATATTTTTTGACCGGCAGTGTGTTTGTCAGAACAATAAGCTATGTATTTACTGAAATACTTTAGGATGGTGATGTTTTTTTTTTTTTTTTAGGTTGTGAGAAAAAGTGTAGAAATCACTCACAGAAATTTAGACAAATCATTTTCTAAAGTACTCGTACAGATAGTTTGTCATAAATTTAAAGACCTTCTAGATATTTTTGTCTACTTAGCCAGTATATCAACTATTATTATTATTATTATTATATATTTCTTTATGCTTTTGCTATATGGCTTAATAGTGTGGTCAGGGGTTTTTCTTTAAAAAAATTCTACTTAGTTGACGCTGAAATTCATAATTGTAAGTATATCGTAAATGTCCAAATATTGTTCGGGCTGTATGTAACTAAATTTAAACAATCCTTCTTCAGCTATTTTGGTCAGCTTCAAGCTCCATATTAGTGTTGCTTTTAAATTAACACAAGTCATATAGTAAATTATGTTTATTTTCCCATAATTACAATAAACTATTCATTTCAAAATGTTTAAATAATAAGAAAATACATCACACAATTTATTTTTTTTGTGCAAACAGAACTATGTGGAATTAAAATTAGCAGAATTTCTCAACATGTTCATACTTTCAGTTTAAATGTGGTGTTTGCACTTAAACAGAAACCATTTTCTCTGTGGCAAGCAGATTAGATTTGGCTTACATCTGACCTCATTCTGATGTGCTGTTCCCGCACACTGTGATGAAACGAGGTACAAAATTTTCTTTACCATTAAGTGCTCTCAGACATACTTTAACTGTCTATCTACATGCACATTATCTTTTTATCTTTTGAACAAGCAAAATTCTTAAAATGTTAAACAAGGGATTCAAACACAGTTACAGTTATTATTACTGTTGAAATAGCAGCTTTGTACCTACAGTATTTCCTACACTATTAGCCCATAATTTAGCTAGCTTCATTGCTTAAACCATAGCCTCCTGGACAACATGATTACACTCTGTTTTGTACTGTCGGTCATTCTTCTGAATGTATGTTATTGCATTAATACACAGACATTCAAGTGGGGAATACAGATCATAGTGATGTCCTTTCTCCTTGGACCAGGCGTCCCCTAAGAGCCCAGGTATCCTACAAACACAAAACACAAGGTAAGAATACACCAACATCAGTGTGGATGCTGACATGGACAGTGCCACCCAGGAAACCAACCTGGAAGGAAACAGTAGCATCACTCCCAATTCTTTTGCGAGCAATCTCTTCCACTTCCTTACTGATGTTCTCCTGAGTTGTTCCATCCACATCAATGTAGTGACAATCAGCACTGGCATAGTGACAGGAGATGGCCTAAAACAAGCACACACACAGACATTTAATTGATTATTATAAACAAGTGTAACGAACTCATGTTGTAATGATTTATTTGGTATTAGGTTTTACTCATACAAATACTACTGAGTCATGATAATGTTTTATCTCAGTATGGACGCTTAATGGATACGTAAAAACATAAAACCAGCTCTGACTGAGCAAGATTAAAAAAGCAGAGAAGTGCACATCAGATGATGGACATGACAAAATGATCCAGTACAATCTGTAAGTGATTGGACAGTGACATTTTCCTGATTTGAACATTGCATTGAGCACTCTGGGTATGAAATAGAAAATACAACAAAAAGTTACAATGCAAATTATCAAGTTCGATCCAAGGACTGTCTTTACCTTTCGAAAACCCTGTGTCTGGTTCCTTCCTGAGCCATGGATAAGCAAAGGATGAAAAAACACTGTGTCTCCTTTTTCCATTTCCAGGTGAACTCGTGGATTTCTGAGGTTGTAGTTTCTAATGCCATGGTACATTTTGTTTACCCCACCCTGAAAAGAGAGGAGCTTTGTGTGTTTAGAGAGAATATCATTCACACACATACGCTTAAAGACACTTACTGTGCCTAGCAATAGTATTCATACCCCTTGAGCTTCTCCACATTCTGTCACGTTATATCCACAAATGTAAATATATTGGGATTTATTTTTACTGGTGGGATTTTTCCCTGATTTTCTCCTTAATTTAGTCGTGTCCAATTCCTCCCCGTCACTAGGGGGCTCCCACATTAAGGCTACCACTGCCACTCAGCCGGGTGGGCGAAGACTATCACGGGTTTCCTCCGAACTACATGACGCCAGTCGACCGCATTTTGTCGAACCGCTCGTTCATGAACCGTTGGGGGCGGCGTAACACACTTTGAAGACAGTGCTATCCGCTCCTTCCGCTTGCGTGAGCTCACAGACGCCCCTGATTGGCTGTAGAGCCGTGATTAATGTGGGAGCACTAAGTGCCTCTCATCCCTCCCCTCTGAGAGAGTTCGGCCAATCAGCTCTCTCTAGACCTCCGGCTGTGAGAAGTAACAGCATCGCCCGGGAATCGAACTCGTGATCTCCGGATGATAGGAGGCCTTTTATTGGGATTTTATGTGATGGACCAACACAAAGTGGCACATAATTGTGAAGTGGCAGGAAAATGCTAAATAATTTTTTCTTACAAATTAAAATTTGAAACGTATGGTGACATTTGTATTCCTTCTTTACTCTGATACTTCCTACAATCCCGTGAAACCAATTACCTTCAGAAGACACCTAATTAGTAAACCTAGCCCATCTGTAGTCCAGTGAAGCCCTGCGAGGTTTGTAAAGCACATAAATAAATGTGTAATCAGTTACATAATAGGAATTTTGACTTTTCTGTAAAAAAAAATAAAAAAAATACTGCTACAGGGGGAAGAACACTCAGTAACATGTTGTATTCTCATGGTGTAACTGTGCACTCAAGGTTCTCCCTATTTTTTACTAAGATTAACAAACATGAGGGTCCCTAGTGGACTAGTGGCCCAGGTTTGACTCCTAGTAAGGGAACAAGGCCAGCTGCTGGGGGTTGTATAGGCAAGTGTACACCTGGTGCACCATGGGGAGGGTTGTGTTCAAAAATCTGTGCCACATAAAGCATATGCTGAGGTGGTGATCATCTGTAGTCACCACTGGAAATGGAGAGCACCAAAAAAAAAAAAAAAAGCAATAACAACAATATATTGCACCGTAGCTTTATTTAGATGCACATTACTCTATCACATCAGGCTTGTAGTACTGTGGTTAATAGAAGCCCTATGAGGTGGACATGTGACTGTGCCATTGGAAGAATTTACAGTGGAAATGAAAGTTAATTGATCAGCCTCAAGAAAAATAATTAGCTATTTCTCAGGATGATTTTTTGCTACAGTAAAAAGTAATTCATTAGTCAGCTACGTGTGCTTACCACTGCACCTCAGCCCTAAACCTTCTCTTTTCCTTTCTCTCACCTCCCACTCCGGGTAGACATGCTCCTGCAGGGTGCCCTTGTGCGTGCCAGGCAGCACTACCAGGCAGCCATTCTGGCGGGTTATTTTCTCCATTGCTGTCCAGGAACAGACGATGCGATCAGCTGGCCGGAACGGGAAGTAGTGCAGGTCCTGGTGCATGGGGTGGCGAGAGGTCTTCTTTCCTGAGACACAGCATGTACATCTCTACACTACTGCTCTGAGATTACATCTTGTTAAAAAAAAAAAAAAAAAACTGATGTACATGTTAGTATGTGTGCACGATACCTGTATCAGGGGGTTTGTTGATAAGCATGGTGTGCATAGCCATGATATTGGGACCCGTGAAACACTCAACATACTTTAGAATCTGTTATAAGTACACGGCAAATTTATTACAATGCCTTCTAAAGCCAAAGCAAAAAGTTTAAACCTTTTCAACCGCCTCAACCTACTAGAGACGCAAACGTTATAATGTTTGTGTGAATATGCGTGGACCTGAGGCAGAGTACAATAGCGGAACAGCTCCGGATCCTCTTGGTAGTCCTGAAGTTTAGTCACAGCCTTCTCCCCCTGCACAAACTCAGACTTAGCGATGGTCACGTCTTTCATTATTAACAAGCCAGGAATCTTCACATCTCTTTTACAAATATGCTCAAACTCTTTCCTGTAGGTACACACACATTTATTTGTGAAATATAGTTATTTGCTTTACACATTTACAAACATGTCATTTGCATAAAATAAGCATGTGTAATTTCCATGCACACATTAAGGTTTACAAAGTAAAATCAAGGGAAAAAGTTGTGTATGCACACTTTTGCTTATGCCTGCAAAAGATATTTTTATAACTAGGAGATATTTTTTTAAGTATTTAGAGCTAGGTTAATCATACCTCAGACATGATTTACAGACATTTACACAAAGCAAATTATAATAATGATGATGATGATGCACTTTTATAAAAACTTGCTATATGTAGTTTTCAAATCTCCTAGGAACTGAATCTACCCTGCCCAAAAGTGTCCAATTTAATCAAATTAATGTAAAGTATTCATTTTATCTATGTTACACTACAAGTACTGACAATTTTGAGGTATTTCCAAAGGAACTGGCTGACTGAACTTATCTCCCAGTTATATCCAAGTTACAATATGTCTGTCAATAATGTAGTGTATGCAAAATATATGTTCTGATATGTACAAATACAATAAGAGTCATACCCATACATATAACATTTATACCCATTCAAGGTTATAAATACACAAAATAATGTGTACAGTAATGTGTTCCGATTTTTTTTATGTGTGCGCTATTGTAATTTACTGTAACACTGCTTTTTCTTGTTTGTTGAGAGGAGACTCGTCCATGGTTTTTACACTTATAAAATACCCTATACCCACCCAGTTTTGAAGTGAGGCTCTTGTAATCTGATAAACAACAATTATGCTGCCACCTGGTGTTCACCATAAAGTCTGAAAGATTAATATTGTATTAATTTTGCTTAGACTTTTCCAAGTAATAAAAAATTCTTTTTTTGATCCTGACACAATCATTGGCTTGCTATTTTACATTTCAGTTGACCCAGCTTGCCTGTCAGAATTGTTTCTCAGAAAAACCTTATACATTTCAACATGATGTGTATCCTTCCTGTTGTCCTCAGAGTCACTTCTGTTTTTAGTAAACTTAATTAAGAAACCAGTAGCTGACACTGCTAACGGTAGCTTGAGTAAGCTTGTGGAATAACGGCCTTGCCTAAATCTGTTGATGTCCTCTTCAGAAACCAGACTTTTGATCAAAATGAAACCATCTTCTTCATATGCAAGTCTTTGTTCTGGAGAAAGAACATCTGTATCCAAGGTGAACCTACAGGCATAATAACACAGTAGATGCAAAAGATCATCACATAGAAAAAAGACCAACGTATGTTTTATGGCATGATACTCTGCTGGCCAAACAAAGACACAATGTCAGTAGGGTCAAATTATTGGCCTACATCATTGTAATGCATACAGTACAATGGAAAACAAATAGTAGACAATCAACTTTGTGGAAGAGCGTGACAATAAGAAAACTACCTGCTACTAAGGCCAATGAGAAAAAAAAGTCAAAGTCTGTAAATCAAAGCTAAAGGCAGTGTAATATTACTGCAACCTTAGTGTGGGTGTCTTTTTTTGGCCGGCAGTGTCACAACAATCAATAAGATATGTACTTACTGAAATGCTTTAGGATGGTGATATGTGAGGTTTTGAGCAGATGTAAAGGATGTGTGCTTTATTACAAATATTTAAGGAAAATAAATATTTTCTCTTATCAGGAGGGAAAGTGTAGGTATCAATCACAGGAATGACCTCTAATTGCAATTTTCCTACCCCTATCTGAATACACATAGATTTGGTCCAAATCCTAAATCATACAATTTTTTTTTTTACACAGAGCAAGATTTTCTTTAAATATTGCAAATATGTGAATTCTTTATGCCTTACATAATATTTTGGCCAAAAGTATTGAGACAATTGATATTCAATGTGTTTTCAAATATTTGAAATATGACAGCCAGGATAACAAGAATCATTTGTTATTTTATGCAATAAAATTGCTATAGAACAATCAATATTTAGTAGGAAGTCTTTTATTATTTAAATCCTGCTGGATCCGGCTGGGCAAAAACACAAAAAGACATCTGCAGTACCCTGGTGTCACTCACTCAATACATGCCTGTTTTGATCTCGAAGATTATACACAGAAATTTGCTACAGAAGTTCACAATTCACTTGACACCCAGCTTTAGAAACAGCACCATGCAGGACGGAAGAGCACTATAGAGGGTGGTGTGATCTTCTGAGTGCATAATCTGCACCAAGCTCCCTGGCCTGCACTCAATCTACAGCAAGCGGTGCTGGACCAAGGCCACCTCAGCAATGGACTGTTCTGAGCTGCGGTCAGGAAAGCGCTTCCGTTCCCTGCAGGATATTCAGGCCCTCAACCAGAATAGCACATAGGACTAAACTGATCGGGCTTGCCTTTGTTTCCTTTACACCTGTGTTGGAGCACACTACATTACTCACCACATGGCACTTCTGCTCTCATGCTGCACATCTCTTGTTCTTGTTTAAACAAAAAAATGAGGACTAACTTGCACTTTATAACGGACAATAACACTGCTGCTGACATGCACATCACGTCATTCTATACCTCATGTTGCATGCATGTCATACCTACTGTACGTTTCATCTCTTATTATATTCCACATTCTGCACATACTGTTTAATTCATACAATTTATATTTAAAATTTTATTCTATTTTTTAAAACTTGGTAAATTGCAAATTGTAGTTTTACACTCACTCATCTTCTATACCGCTTTATCCTGTATTCAGGGTCAGGCCTGGAGCGAATCTAAAGAGGTTTAGGGCACAAGGAAGGGTACACCCTGGACAGGCTGCTAATCCATTGCAGGACACACACACATACACTCATTCACACACTACGGGCAATTTGGGATCGCCAATTAGCAACATCAGCATGTCTTTGGACTGTGGGAGGAAACCGGAGGAAACCCACCAACTCCATGCACACAGAAACGGGAATGGAGTCCGTAATAATAAAAAAAAATCTTTGTATGGCAAAGAAAATTAGATTTGAAAGTGAAAGTCCTGCCACATATTTGCTCCATACATTAACTAAACCAGGTGGTTCTAATCAGCACAACTCGTTAGACAGATAAGCTGTAAGTAATTAGTGACGTCACCTACTTTGTGCACATGAGAAAACTATAATACATGGCATATTTTGTCTTAATACTTTTGGCCGCCTCTGTGAATTAAATAGTTATTCATTTATGACTACAAAAAAAAATCTAAATCTAGTTCTTCTTTTTGCCAATAAAAGGTTTTTTTAAATAACAAAAAAGCAAAACAATGCAAACGGCACTTTGCTTTAATTAACACTCTAAAAAAACACTCTTATTTTGAAATAACTGTACATTTTTGGCGTGTTAATTAATCAATAACATTAATCATTCCAAGTTCAAATAAATCAAGTATTCAAGTAATAAAATCATGAAGTACCACTTTTTCTGCTTAGAGCTGAACAACATGAAATAATCAAAATCATTTCAAACACAATTTAAAAAAATGAAGCAGGTAGTTGTTTTTTAAGACGGAATTAAGATTACAGAAAGTGAAACGTATTTTTTGCCCTTACTCAAGAGGAATTCCTGTTTTTGTCTCACGCATTCAACATGTATTTTGAGTAACATCGTTGCTTCTTTCTTTTTTTCCAAAATAACGTAACTGAATGCGACGAAAAATGAAAGACGGAAATCTTGTTTGACACATTTGTCTGGAAAATGACATCACAGACTGTCTGTTTCCACGAAGTTGCCAGGAGGCAAAGGTTGACGTGTAAACTATCCACCTACATAGACTTCCTGGCCTTTTCTTGTATAGCGGCTCAGTTTAAGCCTCGGGTTGTAGTGCTCGCCTGTCCCCGGCAGTACACACCGAACCCCAGCGAATTCTCCTGCGCAACTGCGCTAACAAACCCCTCGCAAACACATTAGCCGAAACATAAAAGGATACCACGGCAACACTGGAACGGTCTAGGTGGTTCAGTACAACCTTCAGTCTGTCCGCCGCTCGAAGAGACATGTTAGAAAAAGAAAAAAAGTAACGAAATATTTTCGTGCTAATATCTTCTCTACAACGATTAGCTTGGTGCTAATGTTAGTGCCTCCAACTGCTTATGTAACAGGGTCAAAGTACACAATAAAACTGACTCGTATGGCGCACACAAAAACACGCGTTTCCTGGTGTTTCTATATCAATACACCGAAACAGTGTTTTTAAGGAGTATAGTGTATTTTAGGAGTACAGTGATCTTTATTAGAAAATTTACTGTGTATAACCGCAGTATTATTATAGTACTTCAGACATTATCATAGCATCATAGCCAGGCACTTTTATTGGTACTTCAGCGAAGACCATTGTACTTATTGGGTAACAAAGTTTAGCAGGTATCCGAAATGGCATGCTTGTACATATTGTACCAAGTTAAATATATTAGTAAATAGTGCTGGTATTGTATAGTTCAGTGAGTATCAATTTACATAGCTATTGTGGTACCCAATAAATACCATGGTATTCACCAAAGTCAATGGAGGTTACCATAAGAGGTATAGTGGTACTGCACAGATTACTATAAAAGAGACAGTGTAAGTACCATGGCAATTGGAAATATATCACAAAGAGACCAATTTTTGGAAAGTAAAAAACAGGGTACATTCATATGCTATATATATATATATTAAATAAAGGTTTTGTCTGTACATTGAGCATAACTTGCTCTTTCTTTGACGTTTCATACATTGGAGGACCTGAAACCAGTCCTGGAAAATTTCTGTCTGTCTGTATGCATGTATGTTTCATTAAATTCTGTCCAGCCAGTTTGCATCATTCTGTGACAATCTGACAATCTGTCTGAACAGAATTTAATGAAATTATGAACATTTATGAGCCAGATCGCAGCATCACACAAAACTGGCTGGACAGAAGTTTTACAAACCTTTGCAGTACTTACATATCTTCCTGAAGTTTAACCTGCGCAATAAGTAAAATCAAAATCCTGAGTAATAGTGACGATATGAACACACATAGTTAGTCAAGTTAAGTCAAGTAGGCTTTCATTGTCATTTCAACCATATACAGTTCAGTACATAGTGAAACGAAACAACGTTTCTCCAGAACCATGGTGCTACATACAACATAAACATAAATTAACAACAAAAATTAACAACTAGCTGACTAAGAAACCTAATTAGCTTACTATCTGAGACGGATTGACATTTTTTAATTAACAAAAACTATCAATAACTATAATAATAATAATAACTACTAAGTCCTATACAAAGAGACAAGTGCACATGTAAATATGCAAACAAGAGCGACAGAGTGACAACATGACAACATTTCAATACTTTGTGTTGATGAGGTAATGAGTTGAGGTAGTGGGAGGCGAAACAGTCAAGAGTAAACATTTCTTGTAGGTAGCAGTGAAGATAGAAAAGAGTTTTGTGCGAATAACAAGTAATAATTATTGTAAAGGAGCGATTTCAGGTTGGTATGAACAATTGTTAGTTGTTGATCAGTGAGTTTTTACATGTATGTGTTTATCCCAATGTTATGAGGTAGTTGAGTTTATGTGGGTAATTGTATGTGTGTTGAGGAAAGAAGTTATTGCACAATCTGGATGTGAAGGCCCGAATGCTTCTGTAGCTTCTGAAGAGTGAGTGAGAGGGTGTGTAAGCAACAATGCCTCCTGGCTTTGCGGATGCAGCGTGTGGTGTAGATGTCTTCAATAGAGGGAAGAGAGACCCACGATGATCTTCTCAGCTGTCCTCACGATTTGCTGTAGGGTCTTCCGCTCCGAGATGGCACAATTCCCAAACCAGAAAGTGATGCAGCTGCTCAGGATGCTCTCGATAGTCTTTCTGTAGAAGGTGGTAAGGATCGGTGGCTGGGCCTCCATCAGCCTTCTCAGGAAGAAAAGATGTTGAGGTTGGTGTTGGACCAGGTGAGATTCTCCTCCAGATGCACACCCAGGTTATGTTATGTGACAGATAACATTTAATAATCTACTTTAAATAAACTATTAATATGCTTGCTCAATGTAGACAAACACCTGCACCAGTAGATAGTAATTAAAAAGGCTAAACTGAGGATAAGTTTCATTTTTACAACTGAAATAACAGCTCTTAAGTGGTATAAGGAAATCTTAACGGGCTGGAGTTGTTTTAAGGCAAAACATAATCTTTATCTGATCTAGCTATTTCTCATCTGTGACTCACTCACCGATTACTGAACAGGGAGTAAAGAGAGTATTTGGCTGACACCTAACGAAGTACATAAACATAAATAAGGTACAATATACTCATCATTACTAAATTTAATTTTTTGTATTAATACGTTAGGCCATACAGATAGACAGGCAAACATGTACTGGGCTTCAACCTAAAATAAATCAGCTTATTTTTAGCTTTAACCTTTTAACTATCTCTACAAACCCTTTTCCCGGTCAATGATTATAGTACCACGTCCGCTAGTACTATATAAAAATTATCTTAATGGTAAATTCTCTTTTTATCTCTCTCTATCATTCACTTACCACGTATTCTATACAGGGTCACAGGAGACCTGGAGACTGTTCCAGGGGACAAAGGCTAGAGGCAGGGTACACCCTGGATTGGGTGCCAATCTATCACAGGGGGACACACGTGCACACACAGACTCAAACACTCACTCACACACTACAGGGAATTTGGAAATGGCAGTTAGATTACTCTGCATGTCTTTGGACTGTATGAGGAAACCAGGGTACCCAAAGGTGCCCCTGTACTGTATTTTCGGTACAACCTACATCCGCAGAAGATCTGTGGTTAATTCTCCAAGATATTTGGAACAACCTACCTGCTGATTTCCTGCTGAAATGCGGAAAAATTTACCACATTTTTTTCACACTTGCTTAAAACTCCTGCACAGTACTGTATATACTGTGCAACAGATGCTGGTGGAGAGCAATTTTCTGCTCTAGCATGATCTCCCAAAATTAATTGTTCAAGCAAGTTGTTTCATGCTTTCTTTCAAGCTGCCTTATTTACATTTTTCTTATCATTGTCCTGTGTTCTCTGATGTGTTTTTTTTCCTGCTCTGTATTGTTCTAAAGACTGGTTATTTGAGTCACCATAATCTTCTAGTCATTTGCTACAGTCTGACATTTCTTTCATAAACATCTACTACTTACTAAATGATTTTTGTTTTGCATCATTCAGTGTAAGCTCTCATTAGGAGATCAGCAGTTTCTGAAATACTCAAATCAATCCTGGCACCAACAACCAGCTCAGCCAGCTCACCAACTATTGAAATGACAATGAGATATAGACAGAGATATAAAAAAAAAAAAATTCAAATGAATAAATATAGGCGGCACGGTGGTGTAGTGGTTAGCACTGTCGCCTTGAACCGCCAGGGTCCGGGTTCGATCCGCGGCCAGGCTCGATTCCTGTCTTTGAGTGCATGGAGTTTGCATGTTCTCCCCGTGGTTGGTGGGTTTCCTCCGGGTACTCCGGTTTCCTCCCACAGTCCAAAGACATGTAGGTTAGGCTAATTGGCGTTCCCAAATTGCCCGTAGTGTGTGAATGAGTGTATGTATGTGTGTGTCTGTGCCCTGTGATGGATTGGCACCCTGTCCAGGGTGTACCCTGCCATGTGCCCTAAGTCTCCTGGGATAGGCTCCAGGCCCCCGTGACCCTGAATACAGGATTAAGCGGTATAGATGATGAGTGAGAGTGAGTGAGTGAATAAATATAGCAGCATGTAGCTAATTTAGGATCATGAAGCTGACAGAAATTATTTAATAAGCCATATAATTATTGTCTTGAATATCCCCACAAATTATGTATTAGCTAATTCTGGTTTAGCATTCAAGTAAATGGGCAAATGTGTAAATAGATAAAAAAAAAGCAAAAATTACATAAATTGCAATATTTTATTTGGAATATTTTGGAAGTTGAAAAGAGATTTTTTAAATCTAAAATATGTTAAAAATATGTACTTTTAAACTAATGCTTCTTAAGTAGGTTGGGGTTCCAATTAATTTGATATAATCAACACCAATCGTGCTGCTGCTGCTACTACTACAACTACTATTATTATTATTATTATTATTATTATTATTATTATTATTATTATTATTGTTAATAATAATAATAATAATAATAATAATAATAAGCAACTTTAAATACATTTCATTTTAAGCCTTTTAAATTATATAAAATTTAAATAAAAAATGTCAGGAGCATTAATCAGGTTATAAATGACTAATTATAAATATTATACATTTAAAATCTCAGTGAAAGTTAAAAGTGCCTACATTTAAAATAACTGCAGGCGGTCATAACTTTTGCCTTACATTGTGTCTTACAGAAAAGAAACTGAAACTGCTTTTTCGTCAGTAGTATGGGTCAGATAAATCCCAAATTGCTTCACTATTTTGCCTGTCATCACTTATCGTTAAGGGTGTGGCATTACAATGACTAGAAATCTATATTGAGGAATATGGGCTGTCTGATTAAAATGCAACCCAATCACGTGTCACTTATTACCAAATCATTCAGCTTTATTAAAGAAAGGGTTGCTGCAGAAAGTGCATCACTTCTGTTACAGTGTGTACAGTGCAATGAAAACAATGAGTGCCGCACTCTCATTCATACTTTTTTCCTGCTCTTTGAGGTAAGAACTGATTTCTTTTTGTTTGTCAAATCTTTGCAAATGCTTAAGAGTTTGTACATTTAATGTGACATAATGAACCTCTTAAATTTTCAGCTTGAACTAAATTTCGACTTGAATTATTGTGACAAAAATGCAACATATAATATAGTACCAAATAATATATTATTGCAGCTACAGTTTGGCATCCAAGCAGCCGGATGTATATGAGGACCTCTGGACTATGAATATGGACATTGCAAACAACACTCTCCACCTTGACTTCATGCAGCAAATGCAATCCAACAGTCTACAAGCTGAGCGCTATGTCAACTTCACCTTGCAGGACATCATGTATGTGCAAGAGGTTACCGGTATGCTGAAGACAATGAGCAATAAGGTCAAAAAACCAAAAGACCTTAGTGACTTCATGACAGGAAGATACAACAGTTACAAATCATTTTTGGACTTATTAATTCAGCAATATTTCTTTAAGGTAAGAGCTGAAACAATGCAAAAGAAATTACAATGTATATATGATGTCTCTCTGTTATAACTATAAATAAATTGACACCATGTCCCTGAATACAGGATGCAGCTTCTATCAAACCAACACCAGCCATGAAGAAATATCTGGCAACTTACAGACAGGCGATGACCAAAGACCCTATTTACTTTGCTGTAGCTCTCCTGCCCTGTGCAAGGCTCTGGGTGTGGCTGGCCAACAACGTGGATTTACCTGATACCAATGTCTACCACACATGGCAAGAAGGCAATAAGTATGGACACCCTGAAAAGCATTACAAAGCTTTACTGAACAAATATCTAAATACAGCGGAAAAAATCAACGTCGCCAAGGCAATTTTCCGCACCCAAATGCAGAACGAGCATGGCTTTTTTGAAACTTCTTGAGCTGATCATAATGTACGTTTGGGAGGCTTATCCATTTTAATAAAAGTGTTTAAATATAAGATAAACCCTCATAAATTAGCCACCACTGTTTTAATTAATTGGCTCTGTTAATGTTATTACTGTTAATGATGTTCTTGTTTTAAGACATTTTTCTCAGGACAATCATTAATTTAAAACTGTAATATTTATGTGATTAAAAAATCATATAATGATAAACCTCATGTCTATTGTTGTGCGTGAATTTTTATTCATTTGCACTGTCTGCATGGGTTCCCTTAGGGGGTTTTGGTTTCAAAAACATTCGGGCTGGTTGGTGAACTGGTGACAATGAATTGCCACTAGGTCAGAATCAGTGTGTGTGTGTGTGTGTGTGTGTGAGAGAGAGAGCGAGATCGCGCATCTCGCAGAATCCAGATTCCCGTATAAAGTCACTAATGCAAAATAATAATAATAATAATAATAATAAAAAGAAATGAGTGAACAAGTAAGCCAACTCGTGTATGGAAATACAGTATAACAATTCCTCAAAACAAAAGAGCACGTTGAATTACATAACCTTAACAGAAATTTTGAAATAAAAATATTTTAATCTTTCTGCATGGCAATTTTAATCTGAATGGGGAATAAAATGCGTGAAATTTTCGCCACTTTAATTTATTGTGGTTGTAGATTTCAAATTAAAATATCATTCAATCATTTAAAAAGTAAATGCACAAGTATAGACCTTACTAAACTGCAGAACTGTTAAGAATACTATTTTAGGCTGCAAATTGGATTAGTGGTTAGCACTATCGCCTTGTTCGCATGTTCTCCCTGTGCTTGGTGGGTTTCCTCTGTATACTCTGATTTCCTCCCACAATCCAAAGGCATGCAGATTAGGCTAATTGGTGTTCCCAAATTGCCAGTAGTGTGTGAATGAGTGTGATTATGTGTGTGTGCCCTGTGATAGATTGGCACCCTGTCCAGAGTGTAGCCCACCATGTCTCCTGTATACAGGATAAAGCAGTATAGATGAGTGAGTGAGTGAATGAGAATACCATCTTCATTATTTTTTACCTCACCAAGTCAGTCTGCCTAAAGTTTCACTCACCATCTATTCCGCTTTATCCTGTGTACAGAGTCGCAGGGGGCCTAGAGCCTACCCCAAGAGACTTAGGGCACGAGGCAGGGTACACCCTGGATGGGGTGCCAATCCATTGCAAGGCACAAACACATACACACATTCACACACTCATTCACCCACTACGGACAACTTGGGATAGCCAGTTAGCCTAACCTGCATGTCTTTGGGCTGTGGTAGGAAACATGACTATTCGGGGGGAACCCACCAAGCACGGGGAGAGCATGCAAGCTCCATGCACACAGACCCGAGGTGGGTCTGCCAAAATTCTGGTATTGCATTTACAATGGAGATTTTCTTTTTAATTGCAACTTGTTTTTGTTCAGTTCATGTAATTCAACATGCTGTATTTTTAATAATTTGTATATATATATATATATATTTTTTTTTTTAGGAATTTCCTCGAGGAATTTCAGTCAGGTTTCAGGCCCCATCATAGTACAGAAACTGCACTAGTTAAAATGGCAAATGACTTGTTTTTAGTTTCGGACCAAGGCTGCATCTCAATTCTTGTCTCACTTGATCTTAGTGCTGCATTCGACACTATAGATCATGATATTCTCATAGATCGCTTACAAAATCACACTGGTATTCAGGGACAGGCTTTAAAATGGTTTAGATCCTACCTGTCTGATCGATTCCATTTTGTAGATCTGAATGGAGAACAGTCTGGTGTAATGCCAGTGAAATATGGGGTGCCACAAGGGTCAGTTTTAGGACCTCTGCTGTTCTCAATATACATGCTTCCCTTGGGTAACATCATTAGAAGACATGGGATTAGTTTCCATTGTTATCAAGTCAAGTCCAGTCAATTTTATTTATATAGCGCTTTTAACAATTGACATTGTCGCAAAGCAGCTTTACACAATAAAAAGAAGTAAGTTTTTATGCAATGTATATGAATCAAAATGACAAGATTGTCCCCGATGAGCAAGCCGAGGGCGACGGTGGCAAGGAAAAACTCCCTGAGATGGTAATAGGAAGAAACCTTGAGAGGAACCAGACTCAACAGGGAACCCATCCTCATCTGGGTGAAACGGATAGCAGGAATTGCTCAGCATAATAATGTGTAAGACTGGAAGTTCAGTATAACAGGAGATGTTTTAAAATTAAAATGAGTCCAGTTTGTTCCCGGAGGCTCAGGTAGACTGTAGGGGATTCCGGTCCTGAGTTATCAAACAACTGAAGTCACAGGTCCCCAGAGCATCACTCGATGACAGGACAGTCTTCATGGAAACCATCCCCAGCCACCATACGAATCCAGGCAGACCACACGGGGCATCCATGCGACAAGATCTCCAACCAGAAGCAGGACTCCAGGACGGGTTAGACGGCTCCAGAGGGCAGAGGTGCCTGGATCACTGGCAACTCAGGAGCGAAACATGTATAGCTCGACAGAGAGACAGAGAGAGGGAAAGAAGAGGGGGAGAGAGAGAGAGGAGAGAGCAGAAAAGGAGAGAACAGAAAATAAGGAGAGATGGCAGTTAGGTATGGTCACAGTCAACATGTATAGGTGAATGTATATTTAGTGCAAAGTGCAAGCAGAGACTCCGGCAGGACTAACTATAACAGCATAATTAAAAGGGAGAGCCAGAAGGAAACACAAACATGAGGGCTCCCTGAGATGTAAAGCAACCAATCACCTCACCGTCAACAAACCTGAGTGAACAATGAGAGTGGGGAGGACAGCATCTAAACATACCAGTTCACCAGAATACTCTACGTCCATGAGTCCCCCAGATCTGCTCCTTTACCTAAGGTTAATCTATTTACAAAAATGCTTGGCTAAATAAATAGGTTTTTAGCCTAGACTTAAACACTGAGACTGTGTCTGAGTCCCGAACATTAATAGGAAGACTATTCCATAACTTCGGGGCTTTGTAAGAAAAAGCTCTGCCCCCTGCTGTAGTTTTAATAATACGTGGTACTGACAGGCAGCCTGCATTCTTTGATCGAAGTAGGCATGGCGGATCGTAAGACACTAACAGTTCACTCAAATACTGTGGCGCGAGACCATTTAGTGCTTTAAATGTCAAAAGTAGTATCTTAAAATCGATGCGAAATTTCACAGGGAGCCAATGCAGTGTAGATAAGATAGGGGTGATGTGCTCGTATTTTCTGGTTTTAGTGAGGACTCTCGCTGCTGCATTCTGTACTAACTGAAGCTTGTTTATACACCTAATTGAACAACCAGACAGTAAGGCGTTACAATAGTCCAACCTAGACGTGATAAAAGCATGAACTAGTTTTTCTGCATCATTTAGTGACAATATGTTTCTTATCTTGGCAATATTTCTAAGGTGAAAGAAAGCTATCCTGGTGATATTATCTACATGTGCTTCAAACGAAAGGCTGGAATCTATAATCACACCGAGGTCTTTTACTGTAGCACTTGATGGAACAGAAAGGCCATCTAAAGTTACAGTGTGATCAGAAAGCTTACTTCTAGCTACTTGTGGTCCTATGACCAGAACTTCTGTCTTATCAGGATTAAGCAGAAGAAAATTAATTAACATCCAATCTCTTATGTCCTGCACACACTGCTCGATTTTAGCAAACTGGTTTTTCTCATCTGGTTTTGCTGAGACATATAATTGTGTGTCATCAGCATAACAATGAAAACTAATACCATGTTTACGAATTATGTTGCCCAGAGGAAGCATGTAAAGGGAAAAAAGCAGTGGGCCTAAAACTGAGCCCTGTGGAACACCAAACTCCACTTGAGAACATGAGGAATGGTCACCATCTAAATCTACAAACTGATAACGATCAGTCAAATAGGATCTGAGCCACAAGAGGGCAGTTCCCTTAATTCCTACTACCTTTTCTAATCTGTGAAGGAGAATACTATGATCAATGGTGTCAAAAGCTGCACTGAGGTCCAGTAACACAAGTATAGTGACGCAACCCTGATCAGAGGCCCATAGGAGGTCGTTTACTACTTTAACAAGTGCTGTCTCTGTGCTGTGATGAGGCCTAAATCCTGACTGATACAGTTCATTTATGCTATTTCTGTGTAGATGTGAACATAGCTGCTGTGATACTACCTTTTCCAAAATCTTGGAGATAAAGGGAAGGTTTGATATCGGCCTGTAATTAGAAAGCAGACAGGGGTCAAGGTCAGGTTTCTTGATTAGCGGTTTAATAACGGCTAATTTAAAGGATTTGGGGACATACCCACTACTGAGTGAACAGTTAATTACTTTCAACAGGGGTTCTATTATTGCTGGTACTATCTGTTTGAGAAAATGTGTCGGTATAGGATCTAATATACAGGTTGACGATTTTGAAGAAGAGATGAGTGAAATTAGTTCCCTCGCTTCAAGGGGAGTAAAGTGTTCTAAGTTCTGATGTGATGTGGTTAGATCATCTGAATTATTTAAATTGTCTGTTTTCAAAGCCTGAATTTTTTGCCTAATATTTATGATTTTATTATTGAAAAAGTTCATGAAATCCTCACTACTGCATGATGTTGTTGTGGAGATGTCTGCAGTGGTCTTGTTTTTAGTTAAGTTAGCTACGGTATTAAATAAAAATCTCGGGTTGTTTTTGTTATTTTCTATAAGAGTGGAGAGATACGTTGATCTAGCATCACTGAGAGCTTTTTTATAGTTCAGGATGCTCTCCTTCCAAGCTATTTTGAATACTATCAATTTAGTTTGGCGCCATTTACGTTCAAATTTTCGAGCGGTTTGTTTTAAAGCACGGGTGTGGTCATTATACCAAGGAGCGAGTTTCTTATCTCTAATCATTTTCCTTTTAACTGGAGCTACATTATCTAAGCTATAACGAAGTGCTGACTCTAGATATTCATTCGCCTGTTCGAGTTCTGTGAAGTCAGATGGCGATCCAATCAAAGTTGATAATTCTGGAAGATTATTGATAAAGCTCTGTGCGGTATTTGATGTAAATGTACGTTTAAGGTGGAAGCGCGGTGCTGTGCTGCATACATTATTACTATAACACGCTTTAATCGAGACAAGGTAGTGATCTGAGATAACTTCAGACTGTGGAATTGTGGTTATATTTCCTATAATTAATCCGAAGGATAATATTAAATCTAAAGTGTGACCTGCTTTATGAGTGGGTCCTACTACACACTGATTTACTCCTACTGAGTCCAGTAAGGACATAAATGCTGTTCTCAGAGGGTCTTCTGGATTCTCAAAATGAATATTAAAGTCTCCAGCAATTAACGCTTTGTCTACAGAAACAACAAGGTTTGAGAGGAAATCTGCAAATTCGCAGAGAAACTCCGAGTACGGCCCTGGGGGTCTGTAAATGATGATTAGCGGGATCGACTGAGCTGACTTTATGTTACTATAGAGAACTTCAAATGCATTAGATTTAAAACTGTGTTTTTGTACGAGAGACAGATTATCGTTATAAATAACTGCGACTCCTCCTCCTCTACCAGTTAGCCGAGGCTGGTGTATGTAGCTGTATCCAGGAGGACTAGCTGCATTTAGAGCTACATACTCGTCCTGTTTAATCCAGGTTTCTGTTAAACATAAGATATCAAACTCCTGATCTGTGATAATTTCATTAACAATAACTGCTTTAGATGCGAGAGATCTAATATTTAACAGTCCTAGCTTCAGATCAGAGTTGCCGGCTGCGCATTCAGTGTGATCTGAGTTTGTGGTATCTATGTTAATTAAATTACTAAAACAGACTTTCTGAGTCTTTCTAAATTTATGTTTAGCTCGAGGAACAGACACAGTCTCAATATGATGAACCCTGAGTGACGACTCTCTGCAGCTAGCAGACGGTTGGTTTAGCCTGTCTGTCTGCTCCCTGGCCTGGGCTCTGGATTGTCACCGATTAACTAGGCCTCTTCTGAGACTATGTGCTATACTGCAAGAAATGAGAGCAGCACCTTCCCGAGTGGGATGGACACCGTCCCGCCCTAACAGGCCAGTTTTGCCCTCAAAGGTTTTCCAATTGTCTATGAAGCCCACGTTGTTTTCGTGTTGCTGATGATACTCAGTTATACATTTCCACAAAACCAGATGAAATACCCAAATTGTCTAGACTAACTGAGTGTATTCAAGATATAAAAGATTGGATGACCGATAATTTTCTTTTACTAAATTCAGATAAGACAGAGGTATTACTTATTGGCCCAAAAACCAGTTCATACCAGCTCTCACAATTCAGCCTATGTTTAGAAGGATGTACTGTTACCACCAGCTCGACAGTGAAAGACCTGGGTGTAATATTAGACAGTAACTTATCCTTTGAAAATCATATCTCCAACATCACAAAAACATCCTTTTTCCACCTTAGAAATATTGCCAAGCTTAGGAACATTTTATCTGTATCTGATGCAGAAAAGCTGGTTCATGCATTCATGACTTCCGGACTGGACTACTGTAATGCATTACTGGGTGGCTGTCCTGTATCCTCAATTAACAAGCTACAGTTAGTCCAAAATGCAGCCGCCAGGGTTCTCACTAGATCCAGAAAATATGATCATATAACCTCAATACTATCATCCCTGCACTGGCTACCTGTTCAGTTTAGAATTAATTACAAAATAGCATTACTTACGTACAAGGCTCTAAACGGTCTAGCTCCCACATACCTAACCAGTCTTCTGATACATTACAATCCACCACGCTCCTTAAGATCAGAAAACTCCGGATTACTGGTAGTTCCCAGAATATCAAAATCTACAAAAGGAGGTAGGGCATTTTCATATTTAGCTCCAAAGCTTTGGAATAGCTTTCCTGACAGTGTTCGGGGCTCAGACACAGTTTCCCAATTTAAAAGTAGACTCAAGACGCATCTCTTTAATCTGGCATACACATAATTTATTTCTTTACCTCATACTCCAGTACATCTATCGTGAATGGCAACCATACTAATTCTTTTCACCTGCTCTTTACTTTTCCACCCATCCCGAGGCATCTGGAGATTGTGCCAGCTTCAGTAGACAGAGGCCAATCCTGCGAGGTTCCTGAGGCATCCAGAGAAGGACCTGCTCCAGCTGGATTCTTCTTCATGTTGGTTTGGATCAACACATGCTGCTCCTGAGCTCCCAGTGATCCAGACCCTCATCTGCCCTCTGCACCTGCTGACTCATCCCTGAGCTGAACTGGACTTTGTGTTCATTTAAATAACTTCTGTTATATCGAACTTTCATCTGCATAACACACATGATGTTCTACAATTTCTGTTATCTGTCATCACCCAGATGAGGATGGGTTCCCTGTTGAGTCTGGTTCCTCTCAAGGTTTCTTCGTATTGCCATCTCAGGGAGTTTTTCCTTGCCACTGTCGCCGTCACCCTTGGCTTGCTCATCAGGGACAATCTCATTATCTAGACACATTTTTCTTACACATATACACATTTCCATAAGTCTTCTTTTCATTTTCTTTTCATTTCTGTGAAGCTGCTTTGAGACAATGACCATTGTTAAAAGCGCTACAGAAATAAAATTGAATTGAATTGAATTGAATACAGTATTTCAATAAACTAGAATGGCTCTTTATAAAATAAAGTCACGTCTTGCAAGCCAATTTAACACGTGTCCGGCAGAGGGCGCGCTTTAGCGGGAAAATCTATCTAATATTGATTGACGCCGCTCTGCCTATAGGTGGCGCTGTTTATCCGTTTAACCGGCGTTAACAATAATAAAGACAGGCTTTTCCTCTTCCTCCCATGTCGCCTCACTCACTAGGCGGAGGCGTCAGTAGAGACGGGCAGGAACCCGACCTGTGTCAGTATCCGCCGGAGTTCAGGCGGAATCCGTAAAGAAAAGCGCACTCGGTCGGGAGGTAACGTTAGTGTCACAGGCGGGACCGTGTGAGTGTTGAGTGAAATATCCGGCTGTAGGGCTTCAGCGCTGAGGTCCGAACACCGCGATAATCAACAATACCCGGGGAGAGGAGCTGTGCGGGGAGAAAAGACGGCATCCGGCCTGCGAGAGAGAAGTAGCCGAGGGCTGGTTCTCTGGTCTCAGCGGCTCGTATAGTTTCTGGTGAGTGTATTCGGTGGCGGTTTTTTGTTTGTTTTCGCTTTGCTTCAGTTGTTTTATGTCTTTTGTTTGTTTGGTTATTGGTTGTTTTTGCGAAGACTCCAGCGCGCGCGGATACACTGTAACGCTACGCAGAGAGTAACTCTGTAGCACAGCGGCGGCTTTCATCTACTTAGCGTTACTCTCGTCCATTTAAATGACGGTTTTACCTTGAGAACATTGCGTGTTTTCTTGTTTATTTACCACAACAAACATATTTGTCACGTTAATGTCGGGTGTTTATCGGTGTGTGAATGAAAGCTGTTGACACAGAAAGGTGTTTATTCAGTTGTTGGCTGTTGAATTCCGTCGCTTGGGTACATAATGTAGAGTCTGTACAGAGAGATAGAGATAAATGTGTGTGTGTAAACTTGAGACTTCTCTTAGTAAACTGACATGCGGTTTATAGATTTGGACTGAAAGGATAAATCGCCATGTTGTTATTAGAAGTGTTGCGTCACTACCGTTTAATTTCCCTGTAAAGCCCACCTCGTCATGTCCATTCTTCCTGTTGCAGTGCCTGCTGTTGCACCAGAGCAGAAATCAAAAAGGCAAAGAAAAATCTCAGGGATTGTCCCTTAATTACGAGTTTCAGGACACACTTTATGACCACATCCAGATGCACTGGAGAGTAATTAAGGCAAGAGTAAATGTCACTCTACAGCGTGGTGTGTGTGTGTGTGTGTGTGTGTGAGAGAGGTACATGCAGCATGCTGAGCTGTGTTTATGCTGCCTGTGCTGCTCGTTTTCTTGACTGACAGGTGGTGTGTCCTGCCAGTGATGCATGGACAAACAGTGATCCATGACACTACGGTGGTTTGGGCACAGGACATGCTTTGCATTTAGCTGTGTAAACTGGAATACTGATATAGATGCACATTTTCAGTAATGCTGTGTGTGTGTGTGTGTGTGTGTGTGTGCGCGCGAGTGAGAGAGAGAGGCACACTGAATTTATTCAGAATTACTGACTGCTTGTTGGTGTCAGAATGGGCTGGTGGCCAAGGTTTTTTTTATTTTTTTAGCTCATCTCTTTCTCCCAGGCCCTTCACATGGAAATCAGGGTGCATTCAAGAGCTTGGCATACAGCCGGTGCACAAATGACCCAAATCAAGAGGTGTGTGATGTTGCGCTGTTGATATGCACATGTTTGTCTGCGTAAGTGCCTTGGAGTCCTTCGGTATTCTCTAACGTGATCCACATGGCGATGGAACAATAGTTATTGTGTCAGTTTGCAGAGGGAGTAATGAGCATGTCAGGCTGAGTCGCATGTGTACACACGCTCTAGTTGCGGGCAGCTGGCGATCAGGATGAGAGATATGTGGGTTATAGCCATGTTGCGGCAAAGCAGAAGACCTTTCTCAGCATCTTTTTTTGTTTCAAAGTCCTTTGTGGATTTGATTATATCCTGCTTGCAATTCAATCATTGTATAATTTACTCATTCAAAGACACTTCCTTTTTGTTTCGTTAATGCAATCACTTTTACTGTTTCATTATACCTTTGTTACAACATAACAAATACCTCATTTAATTCTTGGGTGAGACGGTGTTGACGACATGTCACTAAGCAGAGCTGTTTACATTTGCGTTTTCCGTCTCAAAAGGTGTAATGACCAAAAATTACTGAACATGCGTTAATTTTTAAATGCGGTTGTATTAAGCCAACTTGTATATTTTGATGCATAATTTTTCTTATAAGTTCAGACATATAATTAATCATTTAAAGACATTCATAGTAGCAGTCTAAAAAGGGTAGCCTTGATTTCTCCATCACTGAGAATCCCCAGGAGTTCCCAAACCAACTGTGAGATCCTTTAACTCACAAGTCCTCGGCCTGCCTCATGGTCTTCCTCTAGTGAAACCTACTCTATTTGCTGTTGCCTTAGTGGGGCCAACTGGTCAGTGTCCACGTTGGGGACCTCAACCACTTCAGCTGGCACCTCTTGAGTAACAGTAGAAGTGGTTCTACTCAGAGACTCTCAGGGTTTGCATATAATCCCATCAAATTACAGAGAAGAAGCCTAGCAACTGTGGAGGAACCCGTTTTTACCAGCTGTAGTTGCAACTGAATTACCTGTTGCATTTGTTGACTTGTTGGCGAATTTGTTTTTCCATCATTCGTGAAAATGTTTAGGTTAGCCTCCTTCACCATGATGGGACCCAGGCTTGGAGATGCTGAGTGTCAAGTGACACATAGGGACATGAACTGTGAACACAAATCCCATTGCACTTACACACCAGATTATATGTTGTGACCCAGATAGCCTGTGTTAAGACGCACCATCCCGTGCAGAGACGTGTCTGTAGGCGTCTAGATTAGTTTAGCAAAGTCTCAGTGACCCCTAAGAAGCTGGTGCACTTTGGCACTCCGTAGCGCTGTCAGAACCTGCATTGTTTACCAGGTAAGCCATGATGTATCTATACAGCTACTCAAGGCTCATCATGATGTGTGTAGAGTGGGAACATGGAAACTGGGCTTTAAGTAAAGTAAGTAAAGCCTTTATTTTGTCACATATACATTACAGCACAGTGAAATTCCTTCTTTGCATATCCCAGTGTAACTGGGGTCAGAGCGCAGGGTCAGCCATGATACAGCGCCCCTGGAGCAGTTAGGGTTAAGGGCCTTGCTCAAGGGCCCAACAATGGCAACCTGGCTGAGCTGGGAATCGAACCGCCAATCTTCCGATCAGTAACTCAGTGCCTTAGCCCTCTGAGCCACCACTGCCCTGAGGCACATAGTACTGACGATCCCCAGAGAGCATAAGACCCGTCATCATGACACGGTCTCAGTTCAAGAAGGTGTGATGCGCATATATATATATATATATATATATATATATATATATATATATATATATATATATATATAGTACATACTTCACCCATTTGTAAGACATTGTGCTTATTGTGTAACAGAGTTCATTGATGTTCAACCTGAAAATGCTCTGACAGCAAAGGAAAGGAAAGAAAGTGGTGACAGAAGTGCTGGTTTATCACTCACACATTGATTACCACCATTTTCTTTTAGCTGTGCTAAATGTAAGTGTGAGTAAGGAAGAGACAAGATGACATTGGGCAACCTGAGCCGCTCTATGCAGAGCAGCTAACGAAAGACCAGTAAGTACGAGGTACAGCTACTCAAGCTATCTCTGTATCTCTCTCATTTGCTTTCTCTTAAGCAGCTGACAGTATGCACCATATGTTGGAAAGCAGGTCGTGTCTCACACACACTAACCCACTCACACACGTACATGCTCCATTGCTCGATTCTCATAAAGGCCAGTACTATTTTAATGCAATGAATTTTTATGCATTTAGACACCAGATCACCATGAAAAATGATCCTGGTATGAGATTACATCACACGTCTTCTTCACCGCAAATTGTTTAATTCATTCTGAGTGGCTGGATCAGTTATAATCTGTATGTTCGGAATGTTTTGGAAATAATCCAGTGACTTAATTTCCCACCTTATGTTGATCAGATTCAATAAAGTTTTCTTTTAATGGAATCTATCATAAAGTTATACAATTTGAACAGATCTGTCTCTGTATTCACTGCATCTCTGGCAGATGTATTTGCCCCAGACTAGACTGGCCTTGTTATAAGAATAGAACGCCTTTTTACTTTTGAAACATAAAGCCGTGTAATGTGAATTTAACCCTATAACTTTTACCAAAATAAGAAAGGTATAAGGATGAGAGTAACAGAGACCAAACATCCTGCCAAAGCAGGTTTTAAGGGGTTGTATTTAACTCTGGAGCAATGCAATTGCATTAGAGTCTAATGGTATTCTTTCACAATCAGTGATTGTGTTTGTGTTTGTTTTGAGCTACTTAAGATATATTTGTATCACATAATCTGCAGTCTGTGGTAATTATCTTGTGTTCGCAGTAGGAACTAGGAAGAATTCTCAGTGCGAATTGATTTAAATTTGTTTTTTTTTTCTGTTTTGTATTTGAATTGTAGCATATACAGAATCTCTGTGATGTATTGTTTAATACAGAACTGTTTCTGTAACATTTTATATGCAAACATTTTATTCGTTCATATTGACAAATGGATTATACAAAGGCCGTTCAAGTTAACCGGGACTTTTGATTGTGCAGAATAACAACGCAAACTTATAAACTTAAAATCTACCTTTAGTTCTCTTAGTTTTCTCAGTACACCGGAGCTTTGATCAGCCTACCTGCTTCATATCATCATCATCATCACCACCACTGCTGAAACGCTGATCTCCCAGGAACCCGATTACTGGAAAAATGGTTTGGTTCGATCACCAAAAGTAATCTGTTTTTAGTAGGAAATGCATGACCTCATACTGCCCACTGCACCGCTTGCACATTACAGGAACTCAGCTGGGAGTTATTGCCACATCTCCCGTACAGTCCTGATCACAATTTACAAGTTTTTTCACATGTTTGAGAGGCTGCCTTTTCAGACATAAAACAGGAAGTTTGATCATGGCTCCAGTATACTAGAAAATGCTCTACATTGATGGTATCCTAGTGAACTAGAAGTTCTAGTGAACCTCTGGTATAAGTGCATCAGTGTAGCAGATGATTAATATCGAGATATAAAGGTAGTTTTTACTCTCATAATGGTGTTTTGTTATTCTACACTATGAAAAGCCCAGTTTTTGTCTTGAACACCCCCATGTATATATTTTTGTTGTGCACCAGAACTCCATTTAGTGGCCCATCAAGTAGGAAACTCCAGTTGCCAACAACATTTCCTCTTTCTCACAATCAGGCACCTACACGCTTGTCCACATGCATTCTAATGCTCATGAGTCTAATGCACTGCTGTGCAGAATGTCTTTTAGGTATTACATCCAATTAGTTGTATTAGTTGAGCTTGTATTTCTGGTGTCGCTTGTATTATGTCGTGTGCCATTAAAATGCTGCTATTATCCGAGGAACTTAATCATTATTCACGTCCTTGCATGCCCTAGTAGTGGGCAGCCAACCAAAGAGTGATAGTTACATTTTAACTGTCGAAGGCAGGTGGTGTTTGATGCTCTTGTGTCTTATGATATCACTCATGAACAGTATATATGCACACCATAAATTCCACTGCAACCATCGCCGACTGTGTAATTCAGCCATCTTGACCTACTTGTGCTTTAAGCAGATTTAGAGCTCGATTCATTTCTCAGTAAGCAGAAACACGCTCACCTCACCGGAAGTTGCCTCTTGACTTCTTGAATGAGTTTAGAAGCCACTATTTTCTCACCGATTCAGTGAGATAACATCATATATTTGTGGGACTTTATACTTGAAACACTTGATTAGCCTGAAGTTTGTGTGTGTTGTTTTTTCGGTGTAGCTCAGCAGGGTTTTTTTTTTTCTTTTTTTTTTTCGAATGTCTCAGCAAAGTGTCTCATTTAACCATACGGACTGATTTGCAGACATGTGAACTTTGGGTAGCTGCTGGGCATTTGGCTTCCAAATCGAAGCTTGTAACTCCACATCACGTTCAATGGTAGCAATTTCAATCATGCAGAGAATGTGTAAGTGAGTATTATTGAGTTCCCGCCATTATTTTAATGAAAAATGTTGTTCATTTCCCCCCCTCTTTTAAAATTATCTCGTTTTAGAGACGCAGGGAGCCTAAATCAGAGACTTAATAAGCATGTACAAATTCTGAATTATTGCTAACTTTCAAATGTCTGCATATTTTTGGTTGAATCCATTTAATGTAAACCAAGGGCCTCCCATGTGTAAGCTTCCCTTCATCAGTCATATCCTGCTAAGATAGCTTTTATTAAATTGCCTA
>CM059224.1:17080927-17210927 GCA_030347435.1 Clarias fuscus | reverse complement strand
AAAGCTGGGTCTCAGTCGCAGGTCATGGGTCTTGCAACAGGACAATGACCCAAAACACACAGCTAAAAACACCCAAGAATGGCTAAGAGGAAAACATTGGACTATTCTAAAGTGGCCTTCTATGAGCCCTGACCTCAATCCTATTGAGCATCTTTGGAAGGAGCTGAAACATGCTGTCTGGAAAAGGCACCCTTCAAACCGGAAACAACTGGAGCAGCTTGCTCATGAGGAGTGGGCCAAAATACCTGCAGAGAGGTGCAGAAGTCTCATTGACAGTTACAGGAATCGTTTGATTGCAGTGATTGCCTCAAAAGGTTGTCCAACAAACTATTAAGTTAGGGGTACCATCATTTTTGTCCAGGCCTGTTCCATGAGTTAATTTTTTTTAATAATTCCGTTGAAGCATGGTTGAAAAGCAATGTCTGACTTTCTTTGGTTAACATTCATAGAATTCTTATTTATTATTACTTTTGTCAGATTCAAGTTATTTATGTGACCATTGTGAGGTTTTCTTTCATTGACCGAAGGGTACCAACAATTTTGTCCACGTGTGTACCCGTTGTCAGTCAGCATTGTTAGCCCAGTTCATGATCATCTGGTGACTAAATGATCAAAGACTTAACGGTCAAGACATTCTTAGTGAAATAAAAGAAGTTAACATCGGTTGAGAATGAATCTAAGCAAGACATTCTGACAAGTGTATGAAGACTGCATGTCGCCTTTAACCGATGGCCAAAAAAGTAACTTTTAGCAAGTCCAAACTGACCAATGTGCTGCATTAGACATCTGCATGCTGTAGTCTAAATTTGGACTCTGCTAACCGGGGAAGTGGGGCATCCCTCAGGTGGGATGTGTGAATCCAGGAGAGAGATGAAAAAGCACAGATGTAAGCGATAGATGAATAATGTGGGCCGCTGTCCTCCTTCTGGGCCTTGGAGTGTGACGTCGGTGTCCTCTTTCACTGCCTGTTAAATCAACTGGGTATTGTTTCCTTTGTGTAGGAAACCAAAACCCCATCCTTTTCTCTCTCTTTCTCATTCTCTTAGTTTCTATCAACTCCTTTCATGTTCTCTCCCTCTACAGGTTGTTGGCTTACTGGGATTAGTGACTGGTGACAAATCAAAGGAAAGAAGTGAATATATGAGTACAGAAACTTGTTGAAAACGTGTGCTTTTAAACAGGTGTCCTGGCTTGATGGGATTATGCAACACCCTGGCATGTTATACAAATGCAGAGCGGGCCTTGTGCCCTTGATTTGAAATCAATATGACTGTGGCCTTAAAAGAGAGTTCATGATTGAGGCTGGATTTTCAGTCACAATGACTGGTCAGTTGTCTGTGTTTCAGGAAGTGACATTTTCGCTCGGATCTGTGGGAAAGAAGGTTGGATATTATGAGGGGTCTCGTGGAATTGTTGTGCTTTAGGGGACTTTTTGCTAGTAAGGGATTAAACCACCTTGTGCCATTAGTTGAGAGGATCAGATATTCTGATTAATCATGCTTTATTGGACCTGGTAGTAATGAGAATCAAAATATTGACCAATTTAGTTGCATCATGTTGGACAGCATTTTAAACCACCCTCATTAGGACACTCCTTCAAGGAATATCTTTTGAAAGAATAGTCTTCATCTCCCTACTACGGTTCCAGATACCTGTTCAACGCTATGTCCTGATCTGAGCCATAGTGCACTGACTGACTTGTGGTCACCCAACACCTAAATAATAAACTTCCTTTTCATTTGCATCCTGTCTGTAACAAGACAGTTTAAGTGTTGAGAAAGCTCAGCAGAAATACCATGCTAGAGTCAATCATTGAGATTAGATATGATTATCCACTTATCTTCTGCAAATATGCGCACACACACTTGCAGACAATCTTTCAACCATTTTTTAGTGCCTATTGTGACAGCTAAAATGGATTTGTGAGTCTGTACAGATTGAGTGTTCAGGATACAAACAGCTAGAGACATGCAAATCACCGTTAACGTTACCTGAGAGACAGTTGCTTTAGTAGCGTTGACCTAGGAATATGCCATTTGTGCGTCAGCCAGTCTCCTTTTCTCTCATTCTTGCTCTTTCCTCTTTTGTTCTCTTGTCAGAATTTACTGATGTTAGGACACAAGGACACACGTAGGTTTTAATTCCTGCTGCTGTATTCTCTTCTCAGTTAATTAGCCATTTAAATGTCACACAGACATTACGTAAGGGCAGATGATGTGTGCTCGTGCTCTGACTTGCCCACAACATTGACAGCCTGTTGCCACATTCCTGTCCTTATTTTGTGTGTGTGTTTGTGTGCATGCATACATTAGTATATTTGTGAAGGAAGAAAGCTCTTTTACATAGAAGTGCTTTTTTCCTTCCGTTTGTCCTTTTCTTTGTCCGTGCCATTCAGCATGAGATGCCTCCATACCATAGGTTGGTGGTGTCTATGGTATGGCTGTATGGTTCCGACCGACTAATCTCATTAGTTAAGGGGCAATCCACGAATGGCGATATAGAGCACTGGGACGCTTAACCATATGTATCAAGTTTCGTAATAATCCTTAACTACACTATCTGTTAGTCACCGGCGTGAAAGTCGGTCAGTATGATCTACAGTACTAGAAAGAGGAGAGAGCAGCTGCCTGCCAAAACCCATATTCAAAACCTGGCCTCGAAGCACTTTCAGCATGAAAACACATCTGATTAGATGTTTTAGATGTTATCTCATCTTAAACAATACATTGTCTCCTTAGTTATTGCTTCTGGGTCGTTCTGAATTTAATCTGAACTGTCAGAATCTAGTTAGCGTTGTAGTTCTTTAACATAAGGCTGAATCCCAAATCCCTTTCTAATCCCTGATCAAGGGCACTACTTGGTGATTGTCAAGGGATTGTATAGCCTACATAGTGTACGTTGGTTTCCAATTAACGCTCTTTGGCATTCAGTAATGGATACTATAAAGGTAGCTGATATTGCTGTGGAATAAGTGTAAAGAATATAAAGTCAATCTTTTTAAGTGTATTAGCTTTGTCCACAACCTCCATGGTTTATTCTCTTCACCTTTTGGCTACATAGTACCAGCAATAATTTTAAACTACTTTCAACCTGTTAATTGCATACAGACTGTTGGTCAGCTGCTCAACACTATTTTCGTGGAACTAGTCGTGGAACGCCTGTTTAATTTGTACAACTGTTGTATAAAAGAAATAACACACGGAGTCGTGCTAAATATCAGCATGGCTTCCGCACTGTGCTGCGCTGTCATGCCTATGACGTTATCATAGCCGTGCTGCTATTCTTTTAAACAGTTCCACACCTGATATTAATCAAATATAGTGTGTTTTAGTGGCAGCCTAGGTCACACCTCCTTCCACCTTTACATTGTAATCTACCTGTTGGGAAAACACCATTGCTGATAAATTATAAAGAACTACAGATGGTTTGTGTTTGATGGAGACAGGCGTGCTTGATGCTCTCAATCTCATTATATGAAATAAAATGAACTAAGCTAAACACGTTGTCGTCTCAGTTGACTGATCTCTGTTGATGTTAACATCTGATCAATTCAGTCAGTTCTGTTCTGCGTGGTAAGATTTCTTAAGTTATTTGATGATTAGAACATTTTGAAACAGTTGTCATCTGTACAAAGTGTGAAAGCATTCTTCACTGTTTTGACGATGAGGTGATAGTACAGACCCGTTATACAAGTATGTCTGTCTGGCATGTCATTCAACCCCACAAAGCCCGGATCAAATTATGAGAAAAATCACATTTGACTTTTAAACATCTTTAGGCAGACTGTCTGTCTTTACCACAGTTTGTGAAACGAGCTTCTTATTAGATCCAGTGCAAGATTAAGTGGTGAAAATGAACGGTTATGTCTATAACCTCTGTTCCCTGAAGGAGAGGAACGAGGTACAACACATATTGTATGGGATATCACGCCCTCTCGTGTCCTGGCTGAAGCCACCTTTATTCACGCCTTAAAGGCAGTCAAACCTGTGGTGACGTAGGTGTAGCCCCGCCTACCCTTATAAATCCTTGTCACCACGGTTGACTCTCAGTTCGACCGCCGCTCTTCGCCGAGCGTAACTGAAGCGGGGCAGCACTGTGTTGTACCTCATTCCTCTCCTTCAGGGAACAGAGGTTATAGACATAACCGTTCGTTCCCTTTCAGTCAATTCACTCGGTACAATACATATTGTATGGGACATATATTCATGCCACCGAGGGGGCCGTTATGTCCAGACGGTAGAACCGGATAAACGTGTGCGGTGAGGACCAACTGGCTGCCGCTCTGATATCACCCACAGATATCCCTTTGAACAGCGCCCATGATGTTGCCATAGCTCTTGTTGAATGTGCTTTCACACCCTGAGGCAATGGGACACCCTTGCTGTTATAAGCTAATGTAATAGCCTCCACAATCCAATGGGAAAGCCGCTGTTTCAACAGTGCTTTACCCTTCACTGGACTGGCGAAGCAGACAAAGAGTTGATCACACTCGCGCATATTCACTGTACGGTCCATGTAGACGCGTAGTGCACGTACAGGGCACAAGTTATGTAATTTTTCCTGCTCCTCAGAAGCAAAAGGAGGGGGGCAAAAGCTATCCAGGTCAAAGACCATAGAGCTATAATCAGTGGAGACCACTTTAGGTACATAGGCCGCGTTTGGCCGCAGCGTAACCTTTAAACCATTAGCAGCAAACTGCGTACAAGATGGATGCACAGACAAAGCGTGGAGATCACCCACTCGCTTAGCAGACGCTAAAGCAAGAAGGAGTGCCGTCTTATATGACAGAATTTTCATATCTATAGACTCAACCGGCTCAAAAGGAGGACCACAGAGGGCCTCAAGCACTATTAATAAATCCTAAGATGGGACGCTGGACCTCACAGTTGGTCTCAGACGTCGTACTCCTCTTAAAAACCGCACTGCCAGCGGATGAGCCCCTGGTGACACTCCGTCAAAGCCAACATGACAGGCTGATATAGCCGCCATGTACACTTTAATAGTAGAGAAGGAAAGGCCTTTTTCTAACAGTTCTTGCAGAAAAGACCAAACCTCCACCATAGAGCACTGATATAGAAGAACATTACGTTCCTGACACCATTGCTCAAATGCTCGCCACTTGTAAGCATATAAACCTCTAGTGGGCGAGGCGAGTGGGGATGTGCTTGGGAAACTGTGTTAGGGAAATGCAACACCGTTTGTGACCGATTCCCTGAACATAATCTAGCGGCCTCTTGGGCGGCTTTGAGAGAGGAGAAACAGCGTCTCCCTGCTGCCAGCGCTCAGGAGGAGGAGTGTGGATTCTTCCTTCTGGTTGCTGAATCCTGCCGGAGGCCCGGTGGGGGGCCCCTTTTCCAGGCTGACTGACGCGGGTTTTGACCGGGAGGTCGCTGTTTCATCGGGCGAGAGCCCGCGCTAGCCGATGGTGGTGGCCGCTTAGGAGGGGGCTGCGGGGAGGTCACTTTTTGCGCCTGTTTGGGCTTTGCTCCTCGTCGCGGGATGATGTCTCGCAACGCCTCCGCCTTCTTTTTCTTGAAATCAAACTTCGTTTGAATAGCATCAAGCGACTGGCCGAATAAACCCTCACCGGACAGCGGTTCATCTAAGTAGATGGCCCTGTCTCTATCTGGGATATCTGAGAGCGTGAGCCACAGATGCCTCTGCGCCACCACAGCGCTAGCCACGCCCTTGCCCAGGGAGAGAGCCGAGCACCGAGACATGCGCAAAATGTAATCTGTCGCGGTCCTGACCTCGTTCAGCAGCTCACATACCAGGCTGTCCTGCGGTACCAGTGAACCGAGTTCTGTTAGACGCATCACCTGATACGTCTGGAGCAGCGTGACAGAATTCAGCGCTCGGGCGGTGCTCGCTTGAGCGCGGTATATTTTTTTTCTAGTTGTTTTGCAGAGAACCTGCAGTGTTTGGACGGAAGGACGGTAGGACCCGACACTCCGTGGTTATGCGAAGGTGCCAAGTAAGCAGCTAAAGATGGCTCCATCGGCGGTGGTCCCACTAGCCCTGCTTTCTCCGCTCCGTCCAACTCTAAATACTGCCTATAGCCTGGTACTGTTACTCGGGTCGACAGTGGCTTGTTCCATGACGCTGTTAGCTCACCGACAAAGTCGGGAAACATTGGCAAGCAGTTTCTGACCGTTGTCGGTTCCGGAGGAAGAAAGAATCCAGAGAACCTCGACGGCTTCTGGGCCGGCTGTGGGGAGGGCCACTGCACCTCCAACTTCTCAGCTGCTCGTCGGTAGAGAGCGAAAAATTAATTGTCGTCTCGAGCCGCTAACGTAGTAGTACCGGAGCTCTGAGTCGATGGTAAAATGTCCTGTTCGTCCTCTGACAGGCCGTGCTTTTCCAGACCGATGTCAAGCACGTCATCCTCGTGGAAAGCAGGCTCCTCACAGCCCGGCTGCTCACCGGTGCTGTAGGAGAGCTCACGGTCCTCTGACCCCTCAAAATACTCCATTTGCTCTGCCCAGCTAAGTGCAAATTCCTCTTCAGCAGACACAGGCGAAACTCGGACTGCTAATTCGGAGAGGAGGGGGTCTTGCTGAGCAACTGTATTCTTTCCTAGTGTTCTCTCCACAAATGTGACCCGTCTTTCTAGCGTAGAACGCCGGAGCTGGCGACAGAGCGCACATGACTCGGGCTCGGCTAGCGCTCTCCTAGCGTGGAGAATACTCAAGCAGACGGGGCACGCTTCGTGCTGATCCTTCTCATGCAAAGAGAAGCCACATCCCTGAGGACAGGGGCAAATAACGCACTTCTTCCTTGCTACAGTAGCTTCCATGCTCACAATAGTTAGTACCGTTAGCACCGCTAAACAGCAGCCAACCAGACTGAGATGCAGCTACCACTCACTGACACTGGACTTAAAATCAGCGCTCCTCAGGTAGACGACTCCCCAATTGAGGCTGTTGTCGCTAACACCAACAAGAACAGTTGAGCTGATTTCAAGTCTAGTGTTGTAATGAAAAGCACGTAGAGTTGCTAACAGCTACAAAACTCTACCAAGCAAGGTGTTCACAGCGAGGTGAAGAGCGTAAGAACTGAGAGTCAACCGTGGTGACAAGGATTTATAAGGGTAGGCGGGGTACACCCACGTCACCACAGGTTTGACTGCCTTTAAGGCGTGAATAAAGGTGGCTTCAGCCAGGACACGAGAGGGTGTGATATCCCATACAATATGTGTTGTACCGAGTGAATTGACTGAAAGGGAAAATTTTTTTTGTTTTCTTTGCTTAAAGTAGAGATATCAATATATATCAATATATATAGTGGCGTTACACAGTTCCAGTCGCAATTGCAGTGACTTTGGTATATCTAAAGCCTCAATAAACAGATGAGCACTCTAAAACACGTTTTCCTCTTTAACAAATCACTGCTTTACCATAATCTTTCCGTGCACTTTTTTGAGAAAGTGCGGTTTAATTTATGCAAGGCAAATCTCTACCCATGATTCATCACTGGTTCTAAAGTTTTAGTACAATAAGACTGATTGCAGTTGCATTGTGCAGTACTATCCTCACACAATACTGTTATTATACATGATGCAGAACAGTTTTTAGTCTTGATTATTGGAGACAGCGATGAATGTAGCATTCCTTAGCTCACAGGTAGGGAATATCGTGTTCGTAGAAAAACTCGGCTACGGCTGACAAACGACTCTCTAGCTCTAGGCACCCGTTGGTGTCGTCACGCAGTCCCTTTAACAGATCAATAACTCCTCAGGCACAAAAAGAAAACAAAGACGGTGCGTTAACATAGTCTGTAATACGTTTGTACTTTTGCTTTCTCTACTTTTCTGACATGACTAACCCAGACCAGAGCTTTTGAGTCCCTTCCTTGCACAAGTGCTCCTGTGGCCGTCTGTTCACATGATCCATTCATCTTCCTTCATGGTGTGTCGGTGTGGGCGATGAGTTGAGGCGCACACAGGAGGCATTGTATGTATTTGTTCGGTATGGACGGGTGGCTGAGTGAGAGGTTTTTTAGATTAATATTGGTCTGCTTGTGTTTCAGTGTGATCTGTTCAGTAACAGCTTACTAAGTGTGGGCTTAAATAAGGACACGATCATGCAAGATCACGCTGTGCCATTACAGCCCCAGTGGAATAACCTGCAATGATGGTGTGTTCTTGTTTTTAAGCTTTTTCACCCGCTTTGTTTTTGTGTCTATGCAGGTATTATGTACAGTATTTGCAACCAAATCAATATTCGTGTGTGTGTGTCATGGGGATGCACCCTGAAGTCACCGATTCCTCTGGAGAGATTCTTTAAAACCATTAGTTCCTCTCAAATATCAAGCCTTCCCCATTTCTGGTGTGCGAGAGATGTGTGAATTTGTCTCCCATTCCTTGATTACAGCTATTATTCATGCTGACCAATTCCCCCCTACAGTTTCTCTGACTCAGACAAAGGATATTGCACTTCCTGTGGTTTTGTCTTTGAAAGGCTGATCTTTGACCTGCTGATGGGCTGTTGGTCGGAGGGAGGGGGGCTGTAGGCCACTGTTTCAATCGATGTACATCTATGCTGGAGTGATTACAGGACTCGGTCCTCCACTGTACATGTAGTGTCCTGTAATAAGGGAGTATTATTTAAAACAGCTTTTTATTTGTTTTGCAGTTCATACATATGGAGTGGTAGAATTGTATGATGAAGGTAAACTTTATGATCACATTTCATTTTCAAATAAAACAGTTAAAAGTTTGGACATACCCTCATGGTGTTTCCTGATTTATTTTTATTTTTATTATTATTTCTTGAGTGCTGAAGGCATCCAAAAATATGCAATAATCTTTTCTGAACAGTTGCTATTGAGACATGTTTGCTTCTCATGCTCTGTAAAATCCCTGTTAATTGGTGATTTCTGCTGCAGAGGAGAAATCTTGGTCTTGCGTTCCATGTACTTTTGGTCTTGCTTTCCTCTGATGGTCATTATGAGAGCCAGTTTCATCATGGAGCTTGAAGGGTTTTGCAAATCCACTATACTTGACTTTTAGCTGAGTTTACATGGACCCTAACATTGCACTTGTAATAGGCCAGTCAGGATAAGACTTCATTGTGTAGTTACCCAGTTAGGAACAGTCTGGTTTGATCAGAAGGATTTTTTTAATTTTAATTAATGAATGAATTAATTAATTTTTATTCCATGGGAATATATATGCAGTATGCTCTCCTTAAAGCTTAATTATAAAGGAAAGCATAAACGTTCCCCTGACATGGTGTGGGGTCCAATTTCCTCATCATCTACTGATACTGGATTGCATTTTTTTCAGTAGAGGGTAACCAGGTCACTCCGACCGAGGAACTGCAATTTTTTTAATAGTGCAATTTATATATATATATATATATATATATATATATATATATATATATATATATATATATATACAAACAAACGTTCCCCTGACATGGTGTGGGGTCCAATTTCCTCATCATCTACTGATACTGGATTGCATTTTTTTCAGTAGAGGGTAACCAGGTCACTCCGACCGAGGAACTGCAATTTTTTTAATAGTGCAATTTATATATATATATATATATATATATATATATATATATATATATATATATATATATATATATATATATATACAAACACACACACACACACACACACACACACACACACTTTGTTTAAGATTTAATGTGTATTCTGATTTAAATGCTATATGCATGTAAGCTCATAAGCCTGGTTAGAAAAATAGGAGGGTTGCACCAGGAAGGGCATCGAACATAAAACCTGTGCCAAGTTGTGTGCGGATCGGCTGGTCCGCTGTGGCGAACCCTTGAAAGGAGCATCTGAATGAATGTTGTGCATGTAAACTCAGATTATTGGATCAAAGTCCATGTAAACAGTTATGTTGAATCTCATTCTCATCAGATTGAAGAACTATTGCCTGTGTAACCACAGTTAGTCAGGATATCCTGGCACATGATGTGGTTGATTGATCAAGACTTATGGTGAGGTCATTAGCCTTATGCTGTGTCTGGTGTGTTAAGCAATATCACTGTGTTTGTACCGAGAAGCGTGACTGGTGGGACGGGTGATTTAAATATTTTTATCCTTTATAGGTAAATAATGCACTGATTTTTAATTTAGCTTTGCTCATTAGAAACAGCGTTGTACACGACATAAGCTAAAAGTTGAACAATGGACGTGGTCTTAATACTGGATTATAGAAGTCTGCAAACATGTGACTGAGTGTCCATGCAAAATGGTCAGGTTGTCCAGAGGGCTCCTCCCTCTACAGTTATTGATGTTTGAAATAGGTGAGTACCAGATCAGGTCTGTTTTTTATCCATTAATCAGATAATCAGGTTTTAAGACCTAAATCTATGAATCCAAACCCAACATCATGGTAATGTTGTGATCACTCACTGATTTAAACATCATGAAGATTGTCACATTGAAGAATACATGTCCACATGTCATCTGTCCCCTTTCCTGCCCATTCTTCCTGTTTCCTTCGTTCCCTCCCTCCTGTCCATTCTTTGTTGTGTCACTCATCAGGCTCTTCTGAAATAAAGATAAGGTGTACAGTAGACACTGCAGATAAGGATGGACAGAGGGGAAAATCAAATTACATGTGTGTGTTCTAATGTTCCTACTGTTCCAGAGCTAGCCTACACGCACTCGCCACACACAGAGTCACGTAGGTGGGTCTGATGACCTACAGCTGACCTAGAGTGCACCGTGGCGACACCGTTTGGCGTGGTTTCCTCTGTATGATGTTAGTGACTGTCTGCCTGTAAGCAGCGTTTGGCTTTGGAGGTGACAGAGTTGGGAAAACTAAAGCACTTTTTCATGTATACGTTTTTTTTTTTTTTTTTTTTGTTACAGAGAAATATAATTAATCAGTAAGAAGTGCACACTCGAAGAGTAGCATGACAACAAAAGATAAAATACCTTGAGTCAAGGTTGTTTTTTATCCTCTCCTTTGGTCACATGATCCATAGAGGATAAATCACTAAGAGCCAATCGCTAGCAGAATTCAGGAATGTGGCTTTGCTAGAAAGAATGTGCAAGTGGTAAACAAGCTCAAGGGATTAACATGTGACTTCCACCACTATTCATGTGTCATGCAACACATGGTATTACAGCACATCACGCCAAACGTGAAGGCACACATCTCCCGATGGAGCTTTCTGAAATGGAACTTTGTGTTTTCTGCCTGAAAGAGCAATAAAAAAAATTAAAAAAAAAAAAAATTCTGTTACAAACTGTACCACTCTAAAACGGATTACTTTTCTGTAATGGCATCCTGTAGTGCTTTGTTCTTTCTCTCTCGTAACATGGTGATTCCTCAACAATTATAATTTTTAGTTTGTTAATGAATCTTGTGATGTTTATTATTACATTTAATGCCGTGGGCTTCTCAGTGAGACAGGTTCCTGTTATTACTTGCATCCTTCCCGTGCCGGGTTTTGTGAAATAAAATAAGTAAATAAATAAATAAAGCGAATTCTTTTGTCCTGAAGACTCAGGCATGTGATGGACTTCCATGAACATCCAGTGATGAAAGACACAAGCGACACAGTGCTCTATGGATGAAGACGTTTAGGACTACTTGTAGAAAATAAATGAACATCTTTCCGATTTAAGAATTAAGTAGAGCTGTGGTGTACAAATAGAATATGGAAAAAATCATAACGATACAGCTGAATTGACAGAAGCAGCCGAAAGCTGGGTCTCTTTGGCTGGTGTTGCAGAATTCATGTGACTGAGGCTGAGATTTTCACCAACATTTTACCATAGTGTAACCCATGTTTTATGTACCAATGTGCCTCCCATCATCTCTGTTTAATTTTTTTGTTTTGTTTTGCGTTGCCTGCTTGCCATTTGGCCGTGTTGCCGTGGTGATTTCATGCATTTCCTTCAACACAAAGGCGTCTTTCTTTCTCTTTTCTTTATTCACTTTCTGTCTTTCTCTCTCTGTCCCACCATGACACCCCCCACCCTCTCCAAAAAAAATGGGTAGGGGTGGTAGATTACTGATTCTAATCTGTGAGAAATGGAGGATGCTGATCTGACTCCGGGAGGAGGGTTGCCATAGTGATTGGAAAAGATTCTTATGTTTCTGAGAGAGAGAGAGGGAGAGAACAGCGAGTACCTAGATAGTCTAGCCAGGGAGGGCGATTCCAGTGTTCACCGATGTTACAAACAGTTTCTGCCAGAAATCTCCATATTTTTAGCTGCATGCGTGTGCGCACGCATGTGTGTGTTTATGTGGGTGATGTGCCTATGTGCCTGTGTGGCTGTGAGGGGGTGCATGTAGCTGCCTAACCCAGTTTTCTCTCTCTGTAGACTGTGATTAATGAAGCCGCCGTGTGATGCCGCAGTCTGCTTTAAGTGTTTGAAGTCAGACATTAATCGAGCTCTGTCTGTAAAACCACCAGACAGAAAAAAAAAAACCTTGCAGGGTCTCGGTTGAACGTATCCGCGTGTCCGTCTGTGTGAGGGGGCACGTTGCTCACGACGCTCTGCTACTGAACTACACCTGTAAATTTTTTTTTTTTTTAAATAAATAAATAATAAATCTAGTTAGAGGAATATATGTAAATTAACTTTGGTACTGTATAAGTGGATGTTAAATGGATGTAGAATAGGCATCCAGTTCTCTTTTTTTTCTCTCTCTCTGTCTCTCTTTAGCTTATGAATAATGGTACTGATGGCACTGCAAAAAAAAAGGGACTGGCAGCTATGCATCATGGGCTTTCTCAGACTAGAAGGAAGGAAAAGGCAGAGAGATTAATTTATTATTTATTATACTGTTTAAATTGGAACCCTCGAATGCACAGTCATCATCCATAGGCTTGCCACACACACACACACACACGTGCCCGCACCCCGCGTGCGAGGACTTTGTTTTGACTGGGCCAGTACGAGCTCTCTGAAGGCCAACTCCCCTTATCTTTCCAGATTTGTGTGTGTGTGGCTTCTAAGGAATAATAAATGACGTTTGCATAATGGCCTATGTTAAGGCACCTGTAAGAGATGTACAGTTAATATTTATGATTTTTAGCATACAAGTAGTGACTAGAGGGATCAGGAATTCACATAATAGTGCCGAGACGCAGACCGATCCAGAGATTCTAGAAAGGTGATCACACTTCAGGCTGTATAGAGTGTCTTTTTATATTTACCAAAAATAATTTTTTCTTAGTGGGTGTTCTTAGTTTTGCTCGATGGTTTTAGTTATACTCTTGTGTCGTCCTTTATATTTCTGTTGTATTAAAAAAATCAAAAGTATTAATGAGTCCAGTACAAGCAAATTTCATGTCTAGGCTGCTGTTACTTCATAATCATTGCGTGGACAAACGGCATAGGTTCAACAACCAGAAACAAACGTTAAAATTTATATTTAAAAAATCCTTAATTAATTTTTTTTTCTCCAAAATACAGTAGTTTCATCTGTTATGTATGATTTGAGATTTCTGCAGTTCACCGGTTTGAAGTATCTTGATGCTGTAACTACTGAATTCTTACGTCTGCTAGTATACAAATATCAGCCAAGGAAAGCATTTTTAATGGCGTACGGAATAATTAGCATGCTCGGATGACCGATGTTCTCTTCGCAGCTAATAAAACGCAGGCATGTGGAAACTCCGATCACGATGGAGCTGTCCTGCACATTGCAAAATAAGGTGAAAGATGCAAGGGAGACACGACTAATATTGTTCACATCACCAGATCGCAGTCAAGGACTTGCTGATTTTTCACGAGGCCTTAAATACAGTGTGCAACATTAGAAAGTTTGTTAGAAGAGAATAATCAGCATTTACACGTCAATTTCTCTTAGACCATATTAATATCCTGAATTCCGTAACAAGCCTGCTGTATATTAGATGACTCCTATTATTTCTAGGTAACTACCACGTGGCACTGGGATGCACGTTGGCTGTTTGATTTGTCTAATGCTCTTGCTCATAAAATCACTGTAATGCAAATCAATGCCTGATGCTCGTGTTGCAGTGATGCAGTTGTGGCCTGTTTTGTAGCCAGCCCCCTTTCCTACTGGCTTACCGACAGGACCACTGCTGTCAGGGGCATGAGAGAGTGCCAGCCTGGCATGATGTGGAGGCTGTGATGGAGAATAGAGGGCAGAGGAACAATAGACAGCACTGTCCTGGGTACCATGTGCTCACTGGCCAGGAATGTATTGAGAGTGAAGCTGTCCACTGCAGCCTTGTTTTCTTTCAGAACTTTTCTCAAAGATAGAAGAAGAGAAAGCGTGTTGAAGGTGTTGCAAGCTTTCATAAGGTGTGTGTGCGTGTACTTGAACTGTGTTTTAATGATGTGCCCCCCAGCAGAGTAGAGAGAAGCAGCTATAAAGAAGCAGCCCATTCCTGCTCCCCTGCGTGCCAACATCAAAGACTGCTTCCTCGTGAGAGGGTGGGTGTGCACGCACATGTGCGCACAAGGTTGAGTGAAATACCCGTAATATAAAGTGTAAGGCAATGAGCAGGTGGTGCCCGAGCTGCAATTCTTTCACCAACCCCACCGGAATGTCGGCTGTTCCATCTGGTGGGATTTCCAAAAGGGTGGGATGCTTTTCGGGGGGTGTGCACGTACGGATAAGGGGTGTTGGTAATTATTAACTGCAGTAAGAATCAGCCACAACTATACATAAGCCAAGAGCACAACAAACCTTTTATGGTATATGATCTATTCTGCCAAATATTAACTTTCTGCTATGCATGCAATGTAAACACTGAATATGTATGAATTAAACGGTCCCATTTCGACACTGATGGAAATGACAAAAGAAATCTAATTTTGCAATGAGCAGTCAAGATTGCTTTTATTTTGAAATAAAAGTTTGCTTTCACTCAGATCCCCTCTGTATCAAATAATTCTTTATTAATAATATAATAAATTAATTTAAACCACCAAGAAGAAGAATGCTTTACACTTTCAAGTGCATGTTTCCTTCCAGGAGATGAAAGGAATAGCTCTAGATCATGCAGAAACACACAGCTAAATCACATCTATAACCTTGCTTTCTGCCATGAGACAATTTCTCGGAGTATACCGGGGTATTTTCTGTTCGTGGTATGAGAGAATTTTTGACTTGAATTATAAACTGTTCATTTGTGGATAGACGCTGCATTGAGGTTTCCTTTTTAAGACCACTTTTTTTTTGTTAGCAGTGTATGTGTGCGCAGGTGTGTGTACATATGTTAAAATAGTTGGGGTAGACGTGGCCTGTCTGAGCAGATCTCGCACATCGGAATGTCAACCGCTCACAAGCTGACCCGAGCTAAGGGGTGTGTCTGTCTCTCACACAGTCTTGCAGTCTGACTGACCAGCTGTTTGTCAAAATGTGCTCTGTCAGCATCTACGATCTCGTGTGTGTGATTGTGTGTATTGGCATCTCGAAAAATTTTAATGTCTTGTTAATTTTCTTTTGTAATTAAATTTAAAATGTGAAACTCCTTAAATATTTTACATAAGCCTTTTTGTTTTTGATAATCATGAGTCAAAAATCCAGTATCTCAAAATATTATAATATTTTCTAAGATCAATCAAAAAGGATTTCCTATACAGTCATTCTAAAAAAAATTATGTTGCACTGTTCACATGGTCCAGGCTCCTTTAGCATGAATGTGGCTGCATGAATGCTGAGGTATTAATGCAGACCAGTTTGCTTTGATGGCAGCCTTCAATATTTTGAGGAACTGGAGTTTTGATTTTCATGAGCTATAAGCCATAATCATCGAAATTAAAACAACATTTAAAAAAATATTCTTTTACATGTTATGAATCTAGAATACGAGTGTTTCACTTTGTTTAATGAACCGTTTCAGGGTATTCTAATTTTCCGAGATGCGATGTAAAGTATATACAGTATCTTAGAACAAGAAGTCTCCTCAATGTGTAGGTGAGCAGAAGTATTGGAACAGATAGCCTTAAACTAGATAACACTCAAATTCAATTGCATATTGAGAATATGGAGAGACTATTCCTTGCTTGGGAGGAAGAAAACAGCACCAAGCCGGTGACCTCACCAAGCTGTTGCATTCTTTTTTTGTGATACATTTCCATACTTGTACTGGAGCTTCTTTCGGTTGTTTTGTTTTTCCTACAGTCTCCTCTTTAGGAAGTGAAATGCATGCTAAAGTTTAATAAATAAACTAAACTAAACTAAACTAAACTAAAGTGGTTTAAGGACTTAAGATTAGCTGATCAAAGATTTTAAACCTTGCATTTCTTCCCCCCTGGCGTACTCCTCTAATCACATTTTCCTGCTCGTGTTGTGGCACAAACATTTGTCAAAAATATCAAAATGAATTAAGATTTTCAGGGAAGTAATTACCTTACAATAAGATAAACAGAAAATACTCTACTTTCAAACTCAAAAGAATTAGATGCATCTCATTTCAAAATATAGGTTAATTTCGTGACCTTTATTAAAAGTACTGCACAAGCTGTATTTAATTTGATTATTATTCATCCACATAAGAATAACACGTAGGCTTTATTCGTGCTATGAAGTCAAAAACTGACTATGACATCCTGTCGCTTCTTAGAACAGTCCTTTTAAACTCTGCCTCTGTTATTGTTCTGCGTTTAAAACTCCCCCAAAACTTTTTCAGTTTGGTTTCGGTGTGAAACAATACAAAAGAGTGAGCACTTCCTGCCGTGTCTTTATACTGAAGGCATAAAATCTTTTTTTTTTTTTTCTTTTTTTTTTTGGACTAGAAAATATAATAGAATCTTTATGACCACGTCCCAGTTCCCTCAAATACCCCAGAAGCAATCTAATTACCCACGTCTTCATGTGCATTGTCTGATATGAACAGGCTATTAGAGAGGAACAGTGATGAAAAACTTCCAGGGATTTAGGACTTTTGAGTACAGTGTAACATCATACGACCTTGTTTGAGGTCAATACAGCCAATGCATTTGTGTTTATAATGGTCAGCTTAACAAGGTTCTCTCTCTAGCATATCCAGTACTATATATATAGTTTCAAATTTAGCAATAAACTGGACTCAGCGTGAAGGTATATAACTGCAGCCGGATAGTGGCTTTGTGTTTCCCATTTCTTTCAGTACCTCCATGCTGACTGTGCGACTTCAGGCAGCAGGAAACACCTTGTCTAGGGAGGTAGCAGAACAGCTTCTGCCAATTGAATATACACATACACACACGCGCACATACCGAGAGAGAGAGAGAGCTTTGTGCATGGAACAGAGTCCTCATATTATGAGTCATTGGAGTTCACTTTAATGCTGAATTTCTGACATGCTTTTTTTCCCCTTACTTTCCAGGAATCTGTGGTCATCTCAAAAGTCTCTTCGCTGATTGGTCCGTAAACGCACCAAGCACTGCAGATATTCTATGTGTTTCCATGCAGAGTGGCATTCCATTACCAAATCGTTAAATCAAACCTTAATTTACTGCGTTAAAATGACCACCTTCTTACTTTCATCGGCCGAGCAGATCTATGAAAGTCCCTGCAATTACAGCGCAACATCAGCGCACGTACATTATAAGCCGCTGTTGGTTAAAGAGAGAGTAAATCTTCGCAGAGAGGCAGTGCTAGAGTAGTGTTGTCGGTTCCCTTCCACCCCATTAATTAAATCCCTTCCTGCGCAGGGCAGATTGTTTGTTGACGTCTACATTTCTGAGGTCGTGTGGGCACTCGCGCACGCATGTGTTTTATTAATGTGTTGCGGCGTCTAGAATCGCTACATTCTTCCTCGCATTAATGTTTTATTAAAAGCCTTTTGGTTATTCATGAGTGAGGTTTTTTTTTTTTTTTTTGCTTTTTCTGAGACTATCACGTGGCCCATTTTTGAAGTCTGGTGTGTGAGCATCCCAGAGGAATTTAGCCAAAAAAAAAAAGGCAAAACATAGAGCAGCCACAGAGTAGTGCTTCTGGAAGCGAATGCTACAAGTGTAATTGAAAAATCTTTTTCATTGCTAAGATCAGATTTTAATCATGCTGCGATTTCCCACATACCACTGCCGTTATTAATAATAAATGCTTTTTTTTTTTTTTTTTTTTCATCCCTAGGCCTCGACTGCCTCAGAGGCCCATGGAGAAGATGAAGCGGTTTAAGAGGCGTTTGTCGCTCACGCTGCGTGGCAGCCAGACCATCGACGAGTCTCTCTCGGAACTCGCCGAGCAGATGACCATAGAAGAGAACAGCAGTAAGGACAGTGGTGAGTGGTATCGGATGTGTGTGTGTGTGTGTAGTTTTGTGCTGCTTGTAAATTTGTGTCCATCTATGCAGCTCATTTGCGTTTTGTTTGTGCGCAGCTTATGCTGGAGATTTCCGGTTGCGTTAGTTACTCTGATTAGTTTGTGGGTCATAGTGGTGCAGTGAAAAAGGACTTTTTTCTTCTTCTTTTTTTTTTGTACGTGCAACACTACATGGGTCTTTGTAATAATTAAATTTTATGAGTGACTTGTGCTACATTTTGTGGGACAGTGCTATTGTAGGGGGAAGGACATTTCTTAAATAGGCCAACGTTTTTTATTCCATGTTTATCACAAGTTTAAAGGCTGAGCTTTAGTCTGTGTATCAGAATCATCAGTGTGGAGCATATAGTAGAAAACAGAGCAGAATGTAACATAATAAATGTGCATTGATGTCTTTCATTGTAAACTTTTCTTGCAGTTACTGTTTTATTCAAATTTCCACTGATGTTTGACACTTTATCTTAGATAAAATCTGTAATCTTTTTTTTTTAAATGCCCAGTTTTTCTAAAGCCTGTCCTGATAACATTCAAAACATTTTTTTTCAGTATACACACAGTAGCGCTTCAGCCTTGATGGTAGGATAGTGCTCAATACCCGTTATTTTTATTAATCGAGTAATCGGGTTTTATCATACTGTATAGGATTACATTTAGATTCAGAATTGTTTCCTAGGGCCTCCGAGTGGCGCACTGGTAAAAGCGCTCGCCCTATCATCCGGAGATCGCTAGTTCGAATCCCGGGTGGTGCTGTAACCTCTCGCAGCCGGAGGTCTAGAGAGAGCTGATTGGCCGAGCTCTCTCAGAGGGGAGGGATGAGAGGTACTTAGTGCTCCCACATTAATCACGGCTCTACAGCCAGTCAGGGGCGTCTGTGAGCTCGCGCAACGGAGGGAGCGGATAGCGCTGTCCTCCGAGTGTGCGCGAGCGAGCAGTTCGAAAAAGATGCGGTCGGCTGGCGTCACATGGTTCGGAGGAAACACGTGATAGTCTTCGGCCCTCCCGGCTGAGTGGTAGTAGTAGCCTTAATGTGGAGCCCCCTAGTGACGGGGAGGAATTGGACACGACTAAACTAGGGACAAAATCTGGGAAAAATCCAAAAAAAAAGAAAAAAAGAATTGTTTCCTACTTAAGTATTAAGTGGAAACTTGCACATGTTAAATGTTATACAAATTGACAAACTCCTTGAACAATATACCACATTTTTAGCAGAAAATACAGAAAAAACACAGTAAAATGGCTCACATCTTCTACAAATACATTTTGGATCAGAAAATTGACAGGAAAAAGGTTATCGCTACGCAGCTTTTCCATGTGTGTACTTAAAACCTTTCATTTCAAAAGTTTTTAATGTTTTTTTTAAAATCATTTTTAAACCTGTAAGAAATATAACATTAGTGCTATTGATTTAAATTGAATATAAAATCACAATGCCCTGAGATTGAAACGAATCAAGCATAAAAAAACGTTATCCAGAGCTCTACATTTATGCATCATTTTAAATGTAAAAAAAAAAATAGGGCATTGAATGAGGATGAGTTGTGGCCAGAGAGACTTTGCACTTAATGTTGTTTTAGTTTTGCCCTAGTTATGGTTTTCTTTGGAGTTATGCATTTTAATCCAACATTGAAAACATATGTGTATTATTATGTACCAGGATTGTATCACTTGTACTTTGATTCCATGCATGTAGCACTCCTGAATGATAACGCTTAGTCCATCACTCGTGTTTAGTTTTGGTGCTTGGTTTTTATACAAACACCTTAAACCTGCTTCTGGTAGAATGTGTGTTCTACTGTAGTACCTGTATCGTCTTTAGCTTCTGCAACAGCTGTATACATTTGGCTCTGCCTGTGAGGTTCAGTTAGAGTGTGTATATATGTGTATAGATGTGTTTATATATAATATATTTTTTGTTAAATGAATGAATGCATTACATAAACTTAAGTTCATTGTTAATTTTGGTTCACTGACCTGACTGGGATGGACAAACGGATGTACGAGTTAAACCACAAGCCCAGTTAAAGATTACATACATGTGGTGACCTGGTAACTGACGAAGCTAAAAGTGGTCGTAGAAGTAGTCTGATGTTAGCTCGTTTGTTAGTAAAGTGCATTATCACAGTCAAAAGGAAATATGTATCCGATTATTACTTTATTATATTGAAGTTTTTGATGTAGCAGAAGACTTTTGGCTTTTGTACTTTTCCTTTCTTCTAAAAATACTGTGTTATCTGTGATCTATGCATGGCAATTAATTCACGTAATACCAATCATAATACCATATATCAGATTACACCTTGAGTGTATGAAGCAACAAGCAAAGGCTTTTGTTTTCCAAAAGTTAGTTAGTAGTCTTGATTTGATTTGTAGTTTTTGTTATTGTTAAAAAAGAAAAAGAAAAAACGTTGGCATTAAATCTGTCTGTTCTTGTTGGTTATAAGAAACAAGCAGCTCAATCTGAGAGTAAACATGAGGTCTGAGGTTAAACCGGGGATGCAAATGTACCCAAGAACTCGTGTTCCTCTTTTTATCAGCGCAGACAGCCATGCTATTAAAGCTAGAGGGAACAGATTATTTCTCCTACTTCCCTTTTGCCCCTTTCATTTATTCTTCTGTAAGTCAGCTGGTAATTACATGAGAGTCACTACAGCCGTGTGCACAGGATGTGTGAAGTATGGTACATGTGACACGGAGCGATGGGCAGAATTAGCTCCTCTGCCTGAGGGTGCTCGTAATTGATGGGCCTTGTTAATACACAGGCTGATTCGAACCCGACCTGTAAGATTGACTCGGGGTCATGAAGCATGTAAAGCCGTACCACCCTCGCACCCGTTGCTACCTGGCCCCAGGACGTCTCGTGTGTTCTTTATAGTCATTCAACTTTTAAATGAATTCTGCATTGGCTGCTGCTGAAAAGATTAGAGTGGACAACCTTCGATGCTGTAGCTCTCAGGAAGGTGTGATTGTGCGATAACTCCCGGTCCATAGTGTGTATTGGCAGGGGCATGACTTTTTGCACTTCACTTCCTGACGGGTTCGTCTTCACTCCAGCTCTAAAGGCAGCGAAGACTTGTGCATCTGTGACGAGGTGTTTCAGTACTTCATCTGTGTGAAAATGTGAATGTATTTATGGCTTTCGTTGACCAGAACCTTATCTTGCATACATTATTCAGTCCACCACAAGTAGACATGAGGCAGGCTTTGACTGTTTCCTTCTCAGCAGTACCTTACAGCGAGGACTGTGCATGTCTTTATATGTATGTGTATATGAATTTTTTCTAAATGCGTAATTTAGTATTGATCATTGTTATTAGCACAGCTTGTGTTAGAATTCTATCATAAATTCTCTAAATAAATTCCTTTGGTTTTCCAAAACATTTTTCATGTCTCAGGTAATCTATGGATTTTTTTTTTCTTTGCTTTTTTTTTTTTTTTTTTTTTGCTTTTTTGCCAGGAAACAGTTTGTTCTGACTGCAAAAGTGTGTAAACGTGCACATTTTTAAACCGGTGGAAAATGATTTCTAGATTCCTTCTCCCAGACTAGATGACAGGATTGTTCACAGTTTTAAGATAGGCTGCTAAATCATTTACAAAACACTGCTATTACATAATCATCTGGACTGAGAGTGTCATTTTCTCTTCCTCTGCTGGCTTCAGTAAACACCTTCTGCCACCCCCACACACACGTGTGTGTGTGTGTGTGTGTGTGTGCGTGTGCGCTCACTTACACGCACTAACAAACAAATCAAAGCCTCGAAATTTCCATAAAGCTGTCTTACATGTGTGTCTAGCTACCGCGTTCAAACCAATGAGTATTTATTTCTTATCTGAAGGAAATCTCTGTGATTGATTGAAAAAGTGATGCGTGCTCACACACACGTGTTTTAGGGCTTAAAGATGCCACAGAGGCAGGTTCTTGAGGAGTCCACTGACGCCTGAGATCTTGTGTCATTCTCACTTTAGCTCCGTTGCCTAGCAACAAGCCACGGTGAAACGGCCTGCAAGGAGTTGCCTACATTTTATGCACTTGGACTAAAGGAGTCAAACAAAGCTGGTGTAATATGTGGAGAGGGCGCAAAGATAGCTGGTTATGTATGTTCTGTTTAATAATAATAACAGTAATAGTGGTAATAATAAGTGGTAATAATAATGGTAATAATAGTAATAAGGTAATAAAATAATAATAAAATAATAATGATAATAGCAATAGATTAAAATAAGTGATCAACATATTTGTACTTGATCTAAACCATAGACACCAACATTTCTGTCCCAGGTTTGGTGGTGTTATTTTAAAGAGGTCCTGTTTTTCCACTTATGTAACCCTGAGTAACGCAGTGCTGTGACCATGCATGTTCGGATTAGGGGACGGAGGATGTGGTGATGTCATGAAGAGGCTGGCTGACAGGTGGTGTTGGCATGAGTGTATGCAGGCACAGGTGGGAGAGACAGGTGGAAAGAGGAAAACACACGGATATATTTTCACACAGAAGCGCAGTAAGTTTTCAGATGAAGAGCCAGATAGCGGAAGCGGAGCATGGGTTCGTCAGGCAACGGCACAGACGTTTTGGACCGCCATTAAGTGCACTTAAGCAAGACAGTCTTGATCTGTACAATTGTCTCCATTTGTAGCAAGGACTATGAGGATGGTTAACCTGATATTATTCTAGGCAGGACTAATTTCCTGCAGTTGCCATTATTATTATTATTATTATTATTATTATAAGCATTTTGCCTGGTATTTGTGTCAAGGAATCGCTATCTGTGATCACATGCAAATTTGTGAATCCACAGATTTGGAAACGTAACCATTTTTCAAATGCACAAATTACATCTTGAGTTAGCCAGCATGCTATATTAATTAGTGTTACCAGGAAAAAAAAATACACTAAATAAGAGAATGTGTGTGAACTGAAGAACCACATGTATTATGCAAATAAACCTCAAAGCTATTGGCTTAATCAACAATGAATGTTAGCATCATACCTCAGCCACAATTTCTAGAAGTGACAGACCGGCAAACTTTAGTTCCGCTGATGTCACAAACATTTCGCAAGATCTTGCAAAATCCTGAACATCTCATAATTCTGGGTCATTCTCCAGCTGCAAAACACGATTATTACATTAACGAAATAATCAAAAATCTTATCTATAATAACATAAAATTATACCTAAACTGGTGTTTTAGACTGACAATAACTCGACAATAATTTAATAATTAATAAATCTTCGCGACAGTGCATTAGCTAAACCGCAGCAAACTAACATTAGTTTAAATCCCGTTCTCATTTTCTAGAATCGGCTTTCATTTCATGCTCAGGGAAGATCTGACAAGTCATAGATGAGATCAGATTCTTCTAACCAATCGTAATGCAGAAGGTTGGATTCGTCTGAAAAAGAAAGAAAAGTATAAGCTTGCTAACAATGAAATAAACAGAAATGAATCAATACATTGGTGTGATTTTTAGAATTTGGGATTTTGTTTAGCAGTGACTTTACTTAACCTGATCTGAATATACTCTCTCAAAAATAAAAGAACATGTCTGTTTAAGGGCTCAGTAGGTGTCCAGTAGTTTGATGTTATTATGGCTCTAATTTAACATAATGGAATTTTAAAAAATGTGTTTTAAAGTGCCTTTTAGATTATCTTTTCTATCTCCAACAACCATCTGTCTCTTTTATGATGAAAATTAATAAATAAATACATTATACATGTATACAATCTCATATTTATAAGCCAGGAGATGAGAACAAATAAAACAAACAAGATTTTCAAGAAGGCATCAATATTGCAGCCACAATTATGTGAGAAAACTTTCTTTTAATTAAAGTGTTTTTTAATGAAGATAATTTGGTCAGATAAAAATTTACATTATTGTATAAAAAAATGCTGCACAAAATTTGCAACTACACATTTTTGTGCAGCATTTTTTATTTTTTTATACAATAATGTAAATTTTTATAAAGGCGTGCAATAAAGCTGGAGGGCAAAGGGATTTGTAATATACGTTTAGATTATTAATGCTCACAGTAGCGGACTTTAACAATGAAAAGCTCAAGAGGATAACAGGTAGTTGAGATTTTCGTCTCAGCGGAATGTTTTTTCTAAAATCCATTCTGAACAAATGTAGAGGATGCAAATATTTGTCATCCAGGACACGTCCCCAGCCACCCCCCACCCCATCTGACCCTGCGCCTACTTTTTAACCCCTAAAATATTTGTAGTTCCCAGTCAGTGTCAGTATTTATGAATGTGCAATACATATTGTTATAGCGATCAATTTAGAAACATGATTTGTTTATTGCTCAGGTTATTAGTCAGTCATGTCCAGCTGCTTTCAGAGGTTTCTTTTGAATATATTTTCAGTTAAATGTTTGGACACACAAATTCTATGCTCTTTCCTGATTATTTTTTTTTCTACATTTCTGCAATGCACAGTTGATATTGAGATGTGTCTGCTACGTATTCTCTGTAAAGCCTTCATAACGGCTCTAATCTGATGTGCTGTTCATTGGTGAGTTTTGATGCAACTCTTGTTTTCCTGGGATGGTCTTCATGAGAGCCAGTTTCATCGTGGTGCTTGATGGATTTTGCGAATGCACTTGACAATACTGTTCATGCAAGAACTATTTCAGAACAGCTGACCTTCATGTCTTAAAATAACGGCTAACTGTTGGCCGCTGCTGCTACTTAATTACATGATGTCATTTGAGTTATTTCATAGTTTTGAATAAATCCAGCATTGTTCTAGAATGTAGAAAAAATCCAGATGTAAAAGATCCAGACTTGTGTCCAAACTTTTGACACCATTGACTGGTACTGGATTTCACACATTTATTTTTGTTTTTATGTATATTTACCGAAGCATGCTTTTATTTTCAGCTAATAATCAAAATAAACTGCAAAGTTTCAAAAAATTTTTTTAAAGCCTGGAGACATTGCACTTTGCAGACTAAGCTTAACGCTGCTTGTACTATTTAAATTAGAATTTAAGTTATCTCTCCTCATTTTTTCTGTGTGTTTTAAAGCGTCTTCGAGTGTATGGGGTGGGGAACACGGCCCTTTTGGCTTGTTTTGGCACGCACCTCTTTTCTGACATGTAGGATTATCAGAGCATATAATTTTCTGTTGAGCATATGTGGTTAAAAAACTCGTGTCATCTGTAATTACTGAACATTTTCATCCATTTATTACAAGCGTTAGGAGGACAGCGTTAGTATGTGAAAATAGGGGGGGGGGACGAACTGGGTGAAGACTCATGCTGTGCCGGTATAAGATGACCGATGGGGGTTTGTGTACATATGACTTGGCGACTGTGATGTGTTTATTGGTATAGCAATGTCATGGTGACTGATATGGACCAATCACCTAGGGCTTCCTAGATGCCAACAGTCGTATCTTAGTTCTGGGGACTGTTGTCATAGCAACAGCTGTGTGCTGATCTGCTTTTGTGAGAATGAAACGTGATATGTGGGTTAGGTGATCCTTTTTCAGTCATACAATATTTACTAACATCTCTCTGACACAAACACACCTTAGTGTTCAGTCACTGAAATAGGTTTATTGTGTTGCATATACTGTATGTTGTATACATTTTTAGTTGTATGACTTGTATATTTCACATACATGTATCCATGTCACGTATACTGACTGATGTTTTTTTTTCTTTTCTGTTTTGTTTTTTCCTTCTTTCCCAGAGCCCATAGTGAGGAATGGACGACCGCCCTCATCCCATAGTATGCACTCGTTCTTGCACCAGTACACCGGCTCGTTTAAGAAACCTCCTCTCCGCCGGCCTCACAGTGTCATCGGCGGCAGCCTGGGCTCCTTCATGGCCATGCCACGCAACGGCAGCCGACTCGGTAATCCATCAATCCTATTTCTAGTGTGTGGATTATAGCCGTTGAACTTCTCCTCCTACCCAGCTATAACAGTGTGTACTGTAGCATGTACAGTACACACACATGCATTCTTCCCACACCACCATTCATAACATCCACACAACATCCACACTAAAACGCATTCCTTGTAGGAAGCAGAAATCTGACATTTTAAAGTAGTCAGTCAGTAGTTTAAATCAATCCAGACAATGTTTCTGAAACAGCCGGATATTATGTAATGGCATTCAAACAAGAACCTCTAAATGCCACACTAAGCATGTTAACACAACACAATTCGACCATAGACATAAATCGTCCTGCAAAATATACTGATGATTAGGGCCCAAGCACTATGACAGCCCTGTGATGACATAGGTTGGATTTTTTTTTCCACCCAGCATCTGGGGCTTTTTGGGGTTCTTGCATGCTCAAAAAAAAAGTCAGTAAATCTAAATGGAAACTGCAGCTATTAGGTCTTCTGAGCGACTGGGCCTCGGACGTAGCACAAGGCATTCAGACAAGACGTTGCTGGATAGCTCGTGCACACTTGCACGCATTTATGCGAAACCCGGTACACATTTAGATCTCCTTGAGCTTTGCATGTCATGGGATCTACTCATCAGGAAGTCAGTTATTTTGTGTTGTTTGCAAAACGCACCTAATGGAATTTGATGTTCACCTCCTAGGAGATTTATACAATCTGCATAAAACCAGGCCAATATAATCTCAATACACTGAGAAAAAGGTTTTTTGATACCTCAAATGGTGCAGCCAGGGCGATACCTTAAACTTTAGCCGAAAAGTGGCTAATGACTTCCTGAGTGACATCATATTGAGATGGCATCACATTGAGTGACATCAAAGTGTGATGCTTTTTTTCCAGCCTCCGGGGATTTTTGGTGGTCTTAACTTTCTCTAAAAGCACACAGGTTGAGTGGTAAGCCCGGCTGTGACACCACGATCATTGTTGCTTTGCATATTTAACAAATTTGTTGTACTTTTCTAGTAAGATAGTATAGATAGATATGTTTCCTGATCTTGGAAAATCTGACTTAATCCTGACTTTAAATTTATATGTGTAATTCTGTTACTCACCTAAGTCATTTGTGAAGAATAATGCCATATTTAACCAGGACTGTAATGTGAGGTGAGATTAACTCAACTTTCAGTTGCTATAGAAGTTATACGCGTTGAGGTGTGTCACATTTACAAAAAGGTTAGCCAAGCCTAATACATGCATTCAGAAACTGAAATCGGAATGAAATGCTCTTATATAATTTAAACCTTGCAATTAGTGAAATCTATATGCGCATGCATATACATTTGTCATTGCATTTGCAACAAGAGTGCAACAAGTAGCAGGCTTTTGTCGCCCTTTTTGTTGTTGTTGTTTCATCTACAGTTTTAGTACCTGCAATATAATTCTATAATAATATTTACAATTCTATAAATACAATTCTAAAGAAAGTCTGTTAGTGGTTTGCATCTTATTGTTTTCTTGATGCACATCTCATCAATCATCCAGTCCTATAGAGGGGAAAAAAATTCTATGAGCATGGTTTTCATGCCAGATAAATTATTTGCAACCCTGTAATGGTTAACTCGTGTTGCCACAATAAATATTAGAAGCTTAAACAGTACGCACTGACTTCTTTTTCTGTCACCAATGTGAATTAAATATGAGCTTGTGCAAGGAAACATGTTTTGGTTGGTGGAAAGCAACTCCAACTAAAATGCAGTTATGCTGGAACAATACCAGGAAACGGACATTAGCCAATTCTTTGAGTACTGGTAGACAATGCATGCACAAATCAAGTCCGATAGAAAGACTAGTTAATTAGCCAATGTTCAGCAAATGTTAGATAGCTGCAGTATTATGATCTTGTAAGACCCTCCGAATGTACACAAGGTATGCTGTGCTAGAGAACTGGCCTGTGTAGTGCACTCTATGGAGCCCTTCTTTCTGTTAACACTCATATTAAATGGATTGTATGAGTTTTATTGGATATTTAATTTGGATTGATCTTTTATCAATTTACTCAGACATTCAGATGCATACCTGAAGGATTTTTATTTTGAAAGATCCATTAACAAGATTGACATTGGATTATTGTTTTGCTCTTAATAAACTAATGGAAATGTTTGATAGCTCCAGGAAGGGATTTTCTCCGAGTGGGCAGAGTGTATTTGGCAGATTACATTTTGTGGTGGTATAAAAAGTAAAAAAAAAAAAAAAAAACGAATGAATAAAAGGATGTGATGCATACACTAACCATTTGTTTGACTGACCATGCAGAGGTGCTCTGCCTTCGCTGTAGCACTGGAAGCAGAAAATCATGAAACAAGGAGCTGCTTGTGCGATCTGACAGTGTGTACTGGCAAATGTCCCAAATTATCTTGGAACCCTGAAATATTGGCAATTTATTTATATATTTTTTGGTAAAAAATGTCATTAAAATTCTCATTCTTTCACTGACAAGCCATTTATTTTCACTGACGGTCCATATTTGTTTTACCCTTTTGACACCTGAGGTGCACAAACCGCAAAAAAACAAACCAATCTGGCAACCCTTTTCAGAAGTCCCTGGCATCCCTATAACTACGTGTAAAACAGGCACTGGAGTGAAATGTGTGAAGGCACCCTAAAGACTTGGTGTGTATGCTTTGCAAGCTCAGAGGCTCTTTCAAGTACACGTACATAATAAACTCTGGCCAAAAATCTCCTGCTGAGTCTGAGAGGGGAACAAGGCAGGGATTCTTGATGTAGGTGTGCCTGTGAATGATTCTAGGTTTAAAATTAGGGCTGCAGCAAAAAAAAAATTCTTTCTTTCTTTAAAATAACATTAAAAATAATAATAAAATGACTTATTTTCTGATTAATTGATATCCTTTGGTTATCTTGACAATTAACAATATCCCGAACTTCTACCGTTGATCTTTCAACCTTTTATTCAAGCATTTTTCTTTTGTAATAAAGCATGTTTTTTCGAATAGAAATTTTCTAAAATAAAAAAATCTAATCAAGTGCCACTACAGTGGTCCCTCGGCATGCGAACAGCCCGCTTCACAATATTTTCGCCGTGTAAACTGAAATTTTGAAAGAAATTTACCATGGCATATGAGAGCATATGTGCAAACAAGCCGAACCGAAAAGTTGCACGCGTGCGTCCGGTAGTCACTAAAAATTTGTTTGCAACAGTGGAAAACCAAGCGATGCAAGTTTATGCATTTTTCTAAAAGTTTTTGCCATTTTGTGCCAGATTTATTGATGCCATAGTCTCATTGATCCAAAGAGAGTAAGCAAGAATGGTAGCAAAAAGAAAATGGAGCTACTTTCAATTTCATTTTTAAAGCAGCCGGTGCCAAGATCATAAATCATTAATTAAAGTTAAATAAGATTTAATGACTAGTTATTTTTTTATTTTATTTTAAGATTTTACTTCATTTACATATCTTTTCCAAATGTTTTGATTATTTTTATATGCAAAATATTATTATAGTGTTGGAAATTTGTAGTATTGTTAATATTTTTTTGGTGGCTGGAACAGTTTATCTGCATTTATATTATTTCCTGAAGGAAAATGTGTTTCGCAATATGAATGTTTGCTTTAAAACTGAAAATGAACTTATTAAATTAGTTTGCTGAGGTACCACTGAAATTTAAAAAAATGTCCATCAGTCATGTGAGAAAGAAAAAGATTTGAAGTTGAACTCTGTGAGTCATACTAACTGTGTTTCTCTCAGAAAGGCTTTGTGCATGTATTGATTATTTTAACATGAAATCTGTGAATGAAAGAAACATTTTAAAGTTGAACTTTTACCTAATTACAGGAGATGATGTTTACTGTATTGTAATTAATTATTATAGATAGTGTTGTCTTAAATGTTGAGTATGAGTTACTTTAGCAACATTTGTATTGTTTATCTGCAAAAGGTTGCGTACACTGAACTGCATAGTAACATTAATGGAAATCTTTGTCATGTAGTTTTATAAGGGTGTATTTGCAAGTCTGTAAGACTGCTTGCAACTTGCACATGTGTGGAAAGTGGCGTTGCCAGCCTAGCCGTTAGCATCTGCTCTGAGAGATCTTGCGTCTCAAACGCAACAGGTAGCTACAAAGGCATCTGTTACTCCCAGGCTCTGGTACCAACCAACAGTTAGACAAAACTCACCGGAATGAAGTTTTATGAAGCGTGGAGAGCAGCTTTTTATTAGGTCTTGTTTAAAGGATTCCCACAAACTGGTCATAGGGTCCAGGCTTTTTGGGGGGTCTTTTTTTCATGATGCACTGCCATTATTAGGGGGGCTGAACACATTAACACATTCCATGCAAGTTGATGTCGAGCATAGTTCCAGCCCTAATTACAGACAAGACGACTTTTTTTTTTCTCTCTCTCTCTGTAAGCCATGTTCTGTTGTTTATCTGCTTTCTTTGTTTCTCTTTAATAAGTCCCTGAGTAACAGAACTTTGGCTCCTTGTGAGGTTGTTACCTGTTAACCCATGTTTACTCGTGTATCAGTTGCTGAAATCTGGCCCTTCTGAGGGAATTTCAGGCACAGTATGTGAGCCTGCTTACGTTAACAGGAAATGACTCAGAAGGCTGTTTGAAGGTGAGGCAGCAGGAAGTTTGTCACAGCCATTCTGTTGCTTGCAAAGTGTGTTGGTGTGTGTGGTTTCCCTTCCCGCAGACATTTAAGAGGCAGACATGTCCAGACGTGCTCGACGCTCCTACAAAGCCATTATCAAGTGTCGCCATTGATGTCAGACAAAACCTGGCACACACTCATGTGAGAAACGCAGAGATGTACCCTTCTTCCCATGTTGATTATCTGTGATAAACCATGTCTGGTGGTTATAAGGGCTGAGAATAGAGGTTTGACCTACTTGCATGTTCTTGGTAGTTACCACACAACTCACAGCAGTGTGCATGTAAAGAGGACATGGAGGAGTAATGGAAAACTTCTTAGAGACCATAAATTGAGAGTTTCTGGGCGGTGATGGTGAGCAACTGATGAGATGGTGAGAAAGCTATTACTGTAAGCTACGCCGTAGTGTGTTAGGCAGCGTTGTTAATCTTCTTAGCTGTAAATGCATCCGTCATCACTCAAGTCATGCCTTTCACACTTTAAGTGGCGTGAGTCAAAGTGCAGCATGCATAGTTCAGATGAGCACTGGTTGCTTTTATTTTTTTAAGGTTTGTGAAGCATAAGTATTATTTCCATAGAATATCAAACTTTTCTTTTTATAAAAAAATATTGGGATTAAATATTTGGAATAATTTAAAGGTTAAATCCATTTCATCATTGCTGTGTAATTAATAGAAATAGTATGAGGGGTGTCGAGATGAAATTTCTCATGAACGAAGGCGGAAAAACCGATTGACATTTACAGAACACTTTAAGTGCAGTACAGTGATGAGATTTTTAGTCACAGCAAAATATATGAATAGTGCAAATGCTTTAAAGAAGGCCGTATGTCTGTGAATGACGAACCTGGTTGAGGCGACTCTGAGCCCACTGCAGTCGTTCCCATGAACATTCAGCAAGTAGAACACCTGAACCTTGAAAATCGATGGTTAACTTGTCACCAACTTGTGAAAGAGACGCATCTGTCTGTGGGAACTGTACACGCGATTATTAACCAACACCACTTCCACATTACAGAGGCTCAGCTGGAGCTCTGTACGGTTATGACCCCGCTCACAGTCTTTTCCACATGTTTGGGCAATTAAAGGAGTTCCTGGGAGGCCAGTGTTTCCAGACGTGGAGCAGACAGTCCGCTTATTTCTCCAGGTTACTGAGAAAACTTTTTTATGTTGATGGTTTCTAAGCACAGGGATAAGTGCATTAGTGTAGCAGGGGATTGTATAGAGAAATAAAGGTAGTTTTTACTCTTTTTACTTTTAACCGTTATGTTATTTTGCACAATCAAAAGTCCCAGGTTGTCTTGAACGTGCCTTGTAGTAAAAAAAGAAAGAAAAAAGATCAGTAGGTTGTAATGTAATGTAATGTAGGGCGACTGATACAGGCTAAACAGTATCAGTGCTCTTTTCTAGAGCGCAGTCGATCCGGGGCAGGTGTAACTGTATAATGTATCAAGATTTAAAACCTCCATCGAGATGCAACATAGTCAGGAGATAACATGATTTTGTATTTCTCGTTTGCTGTTGTCATCTCCACTGTCTTGGTTATTGAGCCTTATGACCAATAAAAAGATATTTTGTACCAGTAGAAACCTCCATGCCTCGTCGCCATATTCTTCCTTCTTATTGGCTTTATCCATTGCTGTATGGTCTCAGTTTAACAGCTGCCTTGTCATCCTGGGCTTCTACCTTCTCCTCTCCTCTCCGCTCCCACCAGTCTCCTCCCTTCCCCTCTGGGGGTAATAGGAGACGAGGCAAGGGCAGCTGGATGCTGTAATGGTTGCCCCTGAGGTTATGCAGTCTTTTACACTGTGCTTCGATAAAAGGCTGGAACGCTCTTTTCTCTAGAGAAAAAGCCCTCCATCAAAGTAGCGCTCAGGATCACAGTGTCCGCGCCTTCGCTTCACCAGTCTGACCTCGCCTCCTCGAAAGCACGGTAACTTCTCATTCAACTTCACGTTCCCGCCCACACACACCGAAACACACAGCAGGTTGAGCGAGTTGGCCTTTCCTTAATCCCTGCTGTCTGGTGTGTGTGTGTGTGCGTGGGATATGTAGAGTCGAGAGATTTCTAAACACTGATTATATCAGAATTTAACCGTTTGGTCAGCTCCAATAAGCAGCATCGTGTTTTATGTAAGAGAAGAGGGTCTGAAGATATGAATAACCATAAACCGAGATGTTTAATTCGTTCTCTGAAAGGCTTCAGACTGCCGTTAATGTCCTTATGAACAAGTGTGATGTTATGATTTGTATGTAAGATTTGCTTTGGAACGTAAAAGTGTAACAGAAATGGCAAACCGTGAATGGTTATGGAGTGTAGGGTGAGTGTGTGTACACAAGCCAGCTTTTATTTTTCTTTTTAAAGTATTAATAAGGAAGAAACAAGATTAAGCAAAGAACACATTATACTTTGGCCCAAATTTGTGTCATAAATGGTCGCCAGAGACAGACCTATGCAAAGTCAGATATTTTAGACATTAAAAACATCATAACTCTTCATATGTCACAATTTCACAATACCGATTTTCATTTGTCTCTGTCTATACAGACATAGTTCACGAGAACTTAAAGATGGGCTCTGACGGTGAGAGTGATCAGGCATCAGGAACCTCTTCAGACGAGGTTCAGTCACCCACTGGCGTGTGTCTCCGTGCCAGGACACATCGCCGCATATCCATGGAGGTAAGTTATTCCTCTTGTAATGTGTGGGAGAGAAGGATATTCGGAACATTATATTATACTTTACTCTGGAAAAAGATACTCACAGTAATAATCTGTGACTCATGTGCTTAAGCTGATTTTCTGGGGCACCTAATTCAGGTTAGGCAAGTCACCTGGGTGTAGACCTCACCTCTGAGCTGGCCAGATTTAATGTGAATTTTTAGCAATGGCTACACCACAGTCGTGAAAGCCCTTTGCATCAAGCCAGAGAGTATGAAGGGGAATAGGAAGGTCACTTTTATTTATTTTATTTTATTTTATTTATATATTTATTTATTTATTTATTTATTTATTTATTATTATTTATATTATAAAAAAGAAAATGCAAGTTAAATATGTTATGAAAATTAGAAGATGGCCATAATGGAAATAAATAAAACCTTAATAAAAACCCCTAATAGGAATATAGTATAATCCTAATATATTACTGATTCTGGGATCTGAGCATGTAGAAGCAGCTCATGTGCGTGTTATATACAGGCGCACACTTGCTGGGTATTGCCCTGAATAACCACAGATGTAGTGCTGATGCGTCACAAAGTCTTATTTTTAGTATTGGGTAGGTGGAGGGATTTCTCCAGTTTTGTTCTTACTTTTATCTGCTTCATTGCACCATTTCATTGTCACACCCAATTTCTCATGTTCTTCTTCTCTTTCTTGTGTCATCGTTCTGCATCACTACGTTTCCATTCCTTGACAAGACTAAGTGTTTTGGTGCTTAAATAATTTTGTTATATGTTTATTTTGGACGGCGGAGGTTTCTCATGTTGCAATGCAAACCTTGGGTTTAGGCTCTAAATGATTCAATAAAATGTAAACCCAGAACAGAACCAGTTTACATGATCATGGATTTACCATAATTGCAGGAAAGTGCCCGTTTTAACCGTTTACTCAAATTTATGGCAGGATAAAGTGCAACTCCTGGACTTATTGATAAGTTGGCTTTCAGGAGTGAATGCTGTATGTAAGTTGTAGTTTTTTACCCTCTGCTGTTTAGATCGTGTAACTGCGCACCACATGTGTTCTGGAATAAAACTGAAACCATGTTTTTGTATATATGTAAAGCTTGCACAAGGGTTGCCTGACTGGAGTTCGGCAAAAACGTTTCACATGTTAGTGCAGAAAGACAATTAAAAATGTATCAACAGCCATCGATGTTACTCCAAGTACAGACACTTGTGTGTATGCGTTCACGTTCTTAGGATGTGAATAAGCGCCTGTCTCTGCCTGCTGACATTCGGATTCCTGATGGCTATCTGGAGAAGCTGCAGCTGAGCAGCCCGCCCTTTGATCAGCCACTCAGTCGCCGATCGCGCAGAGCCTCACTGGTGAGTGATATGCATGTTACTGTGTTCTGTTCTCCACGCTGTTGGGTTACTGTAGAAAAATAACTGTTTGTTAATTCATTCAGATCTTTGACAGTTCTGTATCAGGATACACAGCAGATTTGTACACGGGATTAGGGATTAATGCATTTTCATGAAAAGGTCCACAATTCCAATCATGTGTAATGAAATGACAGCAAGTGGCTGATTTAACAATATTAAATGCGTAATCGAGATTTATTACATTTCTGTTTCCATTATAATCACATCCTGACACAGCATGACCGAGACATGCAGACTCATTCTTTTTGTAAACTCTTTCCAAAATATTTGCTAGAATACAATGTGGGTTTGCGCTGCTCCTCTGTTTTCATTTGATTTTAAAGCTAGGAGACGTCTCCTGGATGGCAGTTCCCTGTTTTGCTAGATAGGGCAAATATTTTGAAATGTTCTTTGTGCAACACATTGAGTCAAGATGAAATCTGGTATTTTGTTTGAGGATGAGTCAAATGAAAATCTTTTAAAGTGTGACACGCATTAGAACTGCAGCATTTTTTCCCTTTAGTAACCCCATCACTCATTAAGCACTGGATCACTTGCTTCAAACCGATTGGAGTGGAAATGAAAACTATGCGCTTTAGTCAAACTTGTATGCATTGAGTGGTAATAAATATAAAAATGATTTTTTTTTCATGTGGCTCACCCCAAAATGTTATAAGAATTTTGTACACGATGGCTGATTTGTGTCCAAATGTACATGTTGTAGAGCACTTTTAAACAAAGCAAAGTAAACATATATATTGTAGTTGTTATAATGGTTTGCATTATTCTGTTTCAGCCCTCTTATAGTTCACTCCTTGTAGCTGAACCCAGCACAGAGAGAGCCATAAGTTGCATAGCAACTCGCATCATACACTCTGGGGAATCTACCAGAACAAGCCTCCTGTTTGACATAAGGGCTTGTGATGTGGCATGCCACCTTTAGTGGTCTTAAGTAGAGACAGTGACACAGCCATGAGTCATGTATTCATTAATATGTGACATCACTCGAGTCTCCTGGTGTTGATGATGCCCTGCGTGTTGATTCCTCTTAAAATAATTCAGCCTGCCCAACATGGTCTCCTTTTTTTGCACGATTAACTCCCAGCGTTACTCTATTAGATAACACAAGTTTTTGGTAATCATTGCATGAAATGTTTTTCATAAGCAGGGTTGTCACCCTAGTGCTGGAAATTCATTTCTGAAATGGTGCTAACATCCGCTATTACCTAAAGTCAAGTGTTTTCTAGTGTGCACCGATGCTTCAGTGTTGGGTGTAACACGTTAGAGTACTTGGATTACTTTTTTGGTGTAACGAGTAATGCCATTTAACGCCATTTAAGTGCTCAGTTATTTGGTCATATTTTCCAAAATGTAATTCGTGTGCGCGGTTACTTTTATCAGAAAGTAACGCATTAATGTAACTGATTACTTTTTAAATGACAGTCATTTTGTAACGCAGTTAGTTACTTTAAAAAGTAACGTCCCCCAACACTGTCAGTCAGAACGTTAAATCCCCTGACAGAGAAGGTGGAAAACATTATTCCATTGTTCTTGCCCATACAATGACACCTGTCAAGTAGTGAGGTCTGTTAGACAACAAGTGAACAGTCAGTTCTTGAAGATGATGTCTTTAAGCGCCTTTGACTAGGGCCAGATTGTGATGGAGTCAGAGCCTGAGTCATCTCCAAAACTGCAGGTCTTGTGGGATGTTTGCTATATGCAGCGATTCGTACCTATAAAAGTGGTCGATGAAGGTGCAATCAGTGAACGAGTGACAGGTCATGGGCAAACAAAGCTTATTGGTGTGCATTGGAAGCGGCTTTTTTAGCTTTGTAGCTGCAGACCATCCAGGGTGCCCATGCTGAGCGCTGTCCACTGCTGAAAGCACCTACAGTGGGCACATGAACACCCTGAAGCAATGGAAGAAGGTGGCCTAGTAGTCCCCCCCCCCCCCCTCCACCCTTGTTGTTGGATGGCCTTATGAATCTGTGTCACTTACCTTTGGAAAAGCCACTATGATGCATTATCCTGGGAATCCTTGGGTCTGGTATTTATATAGATCTTCCTTTGACATACATGACTAAACACTAGTACTGAGCAGTTACATCCCTCCATGGCAACAGTATCCCAAATACTAATAACCTCTTTCAACAGGATCATTAACCCTGCCACATTGCAAAAAAAGAGGTGTTTTCCACATTAAACCTTCAACCTTCAGATTCTCACAGTGTTAGACAAGTATTTTTAACATTACAGTGTACACAGCATCTATCGGTAGGGACTGAAAAAGAGTACTCAAGCTCAGAGATAATATCTCTTTTAAATATTTTTGTGTCTTCAGCCCTATTTGGATGGAATCAGCTTGAAATGAGAAGTTTGTTACAGGTTACACCATGTGGTTATACAATAGCTACACAGGAGTGTCTGCATACTGTAACTATCTGGTATCATCTCTTCAAAGCTGACCTTCATGCAAGTGTTATTTGCAAAACTGCGTGTTGTGCCTGCTGCATCATCACAAGTTTTGTCAGACTACCAAATGAGATTGGCTGATTTTTATTGATTTATTTAAATGTTTACGTTATTTTTGTTCCTAGAAGCGCACATTATTATAATCAAAATAAAGTGAACAGGGTTTCACACAAAACGTCTTGGATGGATGTATTAGGTGTAGTTTTTGATGCGTTTTATTTTCATTCAGTGTTCTACTATTCCGCATGGGAGAGCTAACACCAGGGTGAAAGTGAGCAGCATGTTCTAGTTGCTGAGGCAGCCTAGTCTCTAAGCGCTCTCTCTCTCTCTCTCTCTCTCTCTGTCTCTCTCTCTCTCACTGTGTCATACTGTTCTTTGTGTACCTAGCAGGTTTAGCATGTGAACGACTCCCTTACCCTGGTGTCGGCGTTTTCTTGGCATCCATTGTTCTTGCCCATTATCTGGCTCTGTCGTTCCCACAGTGTATGTGAATAACAGGGAACAAAAACCAAGTGTGACTCCTCTTGTTTATATTCTAGCGCCCCCTGGTGCTCTATCCTTGATTGGAGTCTTGTGTGGTTGTTTTGAGTCTGATTAATTTCCTTGTCACTGAATGAATTTAGCTGCTGATACCAGGGTCATTACGCACAAACTAAACCCATGTCAGTGATAACATCTGCTCAGCAACGGCTACCGCTTATTAACAAAACATTCTCTCCATTTTTAGTCGGAAATCGGCTTTGGAAAACTGGAGACTTACATCAAACTGGACAAGCTTGGGGAGGTAAGAGAGACTTGCCTTGTCTAAACTCGTGTCGTCTCACGTTGCATTTATAAACACATTTGAAAGCAATGCTTTTAAACTGAATATCTATTAAACCTAGATATTTGTTTTTAGCGATTTGTTTGCAGTTGCTGATGATACCTGTGACACTGAAACCCATTACGGTGATGTTTCTTAGATATTCTGTAGATACTCTGTTTGTTACTCAATTCTCCCTACTCGATGTGATTGTTCCAGGGAACGTATGCGACAGTTTTCAAAGGCCGGAGCAAACTGACTGACAACCTGGTAGCTTTGAAGGAGATCCGGTTAGAACACGAAGAAGGAGCGCCTTGCACAGCCATTAGAGAAGGTACATAAACCACTTTTGTTCCTTACAAGAGACTGTTTTATTAGAAGATCAGAAAGGTATTAGTGATTCTGCACGCTATTTAAAGGCTTTTGATGATGGGTAGTTTTTTTTTTTTTAACCTAGATTAGTCTTCATCAACTTGATGACAACTTTTAAATTATAAAGTGATTTGCAACCAGAATTTTGCAACTTCTGGCCAATCAGATGAGAGAATTCAGTAATGCTGTGCCACATGTGGTCTGTTTACAATTTTGCCCATTACAATGTTGTTCTTATCTGCTTTAAACCATCATGATGCACCTGAACCCAACACCTATGCAGTTGATGTATATATGGAAGCTACTGTTATCAATGTACTGTATGTATTGAACACTGCTATTACTATTAGTGTTATTACTGCTATCACTCATGGGCCATTGGAATCCCCATCCCACCCTTTAGGGCAGCAACTACAACTACTGTTGCCATTATGTGACCAAGAAGAACAGGCCGATGGAAATATGCATCTCATATCAGCGTCAACATTCCTGACTTTGAGTTAGTTTTGTAATTAAAAACTAGACCACAGTGGCTGCTTGAATACAGAACAACATTCATCACACTGTGTGTCCTCATTAAAAAAAAAAGTTTTATGTGCTATGCTCTTGAGGTCCATGTCTTTGTTTAAATTAAACAAATTTTTTGGTCTTTGCCAAAAAAGAGAAATGTCAAAATATTTATATTAATATTAAACATACACACCGCTTACACATGGCTTTACAATGTATATCAGCTAACAAACATATCAGTAAAGTATGCTGTACAATCAATGAGTGGCCTTATCAGTTGTTGTTCTTGCACTTGTATTGAGTAAGCCGAAGGCAAACACTCAAAAGCTGAAATGATCAAACGAATCAGTGTGAGGAGCTTTCACTTTAATTATTCTGGGCCTAATCGTTTACTTCTCATCATCAGCACATGAATGAATGAACCATATTGTAAATGTATTAAAGGTTACATATTCCTTTTCTTTGTGTCTGTCCCAGTTTCATTACTAAAGGACCTGAAGCATGCCAACATCGTTACACTTCACGACATTGTCCACACAGAAAAATCCCTCACGCTTGTCTTCGAGTACCTGGTAAGAGATCCATTCAGCCATCATGTCTAGCTCCTTCCAAACATGTTGTCCTGTTGAGCTTCCTTTGTTTTACAAATGCCACTATTTTCTTTAGGATAAGGATCTAAAGCAGTACATGGACGACTGTGGGAACATCATGAGTATGCACAATGTTAAGGTACAAGCCCCTACGCACGCGCACACATTTTGCTTATGTCATGTAATAAAAAAAACAAACATATTTTGGTTGATGCACATGGAAATATGAAAAAGCTGCAAAGACCTAGCCATGTACTGGTCTTTTATGAATTATCATCTATAAACTATGAGCTCCCTTCCTAGTTTGTGTACAATATTGAAACCTGCCTATGCTCCACGCACGAAGTAACTGGTTTCTGAAGTACTACAGCAATAAATGTTTATCACCACTTAACTCAAGATTAGTTAAAATTAGACCCGTAAATTTAAAGAGTTATGGACTTTCATGAAGAAGTTGCTTTTGAAGGTTATCGACAGTTCATAAAACGTGTAATTAAACTTGGGTTTATGTTTTGGTTTTAGATTTTCCTGTTTCAGATCTTGCGAGGACTGGCATACTGTCACAGACGTAAGGTTCTGCACAGAGACCTGAAACCACAGAATCTTCTCATCAATGAGAGAGGGGAGCTCAAACTGGCAGACTTTGGTACTTGTTCATATTAGGAATTTTAAATATAATTATTTCATATGAATACTGCAGACCAGTTGTTAAAGCAGTGGTTGTTGTATTTGTAATGCTTACCTTTTTCCCCCCCCCCGGATTTGTGTATGTCGCAGGTTTGGCCAGAGCAAAATCAGTCCCTACTAAGACCTACTCAAACGAAGTGGTGACTTTGTGGTACAGGCCTCCTGATGTGCTGCTCGGCTCTTCTGAATACTCCACGCAGATCGACATGTGGTGAGTCCGGGTTCAAGCAGAAGCTAAGAGTCGTCTCATAACCCTCATATGCAATAACACTTGGATGCTAAAGTGCTGTTACTATGATAATGGAGCCAAGTTGGACAAGGTGGTTGTTGAATTTTAATTTATGATTTGACTAGAAATCAGAATTCCTACCGTGACAACTAATTCACAAGGACTGATTAAATATATTTTATTGGCTGCATAAAACTGTTAACAAAAAGTGACGCTATTTATTTATTTGTAATAAAATCCATACTGTGAGCAAATTAAAAGGATTTCAATTTCAGCCACCTTTTAATTAAGACTCAATGAAGCTTAAATAACTCAGCAAAGTTATTTAAGCTTCATTGAAGATTTCTATTGTCTTGTTTTGAAAAGACAATAGAAATCTTTTCTCATGAGGTCAGGACGTATGATAATTAAAATAATAAAAATGCCAGAATTTCCATTTCTGTGTCCAAAAGGAAACACCTTCCGGTGCTTCCGAGTGTGTGACATGTATTTTCTGTCTGTGTAGGGGGGTTGGATGTATATTTTATGAGATGGCTGCTGGTCGGCCGCTCTTCCCAGGCTCCACAGTGGAGGATGAACTGCATCTTATCTTCAGGTTACTGGGTATGTACTGTACATACAGTCTATATACACACACACACACACACACACACACACACACACACACTGTGAGAGACTGTGCATGTCTCTGGAGTTAAATTGGGCACCTGTAACTTTGGTGGTAAAAATGCACCGTTTAAATCGAGACATTACGAGGGACAGAGACAGTCTTTTCTGCCAGACATAACATGCAGGATGTGGTGTTTACCTGCTCTAAAAACAAACAGCGGCATTATGTGGTTGGAAGGTAACCAAAAATGATGTTGACCTGGCAAACACAGAGCAGACATGCAGGTAGTAACCTCAGTGAACTCCAGTCCTATATCCTACCAATGAATGAGTATGATCTTATTATCCGTTAACATTTCATAACATTAGGATAAAACCCCTTCACAGAAAATACCTTGATGGTTGCAAAATACAGCAGCCAGTTCTAACAGTTCTACTATTAACTAGGCTAATGTACAATGTATTAACAGTAAATGTACCCAGTGCTGCTCAGGAATCAGTTCTGAGAGTACTTTATGGTGCTTTATTTTTGTCCTGTTTTGACTTAAATTGCTGTAGTTAGCAGCAGGCTGAGGCACAGTGGCACATTCACGTAAGCTCTCTGTCAACCACATTCGAATTCTGTGGCATGTGTACCCGCTCTTTTGGCTGCTAAAAGTGTAGCTGGCTGACATTTTGAACAGAACCCAGTTATTTTGCTTGGGTTTTACTTACTGGGTGCTGGATTACATCACACATTTCCATTGATTACATTCAGTTCAATTCAGCTTCCATAGTGCAAAGTAAATGTGCATGTTGTTAACTTGAGTGAAAGTAATTTAGAAAGTAAAAACCTATATTTAAAAAAAAAAAAGTTAAATAAACTTTATTTGAAAATGCGAGGGCATTCTTGTTTTTCAGGTTGCTGTAATCTTATTGAAACATTTACAATCAGTAGTTCAAAACATTAAAAATGTTTGTTTTAGGCAAGATCTAAATTGAAAATCAATCCATATGTGCTGCCTGTGCCTCGTTTTTTTTCTGATAAATACCTGTTGAATGAGACGATTAGCAATGTTTAGCACAATCTGCATGGGAAATTGTTACCTCATAGTTTAACACATACATGTTGCACGCTCAATATTAGCACATTGATTATTTAATACACTAAGTGAAATTTTTTAAAACCCAGATCTAATAAAAACTTGTTGGTAATTACTACATGGCTTTTTGTGGTTTGTGTTGTAGGGACACCTACAGAGGACAACTGGCCAGGAATCTCATCTATTGAGGAGTTCAAATCTTATAACTTTCCCAAATACAAACCACAGCCCTTCATCAACCATGCGCCAAGGTACACGTGTGTCTGTGTGTGTGTGTCTGTGTGTGTGTGTCTGTGTGTGTGTGTCTGTGTGTGTGTGTCTGTGTGTGTGTGTCTGTGTGTGTGTGTCTGTGTGTGTGTGTCTGTGTGTGTGTGTCTGTGTGTGTGTGTCTGTGTGTGTGTGTCTGTGTGTGTGTGTCTGTGTGTGTGTGTCTGTGTGTGTGTGTCTGTGTCTGTGTCTGTCTGTGTCTGTCTGTCTGTCTGTCTGTCTGTCTGTCTGTCTGTCTGTCTGTCTGTCTGTGTCTGTCTGTCTGTCTGTCTGTCTGTGTCTGTCTGTCTGTCTGTCTGTGTCTGTCTGTCTGTCTGTGTCTGTCTGTCTGTGTATGTATGTATGTATGTGTGTGCGCAGAATGGGTGATACTTTTTCACGTTTCCTAACTTATACAGCTGTTATGTGAAAAAATAAACAAAATGAGTTTAGGATACAAACAGTGTTTAAGATAAGTTATTAGATAAAAATGGTCTTGCTATGAATAATAGTTTGTGGCTTGGATCGATTTGTAAACAGCTATTTATGTTCTCTTATGTCCATTATATTCTTACTCAGCATAATGTTGGCTATGTCGTTAGCACTGTTGACTCAAATCCCTAGGATTTGGGATATACATTTAGCCTCCGTTTTCCGTGCATGGAGTTTGCATGTTCTCATGCTTGGTTGGTTTCCTCTGGGTACTCCAGTTTCCTCCCTCCAAGGCATCAGTTTGATTGGCTTTTTCAGATATTCAGGCATTTCTGACCTGGTGTAGGTTCTAGACCCTCCACGACTCCACACAGGATAAGCAGTATAGATGATGGATTGATATTCTTTCTCAGGTTCTTTTTGGTTATTAAGTTTATTGATGAGCCTTTAAACATCATGGGCAAATTACAGGATGGGAGTTTGGTGCTTATGTTGAGAAATCACTGCCTGAGGTCTAAAGGGAACCTATGAAAGTTAAGAAATGATAAAACTTTAGTTAGGCTGTCCTGTGCTGTCACACTGTCCTTGTTTATCCTACCACTTGCTGCTAGTGACCGTGACCTGTGTATGTGTATGTGGCAGTACTGCAGGATATCCTGTGGAATTTTTCTAGGCTGTTCTTTTCCTTCCTCTCATTTGCCATTCACTCCACTGGTGGTCGCCGCACTGAACCTCACCCTTATCCTCCATTTCTCTCTCTCTCTCTCTCTCTCTCTCTCTCTCTCTCTCTCTCTCTCTCTCTCTATCACAGGCTAGACACTGAAGGAATTGAGTTGTTGTTGTCATTTCTTAAGGTAAGCACTTTAAGAATGAGCCACACACTGCTGTACTCTCTCTCTGTGTCTCTGTTGTCATATGGCTGAACTGTGTGTGTGTGTGTGTGTGTGTGTGTGTGTGTGTGTGTGTGTGTGTGTGTGTGTGTGTGTGTGTGTGTGTGTGTGTGTGTGTCCTTAGTACGAGTCCAAGAAACGAATTTCTGCTGATGAGTCAATGAAACACTCTTACTTCAAGAGTCTGGGCATGCGCATGCACACGCTGCCTGAGAGTGAGTATCACCGCCCCTCAGTGCACACACACATTACCCATATACATAAAGTACACACTTAGTTTATTTTGCGGGGGGGTGTACTTATAATCCACTTTGCTTGAATTGGAAAATTGGAACTTCTGATCGAATTTTATTTATTTTTTTTACATTGATGACATTTTGGATTCTTTCTATCTTTCCATCCATCTATCTTAATCATTGTGCTCTGAACTCACAGGTATATCAATATTTACACTGAAAGAGGTGCAGCTACAGCGAGACCCTGGCTACCGGAATGCAGCATACCCAGAGACAGGTGTGTATGCATGTCTTCATATTTGGCTTTAATAGATAATTAGTTTGAAAGTGTAACAGTAAATTGATGTATTTAGTTTCATGGACAGTATGGTTTGACTAAGTTTGGGGGATTTTAAACATATGTGACAAAAGGCCAAGAAAGGACTAACAGCTATAGTTTTATTTTACTTATTTTTTTGTTTAATGGCAGAAAAAACCTTATAATCGAATTATATTATGGAAAGCATGTTAAAAAGTTCATGGAGCTTTTGAGATGCACTGTATGGGCGTGAGCCTGGCTGTGATGCAATAAAACCATCAAATAACATTCAGATATCTTATTATTATTTTTATTCATTTTTGTTTTTTTTTCTTTTATGTTGGGCACATAATTTGAACATTTGTCAAATTTTTTCAGTTGAAGCAGATATGTTGTAATGTGTTTGTTTGTCCAGAAGAGGGAGTAGTGACCCAGTTTTTACTCCCCAAATACTAAGCACTCCAGTACTAGATATTTATGCGTTTCGAAATGGAATTTTTCTGAAAGTAAATTTAATATCACGTCACCGACTCATCTCTCTGTCCCTACAGGAAACAGCAAGAACAGAAGACAGAGTATGCTGTTCTAAGCACTGGCTCTGAAACACACTTGCACAAGCATACACACACAATCCAACACTCGCACACACACACACAAGCGCACACAGTGGATCAGGATGATGGCGTTTGCTCAGCAACTGTCTTGTACAGACTAACAAACTAGCCTCCCTACCCTCTTTAGTCGGTGTGTGTGTGAGGTTGAACGGTGGGTGAGGGGACTGACCAGTCTGGCTCGTTCCCATCTTCCTGTGTCCAGCATGCAGCCAGTCCCTGTGACAGAACACAGCGATGCCCCTGCTCCATGTCTGCTTCCTCAAAGCACCACATTGGAGATTAGAGTGTGAGAAGGGAACGTGTATATATGTGTGTATGTGTGTGTATTTATTGAAAAGGTCGTTGGGCTTTTTTTTTTTTTGCTGCTAATCAACTACTGTCTCCTTGTAACCTTCCCTACTCTCAGGCAGCCTTCTTGGTTGTGGACACATCAGTACTGCCGTCAAGGATTTCATTTTTTTTTTTTTTTTTTTTTTACTAAATAGTTATTGTAATTCTGGATATAATTATGTTAATATTATGTTCATATTGCAAATGTCATGTTTATTGTTGGCCACATTTTGAATTGCATCCTTTTTTGGCATGGTTATGATGTAGAAATTGTAGTTCCTACATACTTTGTAGAAGCTGTAAAAAAAAAAAAAAGAAAAGAAAGAAAGAAAAAAACTCCTCAGTCCCATTCCAATCTCCAAAGCTCACTTTGACATTTCAAGTGACCCAGAGCCTGGAGAAGAGACCCTCCTCCTCCTCCTCCTCCTCCTCTCTGTCAGCGAGCCGTAGATGCAGCAAGTGTGTAGCTTGTTCATGGAGACAAAACTCACTGGTGTTTGAGAGCCTCGTGATAGAGAGAGCGTGCTTTCCGATGCGACTGAGACATTCGTAAGCGTCAGCCGGGTCCGGACAGTGTTGTGGATCAAGACGTGATGTGGAGGTGGTGGACCAAGCTGTGAGAGGGGGATCAAAACCACTGGACCAGCAGTAATCACGCAGTCTTTGCAGAAGTGACTGAAAAACCTCCACACCTTCCTCTTTTTCTTTTTTCCTCAGTGAAAAACTTTTTTCCCTGGACTGAAGTGCTTATGATTTTTTTTTCTTCCTTTTAGAGCAACTTATTCTAATGCATCATCAGTGATTGTACAAAAATGAGTCATGCCAGATCTCTGTAGCATTTGAGTGTGTGTACACGTGAGAAAGTGAGAGAGAGCGTGAGTGAGTGTGTGTGTGTGTGTGAGAGAGTAAGAGATCTTGGGAGATCAGACTGTACAGAACCATGTTGCACCATGCTAGCAAGTTTTCTGAAGATGCATTAGTTTCATTAACAGTATTAAGAAAAAGTTTCTAAGTTACATTTTGATTTGTCTGTGAAACAAAAACTAGTATAACAGTGTGGCATGTTGATGTCCAACTGTCTCACGTTCATTTTTGAAATGTCTTTATTTAGAAAAAAGAAGAAAAAAAATGTGTGAAAAATACAGGAACAAACACGTGGCTGCGTCGGACCAATACCTTCCCCCCTCCAATATTTGTACACATGAGATTTCACACAGAGGTTTTAGATTAAACAGACTATGTTGTTTTCGAACTGACATCTCTGTTAATTAATATTGTAATTTTGCAGTTGATTGTGACTGGAGAAGCGTGTGTATGTGTATAGATGCATGGAACGCCAGGTGTCTTGTAAAACTTCGCCTCTGTGGAAAACTGACGCTCTCAGTTGAATGTCAGCTGAATTGAGCATTTAACTCTTTCTACTGCAGATATTTATTTCTCTCGATCAGTGAAGTAAACATGGTCTGTTTCCTACGGAATCCTTTCTTCTCTTTTTTTTTTTTTAAAGCACAAATTTCAGAACATACCATTGCACAGCATTCAATGCTTTCCTTTTATTGAAAACAGGCACAATTCTTTGACTCTTAGAAAGCAAAAAAATATAAAATTAATATGAGAATACATTTCGTTTTCAATTCCGTAATGAAAAAATAACAAAGCTTATTACAATGCTTTTCTTTCCAATATTGTGATGGAATTCGTCTATTACAAAACATTTTTGTTTGAATTTTTTTTAAAAGCAGGGAAAAAAAATACATATACACATTCTTACACAGAAAAAAAGGCACAGCCGGTAGTTTAAAGCACAGTGCATACAATACAATAATATACAATATCAGACAAAATTAAACAGAAAACCTGATTCACAGCCTCAGAAGGAGATTACAACACAAAAACAAACACTTGAAACTAATACGGGTTGTGATTGGACATCAGAGTCATGTTGATTTGCAGTAGGAGCTTCACTGAACTGGGAGGACTGGGAGTGCGATTGACTTTGCTTTCTGGGTAAAGAAAGATGATTACAAGTCTCTTCCTGTATTTTAGCAAGATCTCTGCGCTCATGTACTGTAGATGTACAGAATTGGGTAGATAGTGCTCTCCTCCAAGTGCTTTCAGCTGCCCTGTGTCATCGCATTAGCTGCATTTCCAAAGAATACGATGTAGGAGGCATGTGTTCGACTTTGCTCCATCACCCAGCAGAACTAGCTTGTGGGTGGGAATCAGAAATGACTACAACTGGGACAAAATATGTAAAACTCTACTAGGAGTGTGTGATCTGGCAGTCAAGGGTATCTTTGGTCCTCGACAAACATGTGATGTAACGCATGGAGGACACCGTAAGGATAGAAGGTTGTATGGATTTCTATGGTCCAGCAGTGCTTTTGTGCGTCTCGTGTGAAAAAAGGACTTTAAAAAAAAATAATAATAAAAATTGCAGAGTTTTGCATGGTACATTCTAAGGCTGAGTTTTCCAAACAGCTCACTGGTGCCATTTTGCTTTCTTTGGCACAAGTTTACCTACCGCATGAGCTCATTCGTGTACAGCCTGAGTTTCGGTCTAAGAAATGTTTTAAAAAATGAAATCTGTTTTTCGTAAAATGTTGGATGTGGTTATTTTTCGTGGTATCTATAACCACAAGGTGGTGTAGTGCAACCTTGATTGTTTTTAGCAAGTATTAATGAGTATTTATATAGAATTTCTTTTCTTCTTTTTCTTGAGGGGCGGGGGGAGACAAGGGATTGGAATCAGGATTTTGGTGTACTAGACGAGAGGAGAAGTGAGGAAGGGGAAGTTGAAGTGTCCAGGTTGGGGAGAGGCACAGGGAGAGGTCCGTTCAGCAGAGTAGGGAACTGTGGAGAGAAAGCAACGATTACATCATCGGCTCTGCGACAAACAAGAGAAACTCGTCTGTACGCCTACAGTGATGTCTAATACTGATAAAATACACGAGTGAAGCGGGATGGTATATTAGCATGTGTTAATACAGTAGGTCCAAAGCTAAAAAAAGGATTGTTTATTTGTTCCTTTAACCTTACTGTTACTATGCAAACAGGACTCTGTGCTTGCCCTGAATGCGAAGCTTTCTCTTTCTCACTCACTCGTACACACACACACACACACACACACACACCAACATGTTCATAGGCAGGCTCTCATGACCACTAATGCATCATAGTAATGCTAGGAGAGGAACTTCCTGTTATGAGAGAGCTGAGCATACACACAGTCAGTCTTTTTCAGTTATCACCCCCTCCCTACTTTAACAGGAAGCTGCCCCCCCCCCCCCCCCTGTATCCAGAGTGGAGAGGAAACATCTGTAGCTTATTTCCAAAACGCATACGCACGCTTAAAGATACACAAGTAAATCCTTTTGCCAGAGTGACCTTGGATAAGGAAATAGTGTGTAAGAATCACTAGGAATAAAAGAAGACTGAAGAGCAACGAAGAAATACAAGAAAAAACAAACAAACACCCAGACCAAAACTAAAACAATAGTACAACCAGACAGAGAGCTCCTTCTGCCACTGCCTGAGGAAGTGGGAGTGTGAACACGACTGTGTGCGTGCGTGTGGTATAATGTGCCGGAAGTGCATATTTTTAACTGTGACAAGCATTGTCAAGAAGGTTGCCTCGGTTACCTGATCTGCTTCCTGTTGTGCTGTTTGCAGCAAAGCCACTCCCTACCCCTTACAAAGCAAGCCGTCCATAAACGCGCTCACACACACACACACTGTGCAGACAGTCTCCCTTGAGCCAGAACAGGAAGTATCCACAGGATTTCCCCTCTCCCTCACATGAGCAGTGAAACATGACACCAAACAGAAACGCGCTCCCTGGGCTAAAATACATGCTACGCACCAAGCACACAGATCCTCACTGGTACATATAAACGCTCAGATACACACTCATCACATAGCCACACGCTCATTCAGACTTTCCAGCCAGTGCTCTAATAGGAAAAACAAATAATTGTTCAGTGTTCACCTGATTTCCAACACTGAGCCACCCAACACACACAAAGTTTCTTCAAACGTCTTTATTAATGTGCGTGATGCTTATGAAAGTGACATGTGTGTGTGTTTACCTGGAAGAGGGATCCGTGTCCCTGTAGTCTTGCTGGGCTGAGAGGAGCGACGGGACTCAGACTGCTCCAGAAATGAATGGAGGAGAGGAGAGGGCTTGGAGCCAGCAGCAAACCCGAGGGAGTCTACGGGCAAGAAGTAGAAACACACACACACACACACACAGAAACAGACATACAGGGTCAGTAAGGGAAGATTGAGCTTCTGATTAGACGTATGCAGAATGTCACACCGTTGGCTCAGAGTGTGTGGGTGTGCGTATGGTTCTTGTTTTTTTTTTTTGTGAGAGGGGAAGTGTTGCTCAGGATCAAAGTCCACGTCTCATGCTTTCTCTACAAGCTACAGCAAAGTGCTGATTACGACACTATAGCTAGGAATAAAGAGTCAAATATACTGTATACCCAACAAGTGATATCTCAAGTTTATATCAAGTTCCATTTAGCAGCAAGGTTATGTTACTGTTATAATGTGGACATTTCTTTTTAACAATGCGGTGCATGTCCTAGCAGAAATGTCGAAATGTAATGCAATGACAAATACAGCACATGCAAAAATGATATGTCTACTGTGCTAGGAGTAGGTGACGCGTGTCCACTTTTAGCCTCTATGCTACTGATGGTAGTTTTTCTGTCTGGCAAAAATAAATAGATTGCAGGGTAAATGGTATTTCGATGCAATTTTAAGGACAAGTTGAAATTCATTAGACTAAAATATGATCACATTATTATACATCGTTGCATTAATATTCCAAGTACAGGCTTACTTAAGCACTTAAAGTCCTGTCTCTGGAATGTGAACTTTCATTTCACATCTAGCAACTTATTTTTATTTATTTCGCCATAATTCATGAATAATTCACACCAACACTCCTCGAGATGAATAAGAAGTTCAAAAGTTGAAGGGGATAAGATATCCTCATTATACTATTACACGAAATAGGGTTGTCCCTTCCCTAACGAGAGAGAGATGAGAGTATGAATGCGGTGCTCTTCAGAGGTCAGAGCCCCTGGATTACCAGTTTCCGGCCATTGAGAGACATATGAAATCAATTTCAACACTCTCTCTCTCTCTCTGTCCTGTGTCGCTGCACTGTAGTGGGCAGGATTACAGGCATATGGCTTCACTTATAGGTCTCACTGCTCCCCCCCTCCCTCCCGCTCTCTCCTCTTTTCTCTCTTCCTGTCTCACTCTCTCTTTCTGTTAAACCTCTGCCTACTACTTACATATTATGCCTTAAATAGCTAAACTTGTGGTATGAGGATAGACAACCACACAGGGGAACACTGTATGGGTGTGAGGAGGTTGTGTGTGTGTGTGTGTTACCTGTGCAGTAAAGAAGGCTGGTGTGAGGGACCCTGAGGGCAATGCAGGGCTGTTGAGGGCGATAGAGCCCAGGTCACTTCCTGAAAGCAGTATGGAAGGAGCTGAGATTTCCAGACCTTTGGGTTTCCGAGCTTTGGGAGGAAGTCCATTGGTGCTACTCCTCCTCTCGTGGGGCGAGATGTGCACCTGGGCTCGCTCCCTGTGGCCGGACGATAAATTGAGAGGCTGAGCGTTCTGCTCCAACTCGTCCATCCGAGCCTCTGGGCTCAGCCTCCGTAAGAAGGACGGGCTATGAGACGGGGACGACGAACGGGAGGAATCGGGGGAGGCCTTTGAGCTGAAGAAAACCTCTGATGAAGTAGGGGCAGGAGAGGAAGGCAGGGTCACCGCTTTCTCTGACCGGTTGGTGACAAACCTAATCACGGTTGGTCCTTCTTCCCCTCGTTCCGCCCCTCTCCGTTTCTCCACTTTGACCGGATGCAGCAGTGGTGGCGGGCCTTGAAGGGAGCTAACGGTAAAAGAAGAGTACAGGCCGGAGTTAAGATATTCGTTCCTGCCGGCGGGGTTTCTCAGCGATGAAAGGGAGAGTTTTGGAGAGTCTTCCCCCTCCCCTCCATCAGACTCGGCCTCTTGTAACATAACGCTGCCTCCTTCTCGGCCAAGCTCCACTGCCTGAGGATCCATTTTCAGGATGTCAGGAAATGAGACAAACTTGTACACAAACTTCTGACCGATCACCTTCTTTATAATATTCTGCAATAAAGAAGTAAAAAAAAAACAGAATGGATTAAATAATGAATAAAATATTAATGACACAATTCCTCACATTAAATGTCTTTATAATATCTCAAATATTCTGCCATAAATGAATACAAGCTTATTATGTACAGAACAATATAAAAGACAAGGCTGGTTTTTTTTTTTATAACATTGAGCGTGTATTTTCAAAGCGTGCACATTTTAGTTTCATCAAAAAAGCATGCACAATTTATACATCATCAGTAACTGCTTTATTCTGGTCATGGTGGCTCTAAACCCTGTGTGTGAGAGACACACACACAGACACCCCTAAGGAGAATTCAGTTGAATTCACATACTGGCATTTTTTGGTAGTTGGTTTACTGTACTTGATCGTTTTGAAGTTCAATATAAACACTTGATTCGACTCGTCGTGCTTAAAGAATACTTTCATACAAGACTTCACAAGAAATACAGACTTATATTTGACAAGGTAAAATGCAGATTTCCCTTCTTTATTTAAAATGAACCAGAGTATAAGAAGTCCTGTGTGTGTGTGTGTGTGTGTGTGTGTGCGCGCGCGCGTGTGTTACCTTGTCATAGTAGTAGCGCAGAGCTCGGCTCAGTTTATCGTAATTCATATTAGTTTTGTTCTTCCTCAGACCCCACAGTTTGGCCACCTCCTCAGACTTGAGCAGCTTGAACTCGCCATCGTTGGACGTCCAGCAGATCAGGTGTTTATGGCTCTGGTCCAGCAGCAACTGCAACAGGAACTGCCACAACGTGATGGCACTCTCCATGTCTGCTACACACACACACACACACACACACACACACACACACACACACACACACACACACACACACACACACGGCGGTCAGAAACGGAAAATCATCATGACTGCGTCATCGACTTCTGCATTCTCAAGTAGACTCAATAGATTCGGTTATAGGCTGTGATTTAAATGACAAAGCTTCAGCAGTGTACATTTTTGACTATCTACATAAGTAGGTAAGTGAACATTTACAGTCAGCACACGCCCATTCTGTCATTCCCTTCTTGAACTTCCTTCTAGGAGAATTTATCAGAGGTAGCCTACACTACGCTGTGTGTGATTGTTGGGTAAACACAGGCACCATGAGGTTTAGAAGATTGCTGAGCTTATTGGGTTTAATAACTCTAGTGACTGGGGTACGTGTGTGTTTTCCTTACATATTTACTATTAGCAAACTGTATATGCTGTGTCACACAGTTTTGTTACACCTTTGTCATCTTCCAGAAATAACCAGAAGTTAAAGGACCCTAAACAGGGTGACTTTAACAAAGACTTCAACGCTAAATGTCATAGAAGTATAAATCTGTTTTCTAATATTCACAGATTGTCACTGTCACCGTTATTCTCACTTGTGCTTAGAAATGGTGTGACTAGTACATCAATCTTACTGAAACTATTGTATTTCTACAAATTTCATTACACACATTTAAAACAACCGAGGAAGAGAAAAAAAAACCCTCCCTAGTTTTCTGAACAAAATCACCAGGCTTTTCCCTCCTTCTAACGCAGCAAGCATTTCCTGTTCTGTTGCATATTAACAAACCGTCCAATAAACAACAACAGGCGAGCAAAAGAAAGCTCTACTGATCTGGGGACTGCTCTGCCTTGCTTTAATTGAGCATGTGTGTGTACTGTATGTGTGTGTGCACGCTGGACCACTGATCTGAGAAGAAATTTAGAACAAGCAAGAAAGCACCACATAAAGGCCAAACGTGGACGGTCAGGACAAAAGGCCAAGGTAAACACATCGTTTTGTGGCAAAGGGTGTGGTTTTGACAGGAAACTTAAAAAAAGAGCACGTGAACAGGGAAAGTTGTAGGAGATACCAGAAGAGGAAGACGAGAAGGAAAAAAAAGTGGTAGAACAACAAGTATTACAGAGATAACATGAAGAAAAAAAAAGGCTGAGTAGGGTGTAAAACTATATCTCTATTACATTAATTATTTACATGGCCCAAAAGCAACTGGAACAGAACCAGCAGAAAAGCACCGAGTCGAAAATCCGATACACACATTTACTCACGCTGAAATGACCAGGAGGCAGGACAACACAAAGACAAGCCCGGTGAAACACTTCATCTTTTCTAAATAATTTAGCAATCCTGAGACTACACACGGCAATGCTTTTCTCGCGGAGTCCGAGACAGGACAGAGACTGTAATCACGCTCCACAGGATGTCTAGGGCTTCAAAACAGCTCAAATTCAAACCAGATTACGGCTCCCTGAGCGCCTCATTGCCCCACACACCTTATTATATAGAAAAGAGAGCATGTTTGCTGTGTCAACCAAGCATCAATAACATTACAACTGGCCCACTGACTCCATATCAGACACTGTGGGTTGAGGATCTATAGACAGTGTTGGCCAGACGTGCAGTGTGTGTGTGTGTGTGTGTGTGTGTGAGAGACACATTCAGTGGCAGGAGAGGCTCAGTGCTTCACTCTGATTTAGTGTCTCACCGGTGAGAACATTAGCTGCTTTGTTCAGGCTGCTCACTAACTCAGGGCACACAGGCTGACATGGACTACACCATCAGAAAGGAGAGGGTGAAGTATATCTAATCCTGCTGTATTTCTTAGATAATGCTCCAGGCCTTAAATGAGCGCTCTGTCACTTTTACACTCCTCGGCTGTCTGAGACAAAATGCACTTCCAGAGAATACACTGACACGCTTGTTTATAAAGCTTCACAATTAATGGAATAAAAATCGAAATCGCAATATGGACCTGTGCTACATTTCTTTACAGGTTATATACGCATTGCCTGGAATTTATGTAGTTTTTTGTCAAAAATTTAGTTATCTGTTTATTTTTTTTTATGCTTTCAAGGTGATGAATAAATAGTGGCAAACATTCTCTTCATTAAATAATTAGTGCCATCATTCTGTCAGCCACTATAAATATGAAATACAAACCAGAGATTTGCACTGCAACATAGACCAAATTACATATTCAATACATGGCCATGAAAGCTCCAGAGCATGATGAATGTCTTGTAGTAGAAGTAGCACTCTAACAGTTAGCAACTGACTTCCTTGATTTAGCTCTGGACTGATTAAGCTTTTCAGATGTTCTTTGAAACACACTGTTCCTTAACTATATAAGCTATGTCCACCTGCCAAGAACATCTACAACAAGAATTAATTATAGGTCTACCAACACTTTCTTACATTCCATACTACAGCCTTATACTTCTACAAGCTAGACATTTGGCTAAACGAAACATCAGGATTTACCATAAGAACTGTCTTTGGATTTGGTATTCAAATAAGAATAAATGATGTCCAGGCAGAGTGGAAAGGCTCTGAGAGTGTAACAGACAAAAAGATGGAGCTTCTTATTAAGACTGGGACATACCTTGTGATTGACAGCTCTAAGGGGAAATACTAGATTAGCAACACTATTTAATGCATAGAACCATGTCCATGTAGCACAATTATACGCCCGAGATCTTTGTCTAAACAGAGTACAGTAAACCAAGGATTATTTTTACACTACGCTTAGCTCTTTAAGATAAGTGGTCCTAGACATACCGTAATTATGTCACTTCAAAAACAGTTTAAAATGCAATGCAAATTATTATTTTCTTCATTTAAGACTTCATTTTTCCAGACTATAAATTACCTCCACCCTTCATGCCTCAGCCAAAACAGAGCTGTTCGGAGCTGTTTCTCCATCTAAAATGTCACCCATGAGACCCTCACATTTCGACACGGTGATAGGGTTAATTATAAGAAAAAGAAATACTTGGTTGAAATGAACCTCACTAGCAACAGATAGCTTTAATAATTTCACATTTTTCTCTTCGCTTTGTTAGTCTTCTTCTACTTGTCCCACCATGCAGTGCTTCATCTCAGGAGATTGCTGGCTCAGACAGGCCATCGTAAACTCCAACCCACCCTGTCTGACTGAGTTACAAGCACCAGGGGGCATGATGTAACTCTAGTTCAATCTACTGTCCTAGGACTGCAACTGCCACACACGTGCATGAATGACGAGGCACACTGCAATGAGTAGAGAGAAGAGACTAATTATAATTATATATAGGGAGGCAGAGAGCAGGCAAAAAAAAAAAAAGAGAAAGTGAGCTGGGCATGAAAACAGCCCGTCTGACTCACTATCTCTGACAGTTTTATTGGCGAAGAGGGACTCTCTGATTGGCTTATTTTGGGAAAGTCTTGTTTCTGACATGTTTCTGTCTAACCCACATCAGCTAACATTCCCACTGTCTCACCTCTTGCACACTTTTCTTCAAACTTCTCCCAAGAAATTCAGCAGCAGGGAGGGATTTACAGGGATTCAGATATTAGGTGGATTGCCATTGCAAACTGAACCTTCCACACGTTGATTGGTTTGGATGCTTTCCTGTATTACTGCTATGTAAAAGTTTTTGTTAAATTCTAAACTTGGGAGACGACAGAGAGAGTGAGTAATTGTGACACACACACACACACCGATGTAGTCCAGGATGCTTGCACTGTGACAGAGGAGAATGTGGTTATGAAAGGCTTATACTCTGCCAAGACATACTGGAGTTATTTGCCAGGGTAGTTCAAGACACACATATACAAACACATTCCCATCTGATCTATCGTACATTTGCATACAATTAACGTTTTTCCTTTTCCATCTGCTGGCGTTTGTGGTCCCTTAGGATGCTAAAGCTTTCATCCAAATTAGACAGTTTTCTCTCCCACACCCAGCTGCCCTGTTTTCAACCTCAAATGAAGCAAAATAAAATCTTTTCCTGCTCTAGCATCCTCCGAGTCGAGCATTTGCGTTGAGCAACCGTAAAACTGTCCGAATCAGGACTTCCTCCAATTCTCCTTTGAAAGGCGTCTTCCTGTTGAATGCCGCTCCCAAACTGAAAGGTAGGAATTCCTGCTGCAGGGAGCCAGCCGGAAACATTGGGGACAGTGGGACCGCACAGACATATGGCACAAATGGAAGATTTCCTCTTCCCTCCTGGCCAGCAGCTAAACCTATTGTGGGGCCAAGCAAATGACTCATCTACACATGCAGGTTCACAACAAACACTGCAAAGAAATTACTAATGTACCATTACTCATTCACATTTCTGCTTGACAAGTGAGGTACAGTATAATGACGCTAAGTGTAAACAAAGCAAACTGGCTCCACTGAGTGGTAGGTACTGTAGAAACGAGCAGAAATTATGCTTTTTATGCAATGCTGGGACACCAGGGGTTGCAAGGAGGCGAGATGTCGTTTAGAAGTAATCAAGTTCAAGTGCTTCCCTCACTCCCTTTCAGCAGAGTCCAAGTAGTAAATGTAGGGGAATGCTGGTTAAGTAGGCAATCACAACCAAGTGACAAAACCACCTGGGATGAGTGTACACACTGGGTGGTGCACTACAGGATGTGGACAGTGCATGCTCAAGTGGAACAAACCCCCCAAGAGATTGAAAAAAAAACTTTAAAAATAAACTAATATATATATATTCCATATGCATAGAAATGTAAGCTCTACAAGCCCCAGTGACTGCATTAAATAGCTGTGTGCACAACAGTTTATAGGAGCACTACAGTATATGGCTGTCCCTCAGCCTCAGCTCGAACGGAAACCCGTAATGAGATTAGTTGCTGTGTGCAGACATGACTGAGCCATGACTAAACGCGCGCCTCTTCCTGCTCACAGTGGAAAAATTCAGCAGGCTGCTCCAAGAGAGAGAGAGAGAGAGAGATTCAGACCACTCTTTACCCACTCTTCAAGAACAGTTATCTCAGAGCTTCATGATCACCAGTCCAGTCCAGAACAACTCCTGTACTCCACCTTCTGATCCAGGTGTGTGTGCAGGGACCCCATCTCATACCTGACAGAACCTGAAAGCAGGCCATTACTGTAGACGTGCCTTGGATGGGCACATTGTCTGCGTGACCAGAGGAACGTGTGTGCGCACGAGGAGTGACCCAGACAGTGAGATGGAGCAGGGAGAAGGCAGGTCGGCTCTACTGCGCACTGAAGTTTCTTTGTTGGTCCCGGTGACTCATTTTCAAGACGCTGTGCGGCTGCCAGTTTCTATCCGGAAGCGCATGGCAATTAGTCTGCCGCTGCCGCTGCTTCCAGACAAACCAGAAACTCCGCTCGTGCTTTTAAAGAGCCAGTCGTACATTTTGTTGTGTTTTTTTTCTCTCTCTCTCTCTCTCTCTCTTCCTTAACTTGAAGACTCGCAAAAAACAAACAAACAAACAAACCGCACTGAAACTCGGGAATGAGGCGCGTGCGTTCAACGTCTCCACGCGTAAAAAGGTCTGACACTGTCAAAGTACAACACACACTCGTCATTTAGCCAGCAAACTCACACACACCGCGCTACATAATTAATACACACACACAACACAAGAACGTTTCATGCAGTTATCTAAAAGGATACAACATTTCCGGTTTGTTTAGTTTTTCATTTCAAAATTTCCTCCCTCTTTTGTATGCTATATAAACATATAATAGATATATTTATGTATTTATTCATATGTTATGTAATTACAGTTATCAATGTGAAAATGTGTGTGACATACCCGTCTGAGTTTTGTTGTTGTTGTCCGTCCTTTTAATGTGTTAAAAAGAATTCCGTAAAATGCCCTGGTTTTCCATGCTGTCGGTCGCCTCGGCAGTCCGACTGTAATGGGATCCTGAGTGTTTCTCTCTCTCTCTCTCTCTCTCTCTGAGCAGGAAGTTGGGGCAGGCAGACAGAGAGCCGGCTCACTTCCTCTCCCGCTCTGTTCCCCAGGCACTCGGCCGTCTGTGTAAACACGCTTTTCCTCCTCTCTCCTCGCGCCCGGCCCACCGAGGGCCAACACACACACTCACATGCACGCGCGCGCGCGCACACACACACACACACAGCAATATTGTAACCCGAATCTGTGCCCGTAGCCGCTGCTCCGACTGACGTCATCACCTTCCTGCCAGGACTGCTGGGAGGAGCGCGTGTTCCTTCCTTCGTGTATGCGTACGTGTGTGTATGTGTATATGTGTGTGTGTGTGTGTTCTTCATCTGTCTTTGAAAATATCACATCGAACCAGACTTTTTTTTTCTCCCTTTACATAAAATTAATTTATAGCAAAACTATAACTATATAGCATTGTCATAATTATTTTCTGACATATACCATCTCATAAGGTTTCATCAATACAATTGAATTTGATTCATTTACTATATAAGTGGATACATTATAACGCATAAGAATATATGCGTCTATTTAGTCCATGTGGCATATATGTGATTGCAAAGATTTTTATTTATTTATTTATTTTTACCACAAATGTGTGACTCTGAACCTAATTTTATACCACGACAAAAAATATCTGTGTGTGTGTGTGTGTGTGTTGTACAGTTTGCTGCTTGTCAGCCAGGCAAATGAACGATCCACGGGGGAGTGGGACAATCTCCTGATTTCCTGGAGGGATATCCTCTAAGTGACGGGAAGCTATATCCCAAAACACACACACACAGACACACAGTGCCAGCTCAATGCCTCTCTCCTTGTTTATCACTGCCTCTGCCTCTGTGTGTTTCCCAGTTAGTTCATGCCTGCTCCAGTCTCCTCAGAGAGGCGGTGAGAGAGCGCGCTGGACGGTAATGAGTGTCTCCGCCCATGAGGACGTGTTTGTGGGGAAATGTGGAGGACACATGCAAGCAATTAAACCCGACCAATTATGAGCTCGTGTCCATTTCCACTCAAAGTGCGACATCTAGAGGAGGGTCAAGGCAACACACTGTACTGTATATACAAACCAAAATAGCACCACTGTGAGGACGCAGACTCCAGGCTGTGTTTAGACACCCCTCTTTCCTTCAAATTTTGCTTCCAAGGGAACAGAGTTTCATATATTCTTTCAATATAGTCTTGAGGAATAGTTCTCCAGGCTGGACACTGTTAACATCCTCACTATCGTCCTGATCTGGCTCCATCGGCCTGGACGAAGCCATTCACTACGCATTCGTAGCTCACAGCACAGCTTCAAACATTTTTAATGAGGGAATATGAAAGCTTGTTAACAGATTGACAAAGTGCATTAAACTGCAAGGAGATTATGTCAAAAACTGATATTCTCTGAAAGATCATTAAAAATATTTTTGACTCACTCTCATATCTATATGTAGTATACTGATCAGTACAGTATATAATACTGTATATAATACAGTATATAATTAAGGGATATAAACATAAAGCAGGATTCAGCTGTTGTTTGGTTTGGTTGTTTTCCAAGGAACTAAGAGTTTTGCTTTAGGCATTCATAATGATCTTAAATTGTTGTCTAACCAGCTGATTGAGTACAATATTACTCCACAGTTAAACCTTCTGTGTTAATTTATGTTGCACCAATTAAGCTGAATATACAGTTCAAGGAGCTAGATAATAATAATAATAATAATAATAATAATAATAATAATAATAATAGGGTATGTCACTAATTGAAACCTCTGGAATTATTGAAGTACTTAACTATTACTTTGTGCAATTACAAGTTGTACCATGAAAGTGAACACAATTACCTCTTTGTTACTTTGCAGTTTGGCAGGGTTGAAGGTGCCATACTGTCATTAAAGAATACTGTTGCCATGAAGGGTGCAGATTTGGTCTGCACCAGTGTTTAGGTGGGTGGTACATGCCAAAGTAACAACCACATGAATGTCAAAACCCAAGATTAGCCAGAGCATCACACTGCCTCCGCTGAAGTAAAATAAAATTTAATTCATCAGACCATGCCACATTCTTTCGCTGCTCCATGGTCCAGGTCTGATGCTCATACACCTATTGCAGGCTCTATCAACAATGGACATAGGCATCCTGACCTGGCCCACAGCTATGCCATCTTGTAGTTCTATGCCAGAATTACAATGAACATGAACTACAGCTTCCAGCGTGTACATCCAGCCCCCCGGAATTCTAACACACCTGAGACTAATCACAGATACAAAGTATATGCTCTCTGTGAGCATACATGCTCTTTTGGATTTTTATCCAGTCTGTTTTTAGTTTACCCGACTTTTGCCTGTGTCTTGGACCTTTGATTTTGGCTAACCCTGCTGGTTTTGGTCAACGTGTTCATTGAACTGTATTTTAATAAATATCTTGCGTTCTCTGAGCCTGAGTTCCTAACAGTCATGATTTGGCCCTTGTCAACATCGATAATATTCTTACACATGCAAATCTTTCCTGCTTCCAACACATCAACTTCAAGAACTGACTGCCTAATTTATCCCATCCATTAATTACTGTACTATTGTAACAAGAGTGGTTTTGATCTTATATCTAATTGGTTTATTTTACATAAAAAAGTTAAAACCAAAAACATCTAAGTGGCTCAAAGCCTGCTAAGTGTGAGTTCAGATTCAAGGCAAGTGAGTTGTGTATGTGTTGGGTACAGCATTGCCCTAAAGGACAAACATAACACATGTACGTACAGTAAGCTCATCATGATGAAACACAGGTGAGATTTGTCAACACAGTGGAACTCTTTTGCAGAAGAGTTGGTAAAACACAATAACTGCTATAAAACTACAATAAAAGATGAAAATGTGCGCAGTTTAATTGAATGTTTAAGCTTCTCCTTTATCTCTTCACACTTGGACAGGAAGACACAGAAATCATGCTGCTGTTGTTCACACTCCTTTAACACAGACATGAAACAGAAGAATTTCAAATTCAAGTGCTAAATCTTTACATCTGCAGCGATTCACTAAAATAACTAGATTACTAGATAACTTGAAAATACAGTTTTCTTTTTGGTTAAAAAATACATTTGCAAAATCTGTTGCGCAAGTAAGTATGCATCATAAACACTGATTGTAAATAAATTAACATTAATGTTAAATGCAAGGCTTTTCTCACTTTTGTTTTCTTCACACACATCACATGTCTGAGTATGACTGAGTATTTCCATATCCTGCACTGATTCACTCACTGTCTTCAGCACAAGGATCAGGTCAGATTCCTCTTTCTTCAGCTGAGTGATGGACTCCAGAGAATTCTGATATTTTTGCTCAGCATCAGCTAGGGACAACTAGGAGTTCAACAAGCAAGGCGTAAAAGCTTTATTCTTCTATACGCAAACACTATATTCTCAATAGGAGTTCCCATTTTATGAGAAGCAATGTTTGCCTGCTGTAACTTCTCTTTGTGACTTCCCTTCATATCATCATATTTGAACTACAGGTATCTGTGAGCCCCCTGCCATCTCTTACACCTAACTTACAGCCATTGAGGATAAAAGGTTTGTAAATGATGTTTACATTTTTGTGTTTGTTGAATTTTTATGTGAGGATTTTAAATGATGCTCCATATGTGACAAAGTGCATCATGGAAATGATAGAATTCACATCTGCAAAAATAGTGGTTGTGGAAAATGGACATTTTATCCATCAGGATCTGCTATAGAGATTGGGTTTTGCCCTTGTGCCTATGACCACATTACAGCCGTCCTATATCCAGCAATATAGCACTCCCTCTTGTGTAATATTGCTTAAATATATGGCCCTGTTTACCAGTACATTCACTCTAGCCATCAGCCTGTAGTGATGCATCCTCCCAAAGTGCTATCAGACTTTTTACTTCGTCCTCCATCTAGGGACTATTTTTCTCCATTGCCATACTGTGGTTAAGCCAGTCGCTCTTCCGGAAAACACAGTTAATTTAGCAGCACAGAAAATTCACTGGTGTGCCTTTTACATAGCAGTTAAAGTGCCAAAAGTGGAAAAACATATGTATATTTATCAACATGTGCAATAATGTATTCATAAGTTTCTTTTATAACAATGCTAAATTCTCAAACTATATAATACTAAACTACTATAAATGACACAGGGAAAAAAAACATTTAGAAAAAGATTTGATTAACACTAAATTAACACTGTTAACTAATTGACCCACAGGAACAGGTCAAAAGTTTGGACACAGGTTTGGATAACAATACTGGATTTTTTTCAAAATGATGAAATAACATATATGGCATTATGTAATTAAGTAACAACAACAACAATTGTCAGTTGTTATTTTAAGACATGAAGGTCAGCTGAATAGTTCTTGCAAATACAGTATTGTCAAGTGCATTTGCAAAATCCATCAAGCACCATGATGAAACTGGCTCTCATAAAGACCTTCTCTGGAAAGAAAGACCAAAACCTACCAAAATTAATTTAGAGTTACCAGCCTTAAAAATCACCAATTAACAAACAGCACCTCAGATTAGAACCCTTATAAGGGCTTTACATATAAAAAATGTTCTCGATGTGAACTGTTCAGAGGAGATTGTTGCATATGTGTATGTATTCAGCATTGTTTTATAATGTAGGAAGAAATAAAAACATGAAAGACCATGAAATTAAAAGGTGTGTCCAAACTTTTGACTGGTGGTGTATATATATTTACTGTATTTAATCAGTAAAATTGTCTAACGTTGTTATTAAAATATACTACCAACAATGTAAAGTTCAACTTTAAAACTAGGGCCCAAGGCTCTAAATCAGCAAATTGGCCTCAGTTATTGGAACAAAACAACAAAGCATAAAGTATATGAGCAACTTCAATCCTGGAGAAAAGTATATCTGACTGTAACTACTTACATTTACGTTTTAAATACAAAGTAAAAACAACTTTAGCTGGACATTCTGATGGATAATGAGACTCTTATTACATGCTAAACCCAAACTCAGGAGAGCTACAGTTAATGTTTTAATTTTAACATTTTAATATTTTGTTAGTAAGGTCATCTGCTTCTTAATATAACTCCTAATAAAATAACAGAGTTAGTGCAGCAATATAGCTATAAGACTGCAGCAGTGACTTGTATTCTTACAATAATATACTTATACAAGAAATATACTGTGACTTTGTAAAAGAAACAATACAAAAAATGCTTTAAATCTTATTTACATTAACTCCCTGCGACCCTGCTGACATAAATAGACTATATTTTAAAAATTATGGAATGGTTTACCGTTTAATATTAGAGCAGCACCTACATTCGAAACTTTTAAATCCAGACTGAAAGCTCATTTCTTTTCAATGGCCTTTACACCTGGCTGAGACATTTGATTCCCTTTTATTCTTTTTATTCTTTTTAATTATTTGTTCTACTTTTTTAGTTAAGTTTAATTGATTATTTTTTACATTAAATTATTATGCATGATTTCATTTGATTATTGTTCTTAGTAACTGTCACTAACTGATTTTATTTTTTACATAGTTATATTTCATTTTATTTTGCTTTCATCTTATGCTGTTTAATTTTGTATTATGATGATGATGATGATGATGATGATGATGATGATTATTACTTATTTTTTTATTTTTTTATTTTTTTATCATTGTACAGCACTTTGGTCAACTTCGGTTGTTTTTAAATGTGCTATAAATAAATTTGACTTGACTTGACTTGACTTAAAATATAATTTTGGGTTAGAGTTAGGAGTGTAAGAAATGTGTCTATCCCAGGAGTGCTGGGTTTAATAAATAAATAAATAAAAAAAGTCGGGTCATACAATCATTAAATGATCAACACAGCTTGAATAAAACAAGCTACTTAGTATTTATATTTTGAATCTCGGACCAGCTGCATTTCTCAATTCTAGAGTAGACGTATTCAAACATTGTCTCTCTCAAGCCCATCTGATTACATAAAAAATTGTTACATTTGCTGTATTGACTGTTAGCGCCTTTTTGATGTAGGAAAATGAGACATTAACAAATAATTCTAATCCTCCATTCCAAACAAAATCTTATCTGGTCGAATGGGCTAAATTTATGAAGGGATTTTAAGAAGGGAAAATCTGCTATAACTTCAAACACCATATTTTCACCTAAAACAGAATGTAATAAACCTAGCAGGGTCACATCGAAGCGCTTGATGGTGTAAAACATTAATGCATGCGGCCGTGGCTGCAACTCCAACCTAAAACAGCAGGGGCGCTGCGGGTTACTTACTGCTCGACATTCATCATTAGAGCAAAAATACCTCTTTGTGTACGCACGCACACACGCACACGCACACACACCATATATTATGGTACATCTTGTAAAGTTGTACCATAATAAGTTTCAGTAACACTTGAAAATATGTTTCAACAGCAATTTAGTAACTTGAATGTTTTTTTTTTTCAAATATATTTTCTTTTTACATTTTTAATTACATTTTCAACTGCAGTGCCAAGCATTGTAAATGCTGTAAGGATTTTTTTTTTTTCAATTGAAATGCAGAAAAATTCTAACATTTTTACTGAAACTTTTGTCCAGTTCATGTAACCGAACCTGCTATTTAGCTTTACTGAAACTGTTACACTTCCATAGACTTGGGCACATTAACTATACTTTTTTTCACTGCTGCTTGTACTGATGTGTTTGTATCCGTGCTCCCAAGTGATCTCATATTTTCTTATAAAAATATCATGATGCATACAGTGCCTTTCCCCCCTTCCTTTTTTTTTATTTTAAACTAGCAGGGCAGTCCCGCATAGAACCTCATTAAAATACATTTCCCGTGGTGCAACAGTCCGACTTCCGTTCTATGGACTACAGTCAGTTGGTTAAAATGCAGCATCCCAGCTGTCTGTGCGTGTGTCCGAGTGTGTGTGTGTCCGAGTGCGTGTACACTGAGTAGTGTGTGATCATGGCTCCGGTGTCAGACCCCTGCTCTTTCTCCTCTTTCTCCAAGTGTGTTACTCGCCATCTGAACTTGTTCTATCATGTGGACTTCGACAGTCATGTGCTGAAAGGGAAGGTGGCTCTCACAGTGGAGGTGCTGCAGGAGAAATTCTCTGATCTGGTAAAATCTCAACACTGTCCTATGCATCTTCTTTTCTTGCTTTAATATAACGCTAGCTAGCTGTGAAAGCACTGAAGTTGTAAAGGTTTTTTTTCCTTCTTTTAAACCGCGAATGTTGGATGAGTGGATCAGTGCTACAGTCACGCAGTTACTATTATTTCTCTTTTGCGCAGTTTTGATTCCCGGTCGCTGGTTATATAACTAGTGCCAGATTGATGCTACCTTCGTATAGCCACTGTTCAGGAAGATTTCTGAAATGTCTGTTTGCTATAGTTTATAATCCTCAAACAACATTTAACCCCCAATCTGATTTTATTTTGAAATCAGATTTCTTTGTGCATTGAGATTTTGCTTCAGTAACATAATGATATGAGGTTAATATTTCATCTATGTTTTTCTTTTTGTTTCCTGTTAAATCAGTTGTCTGCATTAGTCTCTCTACTGTCACGCAGAGCGTCTTTTCGTACCCGTTTTCCGACAACCCCACCTTCTGAGATCGTATTGGCTGGTCTGCTACGGTTCCCGTGCTCTGATTGGCTACTCGTTTACATATACCCGGGCATGAGGACCGATTTGAACAAATAGCCAATCCGATTGCAGGAGGCGGGGTTTCACGAAGTATGGTAGGGAAAAATAACTCCAGCTGCGAGTCTGACAGGTCTGTGAGGGAAGAACTTTTTAGCTGGTGTGTGGCGTGTGAAAGTCTGATGGCTTTCTAATGACAATAACAAATTTGTTTGATTTATACATAAACTGTATGTAAATGTCGTTAAGAAATTTAGTCGGTTTATAAATCCACAGCACCATGCATTATGCACAAGAGAGATCTTTTAATGCAACTATTGTTTAATTGCATTATGTTTGTTTTGCGTTAACCTATTAATCCATATAAACAAAAGGGATAATCTGCTACCAGTAGGATATTATAGGGGAAAACAATGTTTCACTTATTGGAGTGTTTGTGTATTGGAAGAAATCCCCAAATACAAGGTTATCGTTGATAATAAAATATTATAATTGTACAATTATTAATTTAAGAAAAGAAAGTAAAAAAATACTTGAAACCAGTAACTTTATTAGCAATGTGTTATTATCTTAGGAATTTTTGTGTTTTGCCACTTTACAAATCCCTGTCGTGTCTGCCATGAATACTACTAGAAATATCGATATCTGAAAACATTGCGTTATAGTCCAAAACTGAAGTGAGATTTTCTATTTGTGATCTGATATTGAATTCTCCCAGGAGACAAACCTGTTTTTGCGTTATGTGAAACTTTAGAGAAATGCCAGCATGTCTCACTCTAAATAACCCTTTATCAAGGACGGAAAATGCATTAAACCTTGTCTGGTGTTTCCACTATTTAATGTGTGAGCCCTGATAATGGTATTCATTATGGGCAATTAGTGCATTCGTACATGTAATCTCACCTGCATTGGTACTTTGTCCAGGGTTATTATGGATTAATCTCTGATATGAAACCTTTTCTGTCTTCTAGACTCTTGATACGAATGACCTAAAGATCTTCAAGGTATCAGCCAATGGCCAGGCCGCCAAGTTTACCCTGGGAGAGAAGCAGGGTTATAAAGGCAGCCCTCTGGAGATCAGCCTGCCCTTTGAGCTCTCACGGTATCATCACACTCTTATCACTGGGTAGTTTAGAGGGCTATAGGACTGTAGATTGGTATGGTCAATATAAGGTGTCACTATTACTGTGAACTTTATTTATGTATTTATTTATCATTTATTAATTTAAAGATTAATTTATGCATGAGTCCATAGAAATGGTGCACACTCCAATTCACAGGTTTTTATAAATTAAATAGTTATTCCAGATTTATAGCATTTGTAACTAACAAGGTCAGATCCATGTCATTACAATATCCTAAAATGTTGATCTGTGAGATCTATGATGTTATGAGCTGAACAGTGTGATGTACAGTTAATGTGTGACGTGTGTTCAGTGGGCAGCAAGTGATTGTGGAGATCGAGTTTGAGACATCGCCGAAGGCCTCGGCCCTGCAGTGGCTCACTCCTGCACAAACCGCTGGGAAAAAGCACCCCTACCTTTTCAGCCAGTGCCAGGTATGTCCACTCAGGAAAATAATCAACTGCAGCTTGAGTCAAGTTACTTTTTGTTTTCACTTACTTTATAAAGGCTGTAATGAGTCGTTACCACACCAACCTCCTTTTCTCTTTCTTTAAGCCAATTGGTGTAAAAACAGGACAGGTTTGTCAAGTTACTGAGAAATTGGGAGGTCAGCCATCCTTCATTGGAAATAAGTTATTATTAAGTTAATAAAGAAGTTATTAAGACAAAGAAAGCAACAGTGTGTCATGTTCCAGGGAAATTATAAAACCTTTATCCTGAGCACTTATGTAGAAAATAACCAACACTTTTTGATCAATCAGGTGTGAGAACACAAGAACGCAGTTGAATTAAGTAGAACAATGTAATATTGGAGGAAGAGTGCTGTTGAAACAATGCGGTTGTATGGCACACTTTTGCAATTTTGCCTTTCAACACGTCTTAAGGTTGTTATCTCTGTTCTATAATAGCTTCATCTGGTTTATGACTGCTATCACACCTGCGCTGTCATAAGTAATCGTACATTGCTGTCAATGTGCATCTATAACCGGTTCACCCTGGCTGCAGTGGCCTTAAATGGCCTCAGACATGGGATTAAATTTTTTTTTTTTTTAAAGCTTTGGTTTACATTTTCTCAGCCTGAAAATAAGTCCTCAGTGTTGCCAGAGATTCTTGATTCTCATTTCCTAGACAACATGAGAACTTGCAGTTAAACTCCTTCTTTAATTATGTCAGTCTCCTTGTATTTCTATGCACATGATCTTTCAAATGAGTCTAAATATAAGACTAATGCATCCACAGTAACCGACTTCTATGATCATTTCTCAAATCCAACAGGCCACTCACTGCAGGTCTATGCTGCCATGCCAGGACACTCCATCAGTGAAACACACCTACTATTCCCAGGTACCACACTCACATACAGCTGTTTTTGCCATAATGACCATCTCTGGGCCTAAAAGTGTCAATCTGGATCCAGAAGGTGTCGGTGTGGAAAAAGGTGTTCATTCCAACTAAGCAGAAGCCTTACCCAACACCTGTTTTATTAGTCATGGCTTTCAATAGACTATCAGGTGTGGCTTCCACTTCATTGGAATAAAAGCCTGCACCCACACAGGTCCCTTTTGGTTCCAGTTTGACACCCCCGAGCTATATTATATTCTTAAACAGGTATTTAAACAACTGAAAATAATTATACCATTTAATAAAGATTAAAAGCTCATCCCACGGGTTTTCAGTGGAGTTTGAGACAAAAGTTTGACTCTATGTTCATCGTATTATATTGGGGTTGTTGTCCTGTTGGACGATCCAATCACCACCTACTTTTATCTTCTTATTTAGCAACCAGAATTTCATCCAAAGTCTCCTTGTATTTCTTGTTAGTCCACAATGCCATGTTTGCTAAGAGCCTTTAGAAGACAAACTGCCCCATAACATTTCTGACCCCCTATTGATCGGCTCTGCAATATACAGGACATTCACATAGATATAGGGGGACTTGTTAGTTTAATCAGTATGCTGTATGTTTCTGTGGTTGTTTTTTTTAGGTGTCGGTGCCCAAAGAGCTGATATCACTTATGAGTGCATTGCGTGATGGACAGGAGCCTGATCCGAGTGACAGCAGCCGAATAATTTACCGATTCCGACAACCGGTTAGCCAACCAGCGTCCCTCTCTCTTTTTCTGTGTACACACACACACACACACACACACATGCATACATATAAACACAGACAGTTTCTCTTCCTCATTCAGCTCAAGTTGTGACACTCGTGTTGCTTAAATGTCAGTAACTTTTTAAGATTAAGATTTAATAAATGTCACGATTTGTGATCTGGAGCAACCTGTATGTGCTCCCAGCCTTTAAATTTGAATTATTTAAAGGAGGTAACTTAACTTTTAAGTCGTAAAGTCTCACAAAATATGCAGGGACTACAAACACAAACGCTGTTCTTTAAAACATTTGTTTTCTTTCGTTTGTCTTGTAAGTCACTTTCAGCAGATCCTTTATATAGCTACTGAAACTTGCGGTGAAGATCTTGATGCATGCTAACATGGTCACTATTTACTCATGCATGTGTGTGTGTGTGTGTGTGTGTTGTGCGTGCTTGTGATTCTTTCACAGGTGCCCATGCCCTCTTACCTTATTGCCCTTGTGGTGGGAGCTCTAGAGAGCAGGTAGTTTCTCTCTTTTGGTTTCTGTCTGAATTTCTGTTAACATTAGATTCTAAAATAAAAATAAATACTCAGTGTAAAACCACTTGATAGATCAGACTTGAAGACGTTTAAATTACAATAAAATATAAAGTTTTAGGTTTTAATCAATTAAAAATGTCTTGTATTAACGCCACAAGCATTCTTACTCTGTGACTGTTTGACGTTACTCAGGTCATTCTTCAATGAAGAATGCCTTTTTAAATAAAATGTATTGCTATGCATTTAAAATTAGTTTAATGAGTTATAGCCATTAAAACAGAAGATTTTGATTTGTCATTGATTTTTTCAAGGAGAACACTGTAGTTACTTTAAAAAAAAACTGGATATACATAAAAAAAAGAGACTGGAAAAATGGTCTGTGGTGCCTTCATAGTCTTTATTCTAAAATACTGAAAGAACTTTACAGTCTAAAACCATAAAATTATAAGATGGCTCTGAAGGAAGAAATTTGAGATAGATTTTGAAGTAACACTACAGACGTAATAAAACACAGACTTAACCACAGACTTTACATCGCATGAAAGGTTTAACAATTAAAAGTTTATTAAGTTTATTAATACTGTATAACCATTTTATGTCAGTTTAAAATGTTCTATTGTTGCAATTACATTCCATGATACCTCTCTGAGTTTTGGTGGGAACGTGCATATTTTGTTACAAAAGCGATCTCTCAAACTCAATTAAATATGTATTTTAAAACAAAGATTTAACTATTAACAGTGCACACCTTGTGTTTATTCTACAGAATGCAAATATGCAAACATTTTATGCTTTCTTGGTAGTTAAAGTTTATTTCAACTGTTGTATAATTTAGTAGATGGACACTACTTGCCACCAGAAATGAAGAATGACCAACATAAAGTTCAGTGAATTTTTGACCTCATTGATTTTTGAATCATTGACCTCTGTGGCACATTTATACCTGCGATGAGTGAAAACATGCCTTGGGTCTGGTCTGTGTTTGCAGTTAGAGACATTTAATTATGCAGCTGAAAGGATTAAGAGCCAATAGATTTGTCTTAGAAATGATATGATAATATGTCCACTGTGTCGTACAGGGAGATCGGACACAGATCCAGAGTTTGGTCGGAGAAGGAATATGTGGACAAGGCTGCATTTGAGTTCTCTGAAGTAAGTGTGGAACGATTGTGTGTGTGTGTGTGTGTGTGTGTGTGTGTGCCATGTGTGATAAATGTATTAGTAAATGTCCATATTGTTCATGTGTGTAAATATACACCTGTTTGTGTGTGTGCATGTTAGACGGAGAAGATGCTGAAGATCGCTGAGGGTCTTGCAGGGCCGTATGTATGGGGACAATATGATGTGCTGTTGCTTCCTCCTTCTTTCCCCTATGGTGGCATGGAGAACCCCTGCCTTACCTTTGCCACGCCCACTCTGCTGGTTAGAGCACACAGCAAATCCATTTCCATCACACACCTTTTTTCTGTTAAAGTGTGAATTTGAACTAATCTGCCAGAATAATTGTAGCATGTTTTTTACATGATTCGTTTCTAGTCCTCTTTACTGCGTGTCTGTGCATCATCACATCGTAACAGTCTGTTCTTATGTTTATTACCAGGCTGGAGACCGGTCCCTTGCTTCTGTAAGTCAGCATTTTTGTGACTTCGCCCATTCAACATTGCAAATGAATGAGCAAGGAATTTGCAACAAACTTTTACTTTTATTATTAATACATGTGAGGAGAATGATTTCTTGTGTACTTCTGTGTTTTGTTAAAATCTCGTGTGTCTAACTGTAGGTCATTGCTCATGAGATTTCTCACAGCTGGACTGGAAACCTGGTGACTAATAAAACCTGGGAGCATTTCTGGTCAGTCATCATATGCATACTGTGAATTTATCTTGTATTTAGATACAGTGCTGTGAAAAAGTATTTGGCCCTTCCTGATTTTTTTTTTTTGCACTGAAATGTATCAGATCATCAAATAATTTTTTTATATTACACAAAGATAATTTGTGTGATAAATACAAAGTGCAGGTTTTAAATTATCATTTTATTTATTAATGGAAAAAAAGCTGAAAACCTGCCTGTCCCTAAGTAGGAAAAGTAATGTGCCCCTCCCATTTTTTTTTTAGCTAAATCATGAATGCATTGTGATTAATTGCATTTTTTTAGAAAAGCTTTGTCAAATTTCACTTGCCACACCCAGGCCTGATTACTGCCTGACATGTTTAATCAATATCCAAGAACAGATAAGTAATTAACATGTATCACTCTGGATATATCTATAAGACTTTGGGACTCCAGCGAGCCATGTTGAGAACCTGAACCTGCTGTTAGTTGGCAATTGAAAAAATTTTTTTTTTGGCAAAATTACTTCAAGAGCACAACGACGACTCATCCAGGAGCTCATAAAAGGACCCAGAACAACATCTATTGAATTGCAGGCCTCACTTGCCTCAGTTAAGTTCAGATATCATGATTCAACAATAAGAAAAAGACTGGGCTAAAATGACATCCATGACAGAGTACTAAAGCAAAACCACTGCTGTCCAAAAAGGACACCAAGGCTTGTCTCACATTTGTCAAAAAACATCTTGGTTACCTCCAAGACTTTTGGTGGTAGTGTGATGGTGTGGTGCTGCTGAAAGACGCACGACACTTATTAGGGGGGCAAATACTTTTTCATATAGTCCCTGGTAGGTTTGGACAGCTTTTTTCCCTTAATAAATGAAATCATCATTAAAAAATATATTGTATTTACTCGGGTAATCTTTGTGTGATATTGAAATTAGTTTGATGATCTCAGTCATTTTAAGTGTGACAAATATGCACATTTTTTTTTTTTTTTTTACGGCACTGTATAATTTGGCATTGGATCAGTCATCACCACATATTCTTGTCTGGGGTTAATTTTTAGTTAGAAAACGCAAACTGACATTTTTATTGTCACAGAACACTTGAACACTTCCTCCATACAGTATATCAGTGTGTAATATACAGGACGTAGCACACTCATGTACTGTAGAGGCGTAAAGGTTTAAAGATCTTTGACTCTTTCTAGGTTGAATGAGGGACACACTGTGTATCTGGAGAGAATGATTGGCAGAGCGATGGAGGGAGAGCAGTTCAGGCAGTTTAAAGCGATGGGAGGTTGGAAAGAGCTACAGGAGTCTGTAAGACACACCAACATACCTATGCATGTACACACACACACACACACACACACACACATAGAAACCAGCTAGCTGACTGTGCAGTTTTTTTTCAGGTGAACCATTTTGGAGAAAACAATGTCAACACTAACCTGGTGCCCAACCTGGAAGGTGTCGACCCTGACGAATGCTTCTCCTCTGTGCCTTATGAGAAAGGTTTTGCTCTGCTCTACTACCTGGAAGAGCTGCTGGGTGGCCCAGGTACATGTACTGTAGATACACACACACAATAGTAAAGGATCAACATAAAGTCTGATTTAAAACGTATATTACAACAAATCTGCCCAAACATGGATTATTACAAATGTATTAACTCGTCTATGGAACGTCACAACATTTCCACACTTTATAGTCACCTTGTATTTTATACATGGTACAGTATGGCCAAAAGTAATTAAACCTTAGTTTTTGCCTTTGTTAAAATATGCATTTCTTTTGATTAATAAGTAAAAACAAAGTGATTTCTTTTCTTTACATGCAATTCAATACCCTTCATTTTCTGGTACAAATGAGAACAAGATCAGAAATCAATATGCTGGCATTTCCTATTAAAGAAATATTTAATGGGTGTCCTAATTTGTTTCACATGACTATATATAGTGTGTTATAATATTTGCTTGGTAATTGTTTCAGTTCAGTTATGTCATTAATGAGTTTACAAACGTATGCAGAGAACAGCTTTGTGTCTCATTCGCCCTATACAGAGGTGTTCATGGGCTTCGTGAAGTCCTACATTCAGATGTTTGCCTACAGCAGCGTGACCACAGACGAATGGAAAAACTACCTGTTCACCTATTTCAAAGACAAGGTAACAAATCCTTGTATGTGCAAAACTGTGTGTGTCCTAAAGGAGGCAGGTCCAGTTTCAGTTTTATGGTTTCAGAAGTAGATTTGCAGAGTAGGTACTTCTCTATGGACCAGGAACTATTGGGTTGGATCTGGTACACTGATCCTCACTGATTGGTCGAACTCAAGCTTGAGAAATGTGAATTAGTGACCATGTCTATCTAGTGCGGGAAAAAAAGTAGAAGTATGTTTTGCAAATATTACGAAATACTTGACTCAAAATTCGTAACTGCACTTCCTGCTCTCAGCTTATTGTTATTATTTTTGAACAAAATAATAAGGAACAGCAAAACATCAGTGCAAGCATTCTTTTTAAAAAATTTTTTTTTATTGCATGCCACAGTGTTGCAATCACTGTACAGTTTGTGTAACTTCTTGGTAAGGACCTTTTGTAGCTACACAGCTCTGTGTGTATGTGTGTTTTTTTTAATTAAAGGTCTGAATTAACTCTGTTTTTGCATCGGTCGTTGCTCAATGATAGGTCGACATCTTGAATAAAGTGGACTGGAATGCATGGATGCACACTCCAGGAATGGCCCCTGTCAAGCCAGAGTAAGCAGCATTACAGTATGTGCATGCATGCGTGTATGTGTATTCAAATGCATATGCATATGTGTATATTTGTATGCTTCCAGGCATTTTATTTATGCTTAACATCTAAACACTGTCCTTACTCAGGTACGACACCACTCTGGCAGACGTCTGCACTGCACTAGCCAAGAGATGGGTGAAGGTAAACTGCTCATTCCTTTCTTATAGAACTGCTATAGATCTTGAGTCAGTAGTCTTTTTTTAATACATGACAAATTAAATGAGAGTTATGTATAAATATGATATTGCTTTAATTATTGAAATGAGAATATTTAATCGTGTGTGTATGTGTTTGTTACTTGTCAGGCTAAGGATACAGATCTGTCAGGCTTCAAAAAGGCTGACATAGAGCAGTTCTCCTCTCATCAGCTGATTGAGTTCCTGGCTGTGCTGGTGCATGAGGTACTGAGACCTACACTAACACTATTTCTATATTTTATCAGTATAAAAATGTTTAAACCACACATATACTACATGTTAAACACCAAAGCTGAATTTATTGACAATGTGCTGCACTGAATATTTATGGGCCCTTTGCATATTCTCTCTCTTTCACACTCTTCAGGAACCTCTTCCTGTGTCTCATGTTAAAAGAATGCAGGAGGTGTATGACTTCAACAGTATCCGGAATGCTGAGATCCGTTTTAGGTAAACAGAATAGATCGTGAGTGCTTGTGTTTTTGGGTTGGGTCAGTGGTTTATGCCGAAGATTCAAATTGACATGTTTTTAAATTACATAAATGTGTTCTCATATTCGGTCCTTACGCTGAGACTCGGTTATTCTGTATTCAGGGTCATTAGACATTTTACCATGTACAGTATAGCATATGATGTTTTATACCAGCGTCAATAAACACAAAGATTTAATTACCCCAGGAAATTAGTAATGCGCTAATAAAGTAAATAAACATTCTAAATGACCTGTACACAGTTCAGTTAGATACTAGTTTTGTTGGTTTCAGTCTATCTCTGTTTGTGTGTACATATAGGTGGCTACGTGTGTGTGTCAGAGCGCATTGGGAAGAGGCCGTTCCTCTGGCTCTGAAGATGGCCACAGAGCAAGGCAGGATGAAGTTCACACGCCCGCTCTTCAGGTAACTATCTTTTCTGCCATAGCGAAGTCTTTCATTGATCTGTCTGAATGATCCATGTCTCTTAACCCTTTAGGCTACTCGTTGAAATACTCACTTCCCCACTCATCGTCTATACCGCTGTATCTTGTATACAGTATCGCGGGTGGTCTGGAGTCTATCCCCGGACTTGAGGCACAACTAGGGGTACACCCTGGACGGGGTGCCAGTCCATTACAAGGCACACAGACATTCATGGACATGATTTTAAAAGACAGTTTTGCGTTATGGTGGCACCGTGACAAAGTGGTTAGCACCATGGCCTCGCACCTCCAGGGTCGAATGTTGGATTTCCGCCTTGGGCCTGTGTGAAAGTTTGCCTGTGTGGGTTTCCTGCCGCGGTCCAAAGGGTGTTTCCAAATTGCTCGTAGTGCGATCTCCTGCGTTTCTAACTGTCTAAGTATGTGTACATTTATGATTCTTGCAGGCTTTGAAGAAAGATTGAAATTGATGACCCTTATTTTTTATGCAATTTTCTGTTCGGTTTGCATCAACTCTTCTTTGGTCATACATTTTGTCGGTGGTACTTTATTTTGCTGAGTTTTACAAGGGTATTGTGAAATTTGTGCGTCAATGAATCTCTCTTATTCTTTTTCCCTCTAAGGGACGTATACAATTTTCCCAAGTTCAGCGATGAGGCAGTAAAGACCTTCAAGAAGCACAGTGCTGAGATGCATCCCGTCACTGCCACTCTGGTGTCCAAGGACCTGAAGATTTCCCAGACTAGTAGCACAGGCTTCTAACCGTGCAGCCCGTATCATCTCTGCTGCATCTGAGCTACATGTCATAATCATCCTGTGCAACAAACAGATCTACAGGATGTGGCTTTATCAGTTCAACACTTTGTCATAAAAGAGATCTTGATCTCAGGGCAAGAGGGGTTAAATAAAGATCCTTAAAATGTCACCATCTCATTAGTCTGTTGTAATCAGTTTGTCTCCAAGAAAAGTCTTTCTTAATGATGACTATGCTAAGCAATAACCTCTTCAAGGTCAAGTTAATTAACGATTCATAAATGTGGGTATTGCACAAATATTACACTTTCTGAACACTTTAGGGGGGAAAAAAGTTAGTTCATGTTAAAGGGATGTTATGGTATTTCAAAGGTTAATGAGACAGTGAAGATTGTCATGAAAAATTCAAAATGAGTCTGAAAACAGCTACAGCTTTACCTCAAGTAATGACAAGTTCAAAAAAAGGAGGAAAATATCTCTCTGATTCACAATATAACCAATTTATGAGCATATTAAACCTTTAACACTCCTGGTGTTGGCATGCTGAAAGTGAAGTGACCTTTTTCCTTCGGATGTTGTGAGAGGAACGCCAGCGACGCGTGTACAATAGCAACATGCTAAATATCGCATGTCATGATACTAGCCAGTATTACCAAAATGAGTGCACTCAACTACACTAGAGTTGACTAGTATCATGAGAATGAGTAAATCCTAAGCGAAAACTATTTCTTCACACTCGGTTTATAAGGGTGATTTACCTGAAGTACAAACTCCTGGTACTTCATTTTTTTGTTGCTAATACTGCATTTGTTAAAGCGGCCAACAGAGGGCGACAATACATCACATTACCCTCTGTTTTCTTCACCAGTACACTGATTGTGGGATGCAAGATTAAATGCCAGTGCTTTATTGTATTTTCAACGTAATTAGTCATATACCTATTTAAATATCCAAAATATCCCTTTCAAGATATTGAACTATATATATTATAACAGTTTTTCTAACAGTTGCCTTGCAGTTTTATGATTATCATTTGTAAATGTACAGTAAGTGCAAAACAACATCACTTAATGGAATTAACTGGAAGGTACCTTGTATCTTGCTTAAAATGTTTAGTTTGTCTGTCAAAAGTATATATTTATTTCACAGGATACTGTATGTCTTGCCATCAGAATGACAAATCCATATGTCACTAATTGCCCTCTCGGAAGGAACATCCACTTATGGTATAATCTGGTCACTGGGTACAGTCTGGTAGTCAGCTCACTTCATACATATAACGTTGCTTAGACCTGACCAACTGAAGCATCTCCAACTCACGACACTACCTGCAGAGGATTGCACAGCTGGCACTATTTATATTTATACACATTTCCTCTCACCTTTCATATTAATTTCCATTATTTATTTATTTATTCTGTAAAGCTGCCTTGTGCCATTGTTAAATGTGTTATACAATTTATTTAAAATGTTATTGAATTGATTCCTTATGGCCACACAACTGCTTTTGCCAATTTTTTTTAGCTTGTCACACACTTTTATGCATGGAAATGATCTGATCGATAATTTGACCCTTCTAAAACACAGGCCATGACATATCTTTTCCATGACCATGGGATGCGTCTTCCAGCACGGTTGTTTAAGAAATGAGAATCTACTCAGGGAATTAGTTAAGGTTAAAAAATTAGTTGCAAGCATATTAATCACTCAATTACAAAAGCGATCTCTCAAACTCAATTAAATATGTATTTTAAAACAAAGATTTAACTATTAACAGTGCACACCTTGTGTTTATTCTACAGAATGCAAATATGCAAACATTTTATGCTTTCTTGGTAGTTAAAGTTTATTTCAACTGTTGTATAATTTAGTAGATGGACACTACTTGCCACCAGAAATGAAGAATGACCAACATAAAGTTCAGTGAATTTTTGACCTCATTGATTTTTGAATCATTGACCTCTGTGGCACATTTATACCTGCGATGAGTGAAAACATGCCTTGGGTCTGGTCTGTGTTTGCAGTTAGAGACATTTAATTATGCAGCTGAAAGGATTAAGAGCCAATAGATTTGTCTTAGAAATGATATGATAATATGTCCACTGTGTCGTACAGGGAGATCGGACACAGATCCAGAGTTTGGTCGGAGAAGGAATATGTGGACAAGGCTGCATTTGAGTTCTCTGAAGTAAGTGTGGAACGATTGTGTGTGTGTGTGTGTGTGTGTGTGTGTGTGTGTGTGTGCCATGTGTGATAAATGTATTAGTAAATGTCCATATTGTTCATGTGTGTAAATATACACCTGTTTGTGTGTGTGCATGTTAGACGGAGAAGATGCTGAAGATCGCTGAGGGTCTTGCAGGGCCGTATGTATGGGGACAATATGATGTGCTGTTGCTTCCTCCTTCTTTCCCCTATGGTGGCATGGAGAACCCCTGCCTTACCTTTGCCACGCCCACTCTGCTGGTTAGAGCACACAGCAAATCCATTTCCATCACACACCTTTTTTCTGTTAAAGTGTGAATTTGAACTAATCTGCCAGAATAATTGTAGCATGTTTTTTACATGATTCGTTTCTAGTCCTCTTTACTGCGTGTCTGTGCATCATCACATCGTAACAGTCTGTTCTTATGTTTATTACCAGGCTGGAGACCGGTCCCTTGCTTCTGTAAGTCAGCATTTTTGTGACTTCGCCCATTCAACATTGCAAATGAATGAGCAAGGAATTTGCAACAAACTTTTACTTTTATTATTAATACATGTGAGGAGAATGATTTCTTGTGTACTTCTGTGTTTTGTTAAAATCTCGTGTGTCTAACTGTAGGTCATTGCTCATGAGATTTCTCACAGCTGGACTGGAAACCTGGTGACTAATAAAACCTGGGAGCATTTCTGGTCAGTCATCATATGCATACTGTGAATTTATCTTGTATTTAGATACAGTGCTGTGAAAAAGTATTTGGCCCTTCCTGATTTTTTTTTTTTGCACTGAAATGTATCAGATCATCAAATAATTTTTTTATATTACACAAAGATAATTTGTGTGATAAATACAAAGTGCAGGTTTTAAATTATCATTTTATTTATTAATGGAAAAAAAGCTGAAAACCTGCCTGTCCCTAAGTAGGAAAAGTAATGTGCCCCTCCCATTTTTTTTTTAGCTAAATCATGAATGCATTGTGATTAATTGCATTTTTTTAGAAAAGCTTTGTCAAATTTCACTTGCCACACCCAGGCCTGATTACTGCCTGACATGTTTAATCAATATCCAAGAACAGATAAGTAATTAACATGTATCACTCTGGATATATCTATAAGACTTTGGGACTCCAGCGAGCCATGTTGAGAACCTGAACCTGCTGTTAGTTGGCAATTGAAAAAATTTTTTTTTTGGCAAAATTACTTCAAGAGCACAACGACGACTCATCCAGGAGCTCATAAAAGGACCCAGAACAACATCTATTGAATTGCAGGCCTCACTTGCCTCAGTTAAGTTCAGATATCATGATTCAACAATAAGAAAAAGACTGGGCTAAAATGACATCCATGACAGAGTACTAAAGCAAAACCACTGCTGTCCAAAAAGGACACCAAGGCTTGTCTCACATTTGTCAAAAAACATCTTGGTTACCTCCAAGACTTTTGGTGGTAGTGTGATGGTGTGGTGCTGCTGAAAGACGCACGACACTTATTAGGGGGGCAAATACTTTTTCATATAGTCCCTGGTAGGTTTGGACAGCTTTTTTCCCTTAATAAATGAAATCATCATTAAAAAATATATTGTATTTACTCGGGTAATCTTTGTGTGATATTGAAATTAGTTTGATGATCTCAGTCATTTTAAGTGTGACAAATATGCACATTTTTTTTTTTTTTTTTACGGCACTGTATAATTTGGCATTGGATCAGTCATCACCACATATTCTTGTCTGGGGTTAATTTTTAGTTAGAAAACGCAAACTGACATTTTTATTGTCACAGAACACTTGAACACTTCCTCCATACAGTATATCAGTGTGTAATATACAGGACGTAGCACACTCATGTACTGTAGAGGCGTAAAGGTTTAAAGATCTTTGACTCTTTCTAGGTTGAATGAGGGACACACTGTGTATCTGGAGAGAATGATTGGCAGAGCGATGGAGGGAGAGCAGTTCAGGCAGTTTAAAGCGATGGGAGGTTGGAAAGAGCTACAGGAGTCTGTAAGACACACCAACATACCTATGCATGTACACACACACACACACACACACACACATAGAAACCAGCTAGCTGACTGTGCAGTTTTTTTTCAGGTGAACCATTTTGGAGAAAACAATGTCAACACTAACCTGGTGCCCAACCTGGAAGGTGTCGACCCTGACGAATGCTTCTCCTCTGTGCCTTATGAGAAAGGTTTTGCTCTGCTCTACTACCTGGAAGAGCTGCTGGGTGGCCCAGGTACATGTACTGTAGATACACACACACAATAGTAAAGGATCAACATAAAGTCTGATTTAAAACGTATATTACAACAAATCTGCCCAAACATGGATTATTACAAATGTATTAACTCGTCTATGGAACGTCACAACATTTCCACACTTTATAGTCACCTTGTATTTTATACATGGTACAGTATGGCCAAAAGTAATTAAACCTTAGTTTTTGCCTTTGTTAAAATATGCATTTCTTTTGATTAATAAGTAAAAACAAAGTGATTTCTTTTCTTTACATGCAATTCAATACCCTTCATTTTCTGGTACAAATGAGAACAAGATCAGAAATCAATATGCTGGCATTTCCTATTAAAGAAATATTTAATGGGTGTCCTAATTTGTTTCACATGACTATATATAGTGTGTTATAATATTTGCTTGGTAATTGTTTCAGTTCAGTTATGTCATTAATGAGTTTACAAACGTATGCAGAGAACAGCTTTGTGTCTCATTCGCCCTATACAGAGGTGTTCATGGGCTTCGTGAAGTCCTACATTCAGATGTTTGCCTACAGCAGCGTGACCACAGACGAATGGAAAAACTACCTGTTCACCTATTTCAAAGACAAGGTAACAAATCCTTGTATGTGCAAAACTGTGTGTGTCCTAAAGGAGGCAGGTCCAGTTTCAGTTTTATGGTTTCAGAAGTAGATTTGCAGAGTAGGTACTTCTCTATGGACCAGGAACTATTGGGTTGGATCTGGTACACTGATCCTCACTGATTGGTCGAACTCAAGCTTGAGAAATGTGAATTAGTGACCATGTCTATCTAGTGCGGGAAAAAAAGTAGAAGTATGTTTTGCAAATATTACGAAATACTTGACTCAAAATTCGTAACTGCACTTCCTGCTCTCAGCTTATTGTTATTATTTTTGAACAAAATAATAAGGAACAGCAAAACATCAGTGCAAGCATTCTTTTAAAAAAATTTTTTTTTATTGCATGCCACAGTGTTGCAATCACTGTACAGTTTGTGTAACTTCTTGGTAAGGACCTTTTGTAGCTACACAGCTCTGTGTGTATGTGTGTTTTTTTTAATTAAAGGTCTGAATTAACTCTGTTTTTGCATCGGTCGTTGCTCAATGATAGGTCGACATCTTGAATAAAGTGGACTGGAATGCATGGATGCACACTCCAGGAATGGCCCCTGTCAAGCCAGAGTAAGCAGCATTACAGTATGTGCATGCATGCGTGTATGTGTATTCAAATGCATATGCATATGTGTATATTTGTATGCTTCCAGGCATTTTATTTATGCTTAACATCTAAACACTGTCCTTACTCAGGTACGACACCACTCTGGCAGACGTCTGCACTGCACTAGCCAAGAGATGGGTGAAGGTAAACTGCTCATTCCTTTCTTATAGAACTGCTATAGATCTTGAGTCAGTAGTCTTTTTTTAATACATGACAAATTAAATGAGAGTTATGTATAAATATGATATTGCTTTAATTATTGAAATGAGAATATTTAATCGTGTGTGTATGTGTTTGTTACTTGTCAGGCTAAGGATACAGATCTGTCAGGCTTCAAAAAGGCTGACATAGAGCAGTTCTCCTCTCATCAGCTGATTGAGTTCCTGGCTGTGCTGGTGCATGAGGTACTGAGACCTACACTAACACTATTTCTATATTTTATCAGTATAAAAATGTTTAAACCACACATATACTACATGTTAAACACCAAAGCTGAATTTATTGACAATGTGCTGCACTGAATATTTATGGGCCCTTTGCATATTCTCTCTCTTTCACACTCTTCAGGAACCTCTTCCTGTGTCTCATGTTAAAAGAATGCAGGAGGTGTATGACTTCAACAGTATCCGGAATGCTGAGATCCGTTTTAGGTAAACAGAATAGATCGTGAGTGCTTGTGTTTTTGGGTTGGGTCAGTGGTTTATGCCGAAGATTCAAATTGACATGTTTTTAAATTACATAAATGTGTTCTCATATTCGGTCCTTACGCTGAGACTCGGTTATTCTGTATTCAGGGTCATTAGACATTTTACCATGTACAGTATAGCATATGATGTTTTATACCAGCGTCAATAAACACAAAGATTTAATTACCCCAGGAAATTAGTAATGCGCTAATAAAGTAAATAAACATTCTAAATGACCTGTACACAGTTCAGTTAGATACTAGTTTTGTTGGTTTCAGTCTATCTCTGTTTGTGTGTACATATAGGTGGCTACGTGTGTGTGTCAGAGCGCATTGGGAAGAGGCCGTTCCTCTGGCTCTGAAGATGGCCACAGAGCAAGGCAGGATGAAGTTCACACGCCCGCTCTTCAGGTAACTATCTTTTCTGCCATAGCGAAGTCTTTCATTGATCTGTCTGAATGATCCATGTCTCTTAACCCTTTAGGCTACTCGTTGAAATACTCACTTCCCCACTCATCGTCTATACCGCTGTATCTTGTATACAGTATCGCGGGTGGTCTGGAGTCTATCCCCGGACTTGAGGCACAACTAGGGGTACACCCTGGACGGGGTGCCAGTCCATTACAAGGCACACAGACATTCATGGACATGATTTTAAAAGACAGTTTTGCGTTATGGTGGCACCGTGACAAAGTGGTTAGCACCATGGCCTCGCACCTCCAGGGTCGAATGTTGGATTTCCGCCTTGGGCCTGTGTGAAAGTTTGCCTGTGTGGGTTTCCTGCCGCGGTCCAAAGGGTGTTTCCAAATTGCTCGTAGTGCGATCTCCTGCGTTTCTAACTGTCTAAGTATGTGTACATTTATGATTCTTGCAGGCTTTGAAGAAAGATTGAAATTGATGACCCTTATTTTTTATGCAATTTTCTGTTCGGTTTGCATCAACTCTTCTTTGGTCATACATTTTGTCGGTGGTACTTTATTTTGCTGAGTTTTACAAGGGTATTGTGAAATTTGTGCGTCAATGAATCTCTCTTATTCTTTTTCCCTCTAAGGGACGTATACAATTTTCCCAAGTTCAGCGATGAGGCAGTAAAGACCTTCAAGAAGCACAGTGCTGAGATGCATCCCGTCACTGCCACTCTGGTGTCCAAGGACCTGAAGATTTCCCAGACTAGTAGCACAGGCTTCTAACCGTGCAGCCCGTATCATCTCTGCTGCATCTGAGCTACATGTCATAATCATCCTGTGCAACAAACAGATCTACAGGATGTGGCTTTATCAGTTCAACACTTTGTCATAAAAGAGATCTTGATCTCAGGGCAAGAGGGGTTAAATAAAGATCCTTAAAATGTCACCATCTCATTAGTCTGTTGTAATCAGTTTGTCTCCAAGAAAAGTCTTTCTTAATGATGACTATGCTAAGCAATAACCTCTTCAAGGTCAAGTTAATTAACGATTCATAAATGTGGGTATTGCACAAATATTACACTTTCTGAACACTTTAGGGGGGAAAAAAGTTAGTTCATGTTAAAGGGATGTTATGGTATTTCAAAGGTTAATGAGACAGTGAAGATTGTCATGAAAAATTCAAAATGAGTCTGAAAACAGCTACAGCTTTACCTCAAGTAATGACAAGTTCAAAAAAAGGAGGAAAATATCTCTCTGATTCACAATATAACCAATTTATGAGCATATTAAACCTTTAACACTCCTGGTGTTGGCATGCTGAAAGTGAAGTGACCTTTTTCCTTCGGATGTTGTGAGAGGAACGCCAGCGACGCGTGTACAATAGCAACATGCTAAATATCGCATGTCATGATACTAGCCAGTATTACCAAAATGAGTGCACTCAACTACACTAGAGTTGACTAGTATCATGAGAATGAGTAAATCCTAAGCGAAAACTATTTCTTCACACTCGGTTTATAAGGGTGATTTACCTGAAGTACAAACTCCTGGTACTTCATTTTTTTGTTGCTAATACTGCATTTGTTAAAGCGGCCAACAGAGGGCGACAATACATCACATTACCCTCTGTTTTCTTCACCAGTACACTGATTGTGGGATGCAAGATTAAATGCCAGTGCTTTATTGTATTTTCAACATAATTAGTCATATACCTATTTAAATATCCAAAATATCCCTTTCAAGATATTGAACTATATATATTATAACAGTTTTTCTAACAGTTGCCTTGCAGTTTTATGATTATCATTTGTAAATGTACAGTAAGTGCAAAACAACATCACTTAATGGAATTAACTGGAAGGTACCTTGTATCTTGCTTAAAATGTTTAGTTTGTCTGTCAAAAGTATATATTTATTTCACAGGATACTGTATGTCTTGCCATCAGAATGACAAATCCATATGTCACTAATTGCCCTCTCGGAAGGAACATCCACTTATGGTATAATCTGGTCACTGGGTACAGTCTGGTAGTCAGCTCACTTCATACATATAACGTTGCTTAGACCTGACCAACTGAAGCATCTCCAACTCACGACACTACCTGCAGAGGATTGCACAGCTGGCACTATTTATATTTATACACATTTCCTCTCACCTTTCATATTAATTTCCATTATTTATTTATTTATTCTGTAAAGCTGCCTTGTGCCATTGTTAAATGTGTTATACAATTTATTTAAAATGTTATTGAATTGATTCCTTATGGCCACACAACTGCTTTTGCCAATTTTTTTTAGCTTGTCACACACTTTTATGCATGGAAATGATCTGATCGATAATTTGACCCTTCTAAAACACAGGCCATGACATATCTTTTCCATGACCATGGGATGCGTCTTCCAGCACGGTTGTTTAAGAAATGAGAATCTACTCAGGGAATTAGTTAAGGTTAAAAAATTAGTTGCAAGCATATTAATCACTCATTGATTTTTCAACCAAAATCTCTTAATTATTTGCTTTTTTTTATTTCAAGTGGTGATTTTTTTTTGGGCCAAAAAGCGAAGTTAGTAATTTAATTCATAGCAGCTGCCACTAGAGGGAGACATTACCTCACAAACTGTATTATACGGGGCGTTCAAGTCCGAACCGTGAGTTCTGATGAAATTTCTTGTGAATGAAGGCGTAACTCTAACCGAAATTTACAAAAGACTTTAAACACAGTACAGTGATGAGACTCTTAGCCACAGTAAAACACTTGATGCAAATGTTTAAAAGAAGACCATAGATATGTGAATGATGATCCTGATTAATGAACAACACACAGTTTGTCCCATGAACATTCAGCAAGTGGAACACCTGATCCTTGAAAATCAACAGATCAACAACTTGACTCCAGCTTGTGGAAGAGGCTTATCTGTCTGTGGGAACTGTACACACTTGCACATTACAGAAACTTGGCTGGGAGTTATTGCCACATCCCTGTACGGTCCTGACCGCACTCCAAGCCATTTCAATATGTTTGGTCCGTTTAAGGAGTTCCTGGGAGGCCAGGGTTTAAGACATGACTCAAGCAGTCCAAGCATGGCTTCGGCTTATGAAGAAAACTCTCTCTTGATGGTATCCAAGCGCTAGTGAAACTCTGGGAAAAGTGCACTAGTGTAATAGGGGATTATATACAGAAATAAAGGCTAATGTTTACTCTTATAAGTGTGTTCTGTTATACCCTTGATATATGTCAGTGGTTCTTATCACTGGTCCTCTAACACACCTGATCTCACTAATGCAAGTAATTATTTAATGTGCTTTTAATTAAACTTCTCTGATAAACTGCACTGAAAATAAATCAGCTGAATTAAAACTGAAATTTAATAGCTGTGTAGGGGTCAGTGAAAAAAAAACAGGAAATAGGTTCATCATATAAAGACTACAATATTAAGGAAACAGATTTCCTGTATTTTTACAATACATATGTAAAACTTATAGAATGTTATATGAAAGCAGCTGAAGACAGTACAGACATAACATGACATTTTGCCATGAGCGTGTAAGTGTTTGTTCACACAAGACATGATTTTTTAATGTGTATGTGCTATAATGAACATCAAAATGAACCAGTTTGTAATATCACATGTTTTCCCTAAAAAGGGAAATATGCCACAGTGATGGAGACTTCACATTTCACAATTTCTTGTTTGGTAAATGTAATGCCAAGTCATGTGGATGGGGTGGAAATGCATTATTAGATGCATTATTAAATTATTCTGTTAAGCCTTTTCTAATCATAAAATCAACTTCAAAACCAACAAAAAAAAGATTGTCCGGCTTTACCAAACGATTATAAATCCAGAATGTTTGAATTTTGAATATCCTATATGTGGAGGTATAGGTATGACTATAAAGGTATGACGTAATCATGAATTAAGGTGAATTACAGTGATTTCTGGTTGCTAGGAGTTTTACGAGGACCAAATCAACAGTGGATATTATATATATATATATATATATATATATATATATATATATATATATATACAATGTGTATAACAAACATCTGTTTGGTGGCCTGGACTGTAATTAATTCATGAAGATGTTTCACCACTTGAATTTTGAAACGCTCTTGAACGTGTAATATTTCCAGTAAGCAGGACCACAGATGACAACGTGAGTGAAGTCTTAGACAGCAAAAATAAATAAATAAAAATGGTGTTTAATATCTCATACACTAATAATCAGAAGAAATGAAAAGTATCACCAGTGAAAAGTATCACCAGTGTTTAAACAAATATATATATATATTAATTTACATCATACTAATTTAACTTCATTGAGGTGTTTATAAATAAATAAATATTATATATATATATATTGATTGATTGATTGATTTATTTATTTTTTCCTGTCAAAATTTAACAAAACCTCTCAGACCATAAACTGCGCCATTCAATGTTCTGAGAGTGAAAGATTTTTTTTTAAACAAGAGGAAAAGAAAGTTATCTGAGTGATTTGCGCTCTCACACAATGGCTGTGGTTGAAGTTGCGCCTCCTCTGATCTTCTCGCAGCTGGACTCCTGCCTTCCACCCTGTCTCCTCTGATCTTCTCACAGTCATCCGAGAGGCTTTTGCCAGCCTGCGAGCTGTCAAAGTATCCATGGAATCAAACGCCACCCCATGCTCTCTTATGATCAAAGACGCACAGGTAAGAAGACACAGAGCCACATACAATTGCCATCTCAAAGAATGAGCCATTTCTCCCCCTTCCCTCACAACTACTCTGCCACGGTGCCAGGAAATGGAGCACATCGATCAGAATAAAGCAAAGCGATGAGGTTTTGAAGATGTGACGGGAAGTTTGTCCTCTCAGAAACTTTTGGACAAAGAGAGAGCTGAAATAGAGGTGAAGGTGATGTTTAAACACTGGTGATACTTTTCATTTCTTCTGATTATTAGTGTATGAGATATTAAACACCATTTTTATTTATTTATTTTTGCTGTCTAAGACTTCACTCACGTTGTCATCTGTGGTCCTGCTTACTGGAAATATTACACGTTCAAGAGCATTTCAAAATTCAAGTGGTGAAACATCTTCATGAATTAATTACAGTCCAGGCCACCAAACATGTAGTAATGTAGTAGACATTTACCACAGCCTGGATGACTGGAACTCTGCAGACCTGTGATCTGTGATGACTGAATGATGCCCATGATACACTTCCTTCTATGGGCTCTACCAAAAGTAATGGTGCAATTATTTGAGCTCTACCTTCTTTCTGTCTTCTCCCTCTTTCAGCTTTCACATTCCGTACAATTACGAAAGTCATGAAAAATATTAACAGTGCTTGGATGAGCAATGGGAAAACACCGAAAATAACCCTGCAAAGTAAGAGTCCAAATGCCTCATGGAAAATTAAACAAGAAGAACCAAGATTGTCTAAAAGAAAAAAAAAGAAAGAAAAGAAAATATCAAATGTCAGTATCAAAACAGCTTACAGGAAGCCGGCACAAAATATTATAATGGCCTTTTAGATATTTTTGATGCCCTTCATACGTTATGTCATTATTTAAAAACAAGTTTTATAGCCTTTTAAACTTTGATGACTCATACAAACATGCTCGGCCTTCAATTAGAAGGAAGTTCTGCTGTGGACTCTATCACAATCACAAGCAACACTGCCATGATATATAAAAAATAAAAGACATATGAATTGGTTTTAATAGGAAAGCAATAGATTACAAGTTGGTGTTATGCACCCTTTTGGGAACTGATGGTACTGTTAGTACTGCTATAATTCTTAATGGTTAATTACATCACAAAGTCTTTTATTTCACTTAGACCATAGCATTTTGGCAAATAAAATTTTTTAAAATAAAGTATGACACATGATAGGATAATATGATCATTCATCATGTTGAGGAATGTTCATGTTCAACAAAATAGTTCCTGTTGTCACTTACACACGTGGATAAAAGTGTTGGTACCCTTCGGTCAATGAAAGAAAAACTCACAATGGTCACATAAATAACTTTAATCTGACAAAAGTAATAATTAAAAAAAATTCTATGAATGTTAACCAATGAAAGTCAGACATTGCTTTTCAACCATGCTTCAACAGAATTATTAAAAAAAATAAACTCATGGAACAGGCCTGGACAAAAATGATGGTACCCCTAGAAAATACTGAAAATAATGTGACCAAAGGGACAAGGTGTGTCCACTAATTAGCATCACAGGTGTCTACCATCTATAATCAGTCAGTGGGCCTATATATAGGGCTCCAGGTAGTCACTGTGTGGTTTGGTGACATGGTATGTACCACACTCAACATGGACCAGAGGAAGCGAAGGAAAGAGTTGTCTCAGGAGATTCGAAAGAAAATTATAGACAAGCATGTTAAAGGTAAAGGCTATAAGACCATTTCCAAGCAGCTAGATGTTCCTGTGACTACAGTTGCACATATTATTCAGAAATTTAAGATCCATGGGACTGTAGCCAACCTCCCTGGACGTGGCTGCAGGAGGAAAATTGATGACAAATCAAAGAGGCGGATAATCCGAATGGTAACAAAAAAAGCCCAGAAAGACTTCTAAAGAGATCCAAGGTGAACTTCATGCTCAAGGAACATCAGTGTCAGATCGCACCATCCGTCGTTGTTTGAGCCAAAGTGGGCTCGACATGGGAGACGACCAAGGAGGACACCATTGTTGAAAACAAATCATAAAAAAGCCAGACTGGAATATGCCAAACTACATGTTGACAAGCCACAAAGCTTCTGGGAGAATGTCCTATGGACAGATGAGACAAAAATTTAACTTTTTGCCAAGGCACATCAGCTCTATGTTCACAGACGGAAAATGAAGTATATCAAGAAAAGAACACTGTCCCTACTGTGAAACATGGAGGAGGCTCTGTTATGTTCTGGGGCTGCTTTGCTGCATCTGGCACAGGGTGTCTTGAATCTGTGCAGGGTACAATGAAATCTCAAGACTATCAAGGGATTCTAGAGAGAAATGTGCTGGCCAGTGTCAGAAAGCTGGGTCTCAGTTGCAGGTCATGGGTCTTGCAACAGTACAATGACCCAAAACACAGCTAAAAACACCCAAGAATGGCTAAGAGGAAAACATTGGACTATTCTAAAGTGGCCTTCTATGAGCCCTGACCTCAACCCTATTGAGCATCTTTGGAAGGAGCTGAAACATGCTGTCTGGAAAAGGCACCCTTCAAACCGGAAACAACTGGAGCAGCTTGCTCATGAGGAGTGGGCCAAATACCTGCAGAGAGGTGCAGAAGTCTCATTGACAGTTACAGGAATCGTTTGATTGCAGTGATTTTGCCTCAAAAGGTTGTGCAACAAACTATTAAGTTAGGGGTACCATCATTTTTGTCCAGGCCTGTTCCATGAACTTCAATGAGTTCATTTTTTTAAATAATTCCGTTGCAGCATGGTTGAAAAGCAATGTCTGACTTTTATTGGTTAACATTCATAGAATTCTTATTTATTATTACTTTAGTCAGATTAAAGACCATTGTGAGTTTTTCTTTCATTGACCGAAGGGTACCAACAATTTTGTCCACGTCTGTATGTTATAACAGCTATAAAAATTCCTCACCAGGCTATTTTTAATTTCTTTCTCTCTCCTCACGTTAGAATGACAAGGAAAATTCTCGTCATGTTACAGGGGAAGCACAAACCCTATTTTTTAAGACTTTCCTATTTTGGAAAACTTATAGAGTTTTACCTCTTATTCCTACAAAGCACTGACACAGGACCCTTCTTCACACATGCTAAATAAAAATGTCCAATAAGAAAACCTTACAGTACCAACGATCGCACACCATTTACAACAGATTTAAATCCTTGTTTAAGTTTTAATATAAACCTGTGACTTTTCTTGCAGCTGGAACTGCTGCTCTTGTTCCTCAGAAAATCCTCTCCAGTCCACTTTCTCCTATCTATTATCTCTCCCCATTTCTACTCCGCTTACTTGATCTTTTCTTTTCTTGATCTTTCTCCCATTTTCTCATTCTCTCATATTTTCCTTCTCACTTTATCTCTCCTCTATTTATCTCCCTTTCATCTAGTTTTCCTTCTCTTTCTTTCCCTGAATCCATCTTTTTCTCTCCTCACTCCTCATCTCCACTCTGTTTATTTCTCCCATTATCTCATCACTTTCCCTCATCTCTTTATCTTCTCTTCTGCATTCTACTGAAGTCACTTTTCTTTCCTTCTTGTCTTTAAAAATCTCATTTAAATCCCCCCTTTTACTCTTTTCTCCTTTTCCCTTCTCTCTTCAACTTTTTTCTTTCAGCTTACCTCATGCTTTTTCTCACCTTTTCTCTTCTGCATTCTCCTTAAGCCTTTCTTTTTAACCCTCTCATCTTCGCAGTATTTTACATTTCTACTCTTTCTCTCTCTCATCTTTGTCTCCCCTCCTTTTCTCTCATATCATCTCCTCCCTATAGCATTCCTCTTTTCTTTTTTCTCTCCTCTCCTCTCCTCTCTTCTTCCTCTCCCCTCTCATTAGAAGGCTTGAGTTATGATTACTTTCTCAGCACAGCCTCTCCATGAGCAGATTGCCGAGTGAAGAGATTAATGAAGTGCTTTTGAATCTCCGTATGCGAGGGCCGCAGTTGAGATGAGCTTGATTTTTAGGGTGTCTGTTTGTTTCTTTGTCGATTCCTGATTATCCGTTAGAGCCAAGTGGCTATCCAGCCTTCTCTATACATCTGTAATAACACATCATTGTGAATAAACACATCCTTTTGGCACTGAATAAGATCAAATCAAATGCTGATCTTTTTCTGCTCATGCTGGAGGATTGTACCACTATCATCATTATGCAGATGAAGCAAAGAGCTCAGGAGCTCCCAGACCTCAGTGTTTCAATCTAAACCTAGTATCCTGAAGAATTCTCCAGTCAGATATGCTGTAATATTCCCTAATAGCATGTTCTTCTGTTGTCTTGCTGTTACTAGCTTGTTTCCATAATGATTTGCATATTTAAGCTAAATTTCAATTAGTCACCTACCTTAGAGAAACCTATAATAAGCTGTTGTTAATAAGAAGTCAAATAAATAAAATAAATATAAACAAAACCTAAAGAATTTGTTTATCCATTAGTGCTGTCAGATTCTCAATTTCTCAATTTTTCTCAGAATTCTTTAAACACTAACACATTTTAAGTAAGACATTTAATTTTGTTATATAACACAAAAACAATGATAAATCACTTTTTCTATGGTTTAAATTTGGATCGGCCCATTTACTTAATGCTGGCGTAGAAACTTCCCTTTGCACTTAGTTCCATAGCCTGAAAAGAGGAAACGGATAAAGCTTTATATCCGACCATGTCTTAGTGGCTAATACTAAAACATCTGGAAAGGCCAGTGTCTCGCTGAAAGGAGAAGACTCCATTGTTCGATTCTACTGTCACAAACAGGTAAGAACATTTTTGTCACGCAAATCAGACTGCTGAGGAACTCTACCATGATTTTCCTCTTGAATTGAGCAGCTCAAATATATTGAAGCCAGATCCATTATATTATTATGAGCTAATCATACAGAACAGGCGAAGGAACTGGACAGTGGTACTGTATGAGACTGCTCGCTATCTACTGGTTTATTTATGATTAATGATTTGTATACTGTGAACATCAAATGTCCCATTTAAGCAAAAATAACTGAATCAATGTCAGGACATAAAACCATATATGAGGTAAAGTTTGCTACTTGTATATTTTGGATCTTTAAAATTTTAAATGTAATGTAATATTAGCCATGCTGTCCTGATAACATGATCCATGAGGTAACAGAGAAAGACTGAATTAATAATCATATTTAATTTTTATTCCTATGTCTTATTCATAACATACAAGATTTTCAGAATAAGAAATTATATAGAATATATAAAACTAATCACATTTAAAATCTGAATCCGAATTGGTATGAAATTTAGCATGACGGAAGAAAGAGAAATAGGAATATAATAAATAATATTGGGGTGTATTATTTATAAGTATTATTTCTTGACTTTAATAAAGGCAAGAAAATACACAGTAATATCAGTGTTACATCAGCTTACTGTATATAAAACACAACGTTTATCTTTTCAATTTTTTAAGTGTCAATTGTTACTGCAACTACGTGAAACATTTATTGTATTAACTATATATAAGTAAAATTAAGATAGATATTTAAAGGTATTAAGGTAATATAAATCAAAGTTTTATATAAATATGTTTCATATGTTATTTTGTTTATTTTTTAAGCAACAACTATTATTTATTTTGCTATCTTTAAATACACTTAATTTAAAATGATCAAAATAAATAATACTTATGGTTTAAAAAACAAACAAAACACTTTTATCAATACATTTTTGATCTATCCATACATCATATATATATATATATATATATATATATATATATATATATATATATATATATATATACTTTAATGCCATGAGAAAACAATTTTTTTTTTATACCCTATATGGTATGGATATTGACATATTTTATGGTCACTGTGTCTAAATGCACTGATTCTGGGATTGTTTTTCTTTGTGGAACCACAGAATGACACAGCAAAGAAAAGTTTCCAATAAAAGATGCTTCCTCTTTTAGGTGTCATCAGATATTTTGCTCGAAACCCATACGTTCAGGAAACCCATCGTGCTAATCATGGGATTTTGTGTCTATGGAGGGCTATTAGGTGGACGTGTGCTTTTTTGCACTCGTTGCGTTACATTTAGACTGGGTGCATAAATAAGTGTTACAATCACGCATAGGGCATGACTTGGCAAAGAGCAAAAGTGCACTCAAAAAAGCAACCAGTACTGGGCACGGATAAGATACACTACTCAAAGGATTAACAATTATTGAAAGCAGAAGTTATGGCAAAGGAAACAAATCGATCTTTGCAAAGTGAATCAAGTTGTAAGGGTTTTTTTTTTTTTTTTTGTCAGACTGATGAGTAAAGCCTTCTCCAGGATCTCCAGGATGCTTGTGGTGCAGTCAGTGTTTTAGTTCATCTCAAAGGTATTTATTGGGGTTGAGGTCAGGAATCTGTACAGAATAAATACAAGGTCACAGATGAAAACCTTGATAGAATTACAGCTTTGTTGTCAAATTCAAAATACGAAATATACTAACAGTACGTCAGTATATGCGTAAATGACATCTACTGTAGATTGGACAGTTGTAACTAGTAGGACTAGAGTAGCCTGCATCTCAAGCAGAAAAAGAGTCAAGTAGACTTTATTGCCATTCAATTCACTTCCTCAAAGTCTGAGGTGTAGTGTGCAGTACAGAAGGGTTGAGCGGAGAGCTGAAGCATGAGTTGTGTGCACTGATGGAGAAGTGTGCTTGCTGTAGTTTGTGTAGGAGGGCGTGAGCCGCATTGTGGGTGGGGCTGTGTGCCGTTACAGAAAATCGACATTGATTCAGAATTTGTTGGCTGTATCATTGCTCAATTTCCTCAAACACCGCCTCCCCCCCCCCCCCCCATCCTACCGAAATGTCAAATAGAGAACACTTCTTCTCAGGGTAATCGTGGCAGCCTACACATTGCAGAAATCTTGCTTAACACAAGTGAATCAGATCTGAAGTGTGTGGTAATTAGTTGATGACTTAAAGCAGTCATCGCTCCTCTTATGTTTTCAGCTTGCATGTAAATGCGAGGTTCTGTTCGCTTGCTTTGCCACTCAGGGACTTGTAATCATTTCAGATCATTATAACCGGGGCAATAGACCTAGTGTACAGTACAGTAACTGTAAAGTCTGTGAGGCAGAACACCTAAATAAGTTCTGCCTCATAAGAGACAGGAGTCAGCCTCTTTAGAATTTAGTGACCTCCTGTGGTAGGATCAGGAACAGCACTTAAACTTCTACATGGCCAACACTGAGTCAGGGAACATACATTTCATGCAGATGGCAAAGTTCACAAAGGGCATGGGCTGGAAGTCTTAGCAATTGCACTCAGACTTCCTATTGCTTAATAACAGGGAGGATTGTGTGAATTGTCTCATTCACAATGATCGGCTCTGCCGTATCGGCGCACTTGTGTGGAGTGCTATCCCAGTAACGTGCTGATGAAGGAGCTCTTCATGCGCTCCATCCCCGAGTGATGGCTTAAGAGTGGCTCAGTGGATGTGTCCCGCTCTCTGGACTGACTTGCCACACACAGAGTTCAGCCATAAGTGAGGCTCGGTTCACTTCGTCCAATCAGTGGCAGCGACACGGTTCAGCAAAAGGTGAGGCGCTGCTCACGCTTTACCAATCAGAAATGACTTTGAAAGCGTTGTTCTGTTTGCTATTTGCTTCTCTAAACGGCAGGCAAGTGGCCATGCTCTGTCGTATTTTCTGTCGATGAGGCAGGCTCAAGGGATAGAGACACAAATCGCTTAGTGCACAGTCACCTGCTGTGCTGGAAGCGTGTGGAAATTTTTACTGTCAGAAATAATAATTGCATATATAAGAGCACTGTTGGGTCTGAGTGTGTGCAATTTGGAAATTCTCCCCATGCTTGGTGGCTTTCCTCCAGGTACTCTGGTTTCCTCCCACTGTCCAGAGACCTGGAGATTAGATTAATTGACCTTTCATAACTGGAGAGTGTGTGTCCTATGATGTACTGGCACCCCATCCAATGTGTACCCCACTTTGTGCCCTGGGATAGTGTCCCGGCCCCCCATAACCCCGCATAGGATAATCGGTTTAGAGAAAGTATATTAAAAAACAACACATTTGGCCTTTATTTACCTTATAGGCAAAAAAGTATTCATTGATTTTTATAACATTATGAAAATTAATTTGTGGCAAAATCCAACCAAAATGTAAATAGTTAGTTATTTCCAAGAGGAATGTATTGGATTCACAATTGATTAATTTTAAATGTTTGATTAGGTTTGTACTTAATACATTAATAAGTAGAAGTGAATTATGGGGAGTGGATCAATTTGTTACATAATTTTTTTTTAATGCTTACATATATACTAAAAAGAGAAATGTTGCCATTGTAAGAAATATAAACAAGATTAGACATAACATTAAAATTACCTCCCTAACACTGTGTTCCCCCTCGTGCTACCAGAATAACTATAAACCTATCAAACATCACATGACCTCTTAAGGTGTGCTTGGCATCTGACACCAAGACGTCAGCAGCAGGTCTTTAAATTGAAAGTTACAAGGTGGGGTCTCCATGGATCAGACTTGTTTGTCCAGTGCACCCCATAGATGCTAAATCAGATTGAGATTTGGGGAAATGGAAGGCCAAGTCAACACCCTTTGCTATTTTCCTGAGCAAATTTTTGTGATTTGGCTGGGTGCAGTATTCTGATGAAAGAGGTCGCTGCCATTTCAGAACAACACTGCCATAAAGGGAAGTACTTGGATTGCAGCAATGTTAAAGTTAAGTATACATCTATCAACATAGGATCAAACTCTAAATTTAATCTTATATAAAACTTCTACATTTCGACAACATTATTTTGCAATCTTCAGAAAGTTATATGACCTTCAGCAGTTGGAGGGAAAAGGGGGCAAATTTGGTCAAATTCTGTTCTGCTCATCCTTTCAGTACCTTTAATGGACAGAATGGTAATCCCTACTTGCATCAGAGACGATTGGGTGTCCATGCTGGGTCACTAGTTGTCCTTCCTTGGACCACTTTTAGTAGGTACTAACCAGTGCATGCAAGGAACACCCCATACAGAACACACCTGACCCAGTGGTCTTGCATTCACAAAGTTGCTCAGGTATACAGTATGTTGCATTTTGTATGCTCACTATGTAGCAGGCCTGACTAGACAGGGTCGCAGCTCTGAATGGCCCCTTCAACACATAATGAAAAAGGTGTCCATGGTGAAGTATCCTTATGCTGAGCTTTATCCAAAGGCCGACAGCACAGTGAGCAAAGGTGTCCAGGGTGAAGGGGAACCCAATACCATGCTTCAACCAAGGGCCAACCGCACAGAGCGCAAAGGTGTCCTGGTGATATGAATTGCTGTATCATGCACCAAGTAATGGTCAACAGCACAGAGCAATGGTTGCATAGCAGAATGCTGCATACAGTAGCTTGCCGTACAGCTAAACATATGTCAAGCAACACTCCAGGCACACCGGACAGTTTAATGGTTGCACAAGTTATAGCAGCAAGAGCAAGAGGCTCTGTTCAATTTTCAGCTTCAGGTGAAGATCTACAGTTAGGTCTCCAGCCACATTAACAATAAATCCTTTAAAAAAAAATAAAAATCCTGTTAAACTAGATCTATGCTCTCTGAAGTCAGAACCATGCCCTTTTCTACACACGTGGACAAAATTGTTGGTACCCTTCGGTCAATGAAAGAAAAACTCACAATGGTCACAGAAATAACTTTAATCTGACAAAAGTAATAATAAATAAGAATTCTATGAATGTTAACCAATGAAAGTCAGACATTGCTTTTCAACCATGCTTCAACAGAATTATAAAAAAAAATGAACTCATGGAACAGGCCTGAACAAAAATGATGGTACCCCTAACTTAATAGTTTGTTGCACAACCTTTTGAGGCAATCACTGCAATCAAACGATTCCTGTAACTGTCAATGAGACTTCTGCATTCTGCATTGTTTTCAACAATGGTGTCCTCCTTGGTCGTCTCCCATGTAGTCCACTTTGGCTCAAACAACGACGGATGGTGCGATCTGACACTGATGTTCCTTGAGCATGAAGTTCACCTTGGATCTCTTTAGAAGTCTTTCTGGGCTCTTTTGTTACCATTCGGATTATCCGTCTCTTTGATTTGTCATCAATTTTCCTCCTGCGGCCACGTCCAGGGAGGTTGGCTACAGTCCGATGGATCTTAAATCTCTGAATAATATGTGCAACTGTAGTCACAGGAACATCTAGCTGCTTGGAAATGGTCTTATAGCCTTTACCTTTAACATTCTATAATTTTCTTTCGAATCTCCTGAGACAACTCTTTCCTTCGCTTCCTCTGGTCCATGTTGAGTGTGGTACATACCATGTCACCAAACAACACAGTGACTACCTGGAGCCCTATATATAGGCCCACTGACTGATTACAAGATTGTAGACACCTATGATGCTAATTAGTGGACACACCTTGAATTAACATGTCCCTTTGGTCACATTATTGTCAGTATTTTCTAGGGGTACCATCATTTTTGTCCAGGCCTGTTTTTTTAAATAATTCTGTTGAAGCATGGTTGAAAAGGAATGTCTGACTTTCATTGGTTAACATTCATAGAATTTTTTTTAATTATTACTTTTGTCAGATTAAAGTTATTTATGTGACCATTGTGAGTTTTTCTTTCATTGACCGAAAGTTACCAACAATTTTGTACACGTGTGTATGCCATGATATGCCCAAATCATGCCATGATATCATGATGACCTATTTCAGCCCATGCTGTGCCAGAATCATGCCATGCTCCATCTGACTTACAGTATGCTCGGTTCTGCCCAAGATATAACCTGACCTGGCTTGCTCTGTACCCTAGAGCGTTAGATGTCAAGAGCATTATAATGGTACCAGGGCTGTAAGAATGTCATGCCTGCTCCATGTGTACTTTGCACGCTAGTTTTGCTGACCATATCCCTGACTTAAGCTCCTACTGTATACCTAGCTCATAGCTACTGTATTTGGCAGCCTAAAACCAATAATGTCGTAAGTCCAGTTCCACTTTCCTAGTTCAGGTCATGTCCCACTTCAAAAACCATGCTGAGTCACAACCTGGTCCAGTTCCCTCTACTATGCTAAGTCCTGGAGAAGGTGTGTGGAGTTGGATGTTGTCCTGGACCACTGTTTCGGCACTCCAGAGTAGTTATCCATATATCAACATCATTACTTCAACAAAAAAAAGTTGAATTGGTAATATAAAAGTTTTAATTACATTTAAACTATTTAACAAGGTAGCTTTTCTACTGTTCTCTAAAAAAATATACTGGCACTTTCCCCTGAAAATAAACATCTTTCCTCTACTGGAGGACCAGTAGACCTGCCTCAGTTGAGTAAAAACCTAAGAGTGAGCTATACTAGTTCCTGGGATCAGCATGATAGCATTTGATAGTATAGCACTTTAACATATTATATTTTATGTACAGTGGAACCTTGGATTACGAGCATAATTCGTTCCGGAAGGGCTCATATTCGTAAACCAAATCAAACATTCCCATAAGAAATAATGAAAACTCAAATAATTCATTCCACAGCCCAAAAAAATACACAGTAAAACTCCTCCTCCCTCCCCCCACCTCGCTTTTTAAGTTTCACAACAAACACACACACAACGGAAACACTGTTTTAATGGGAAAAAAAAGAAATCTCTATAATGACACTTGCGTGAGCGCAGACTAAGGGAATCACTGCTGTAAAGTAAAGAAAACAAAAAAAAAAAACAAATGAACCAGCACCTTACCTTTGAAAAGAATCGTGACAGAGCAGAGTTTCTGTGTAGAGCAGAGTGTGTGTGTCTGTGTGAAGCCGGGGAGGGGGGTGTAAAGGCGAGAGAGAGTGTGTGTGTGTGTGTGTGTGTCGGTGTCGGTGTCCAAAAACTCGGCACTCGTAAACCAAGACATGCTCGTTTTTCAAGTCAAAATTTTATTAAAACTCTTTGCTCGTCTTGCGGAACATTTGTAAACCGAGTTACTCACAATCCGAGGTTCCACTGTATATGTATATATGTATAATATTATATGTATATTTTTGTAAATCTACTTTGTGAAAATTTCAGGGAGTTTTTAATATACAATTATATCCCCAATCAGCCAGAGCCAGAAAAACTTTGTGAGATGACATGCGGTACAAACCTTATGAGGAATCAGACTCAAAAAGAGACCCATCCTCATGTGGGTTACGATTATAAATAATTCCCTTCTATAACTGTTTAGCAGACAGTGTGTGTGGTACAATCATGTAAACAATAAATTTATTTATAGTCTATTTCGTTGAACTTATCAACAAAATGATAAACCAATCATGTTGTCATCTCTGGTTACACCTGGGTCCTTATAAGCCCTTAAACCTCAATGTGTATTCCTTTGGCTCAGTGACTGAATGGTCAGACAAAGGCAGCCAGTGCAGCCATGTTCAGTAGGGAAAAAGCAAAAAGAGACTGGTGAAAAGAGCAAATAAATGAGTGCTTATATATAAAAGGTCTACAACAAAGAGCTGTGAGTGCCTGACAGACAGGTGAGAGCCAGAGCGAGGTAGAGAGAATGAGTGAGAGGACATGAGTGTGGTGTGCTTTGGCCATGCCTGACGAGAGGAAAGAGCTAAGCTGAAAGGCCGGTGGGTAAGGACTGCGGCATCACACAGAGCTGTTCCTGACGAAAGCCTTTTAATGAGGCTCTTGGGGAAAGAAGAGCTCATCAGACTATAACTCATCCTAAGAGACCACACTCTCTCTCTTTCCTTCTCCCTTTCTCATGTGCACGCACGCACACACACACACACACAGACACACACACAGACACACACACAGACACACACACACAGACACACACACACACACACACACACACACACAGACACACACACACACACACACACACACACACACACACACACACACACACACACACACACACACACACACACAGCCAGCCAGCCAGCCAGCCAGCCAGCCAGCCAGCCAGCGCCACTTTGTGTGTTCACTGCTGGTACTTAATACATCCTGAAGTCCTGAGGTTATTGCTCACGTTACTGTTACCTTTGTATAATCAGATAATATTAATAATCAGGTCTTTTGAAGTCATTTGACGTTTATTGCTGACAGTAAATTGTTACATTTACTCATTTTGAGCCCTGCTTGTCTTCAAGATCACTAAGTAATGGAATGTCCATAACATGATCATCAGTATACAAAGACTGTTACTGACCGTTAAAAATATAGACGAATACAATGCCCAGCAAATCCATTATAAACAGCTAAAAATTGACATTTGACATCTGCACTCGCCAACAAGTAGTGAATAAGAGGGAACAAGTGGCAGTGACAAAATTTATGCACAGTGTCATCATCTTGTCAAGAGACAGGCCTTGTTATTTGATTACTCATACAAGATGCCTCCACTGTTTATGAGAAATACAGAGCCTCTGGTTTATAAAAAAAAAAAAAAAACTTCTGTGGAAATTGTGGGCAACACTGGCTCAAGTCAAGTGCAGATAGGGACAACTGTCTGAAACAGCACTGACTCAAACAGAGACTGTTGCTAGGAATGTAGGAGGACTCCTCTGAGCCATCATCAAATTTGACCAGTATCTAGAATCAGCAATTATGCAGCACCAGCAATCAACAGTGCCGGTGACAGAGCAAAAAAAAAAAAAAAGAAAAGAAAAAAGAAGAGGATGGACAAGGAAAAATATAACAGTGATTGCACTGATGAAGCAAGGTGAGGAGAGAACATGCGAAAGTGCCAATTATCTCATGCATAAGGTAGAGGCAGATGTGAGCGTCCCTCATCTTTGGGCAGCTTCTTGTCAGCCCATTAAGAAGCTCTTTCCTTACTCTTTACTCCTTTCTGATCTTTCTGTGAGGACTGGAGCCCAAGGCCTGGCTCCTCAGATTGGATGAAAAGTGTCTCACTAACACATTGCTCTCATAATGGAGAGACATTATAATGATGAAGAAAGGGCAGCTGCAGCTCAGACCTACAGCGCTCCATATCAACAGAAATGCTCGTCTGTAACTGGTTATATGTCCATGTACGAAAGGAAGGACGCTATATGACCCCCAAATATAGCCTTTGTTGTTCCAACAAGTACTGTAAATTAGCAGATCATAAAACATCCAGGGTGTTATGGTAAAACCATTGCATTAGCACACAGAGTACAGTTATCAAGACCTGTGGGATTTGAAGAGGGTGTGAGGTGTGAGGGTTCCAGTTCACTGTGGTCTGGCTTTTCTGTTTCAAGAGAGTTCTGGCACACTGTCTAATTGCCTAGCTTTTCTTTGTCTCTTGACTTTTTTTTCTTTAGCCCTTCCTTGTCCTATTCTGGACAAGTGGTCTGAATCATACCAATGCTATTAATACAGATTTCAGTTAAGGAAATTATAAGGCAAGGCGACATAGCTGAATGGCATGCTCCCAGTCACGCAACTCTCGCATAAAGAGGCCGGGAATGCTGTAACACTCGAACTTTCTCTGGCAATGAAATACTGTACATACTGACAAGATACTGCAATCCTGCTCGCTCCCACAGAAAGACTGACCAATGCTGTATGATCTTGCAGGCATGCTTGACTATCCAGATACTATTTATACATGTTTATGCATTCAGATGGGTCTCCAATGTGCATGTACAAAATAAAAAATTGCATTAACTGCTTTTTGTCCTTTTTAATTTTTTTGTATTGTCTCAAGTTTAAACAAGCTAATTAGATTTTTCCCATAATGTGACCTCATAGGAAGTAAGTCACTTCCCCCCAAGCTTGTAGCTTATTCAAGAGAATTTGAGGTATGCAAAAAACATTAAATGAGGGGTATTTTAATGAAGCATGAATATACACACATTTTAGAGGACTCTCTGAGACTTATGTTAAATTGTTTAAAAAATGGCAAAATATGGGACCTTTAACAAAACATACATGCTCTTGACCAACACCATATGTTTTCACAAGCGCAGTTGACCAATTCGCTTACTCCCTTACACTCATGACCAGCTCCTGCTGAACCTTTGTCAAGTCCTGCACACTCCCCATAGTTGTCCTCCCACAGTCTTCAAAATAAATATTGCATATTACATAATTACTGAATGTCATGCGTAACCTTGGTGCTAAAATTACACTTTGATTGGATTTACTTAGCAAGTGATTGTGTGTGACAGACTAAAAAGAGGGTTTATTCCTAGCAGGCTGTTTCTTATTTACTGTGCCACAAACTTAAAACTTCAAGAAAAATAAATGCACATTTCGAATCCAATCTGAGATTTAAATAATACGATTTAATTGAACCAGGTTTAAATTTACAAACAAGTATCAAAGTTTAATCATGTGCAAGTCAATCTTTTCCAAGTAGTTTTAATTCATGAGTCTACACAGTAGCACAGTACATTTTAATGTTTTTATTTTTACTTTCTTTTTTTCAGAGAACCGGATATCCAGAATGTTCCAGGGCCACTCCAGTGTGCCTGTGTGGGAAGCTGGTCCATGGTACTCACGCTATAGCTACCCATCCACCCACTTCCATGACCAGACTCCATCCTGGAACCAGTGTGTCTCCAACCAGAAGGTATATTTAATTTAATTCACGCGCCTGCTTTTAGGAATACTCGGTCAAGTTCCTAAATTAATCTGGCATCAGTTTACTTACAGTCAGTGTTTAGAGATATGCATCAAATAAATAAATAATTCTTGTGTGTACGCCCTTCATAACCGATGACATAAACCTGCGAAACTGTAAATAAGATGATATCTTGCATTAAAACTGTACTGTAGCTTACAATAAGCTTTTATAAACAATATCTTAAGGATAATTGTGGGGATTAAATTACAACATATTGTATTCCGGTGTCTTTTACATTTTCTTTCATTAATATTTGACATATTATAGATTATAAATATTATAAATAGTTAATTACAGTGTCATGATATTATTATTACTCATAAAATCTTATAAATATTATAATTATAAGACAATATCTGGTTTCAACTGTTACATTACGGTTTAAGTTTAATCTTAATAAATGTTTTTTATTAAGATATTATTATTTTATCCATGAGGAAACATACATAACTGTTATAAATGTTGTAATACCATAATGATTCCCACAGTTAAAAACTTCACGATATGCCATTGTTAAACAGGGTTTTACATACAGCAGATTATACTAAATGTCAAGTTCAGGAGACACTGCACGGTTCACTATTGTTCAGGATTTTACAGCAGCAGGCTTACTTGGCAAGGAATTCAAAATTATCACTGTCATGTAACTCTACATATCAGAATTAAAATTAGCTTCAGAGAAAGCACTCTGTTCTTAGATAAGTACAGTAATGTACAATTGGTGGAAGATGTTTTTGTCAATTTATGCCACTGACACTTGACAAGGTGGTCAATTAATACAGACATTACATGGGTATACATGGTTATGATATATGATATAGGTGATAAAGATAAAAGAATGTCCAAGAGAACAAAAATGAATAGTAAATAAGTGCATCATTTAGAGTGTTTGTGTGCGTAAAAGTGTGAAATAACATTTGTGCAAATAACAGAGAGACGGAGACGGGACTTTATGTATGTAAGCATGAACCAGCAGGTTTCAGTTTAAAATCTTTAAAGTCTTACACTTCCTCTATCAACTTCCTCTTTGGAAAATACATAATGCATTTTACACTCTTACAGTTCTCATTTAACTTTTCCAGATGTTTATCCCCCCCACCCCCACACACACAGATTATACAGCTCTACATATTCATATCCGACAATCTGATGGTTATGATTTATACCAATTTTCTCACACATTTCATGCTCATTACCCAAAGTTCCCTTTGATCTTGTCAATTTAATTGATTGATACATTTACATAATTTCACATTTACTGGCATTAAAAGTTATATACATAGTTAAGTACATACTTAAGGATGGGCTGCTGTTTTAGAAATGCAAAACCCGATGCCGCAGTGCATGAGTATATATCTGTGACCTTTCACATGGGCACAAGCGACAGAATGTGAACGCTGAATCGTTTCTCTTGCCTGCTACTCTGGTATTTAAGCCCGTAATGTGATTACAGATGAATGCAGATATCCGCAAACTGATGCAGAAACCACCCAAATGGCTCTTTGTGTTACGGGAGACATTTTTCAGGAATTTTTACCCAGAGGATTTTGTGGCTGCATTGTTTGAGCTATTAGTCCCTGCTAAGCGCTGACAGATTGGGTCAGCGTAATCATGCTCTTTGAATCTGATGTGTATGTGTGTGGGCATTTCCATCTATAATGCACATTTAGAAGAAGGACAAATGTACATATTTATTTTATTTATTTATTTATTTTTTACTGGACTTTCTTTTACTTCCAACTGAGACAGAAGTGAAGACAATAAAAAAAAAAAAAAAAAAAAAAACTTCCCATTGCAGTTTTCCTTTAAAATTTTCAAACATAGGGGGAAAAAACCGCAGTCAGTTTTGTTGGTCGAGGGGAGAGAGTGAGAGAGAGGTGTTGAGGTGGGTTGAGTTGGACACATCAAAGTAGGCTTGAGTTTGGTCTGTTCCACAGGAAGCCTTTCATGTATAAAGTCTATATAAGAGAGTGTGTGTGTGTGTGTGTGTGTGTGTGTGTGTGTGTGTGTGTGCGCGTGTGTGTGTGTGTGTGAGTGAGAGAGAGACTGTGTGGATGAGAGTGCAGCACAAACTGTGTCTAGGAAGAGATACTTGTCTTTCAGGAAGGGGCATCCCCTGAGGCGGTTGTGTGCACACACACACACACACACACACACACACACACACACACACACACACACACACACACACACACACATGGAAACAGACAAAGACAGATCCATAGGCATGTACGTACAAGAAGGCCCTGCTGTGAGGCCAATGTTGGGTCAGGGCAGGTGGAGAGATGTGTAGTGGAAGGGAGAACAGAAAAGGAGCACAGAACTTCGACAGGGGAGCATGAGGAAGAGGACTGGCCTCTGGCTGCCTGAGCCACTCAGCTTGAACTGTGATCGGAGACCACCCAACCCTCCTGGCGAAGGGCCAACTGTGACTAGCCATGTCATGCTGTGGCACACTGGGCTTCTGGTTAGCAAAGCAGAACCAATATGGAATAAAACCTTTGGCGGGTGCTTTTGGGGGAAATAGGGTGTGATCCCACTTTTCACCCGAGAATTGAATATTTTCTCTGAAATTTAGCTTCGATTAAGTTAAACGAGAAACAGTTACAAAGCACTGATACCGATACTGGAGGCTCCGGCTATAAATGCTAAATAAATACCCATTTGTGCTCAAGGGTTTACATACACTTATTATGAACACAAACGTTATGGCAATAATGGACTTTCAATTAATTATTTGAACTGTTCTTTTCTGTGGCAAAATTATTTTACAGTATACATTTTTTAAATCAATGAATATAATTTTAAGGCCTGTTTTGCTGCAAGTGGAACTTGTGCATGGGACAAAGAGAGAAGCATAATAAATAATTATTCAGCATAACCTCAAATCATCAACTGGACAGTTAAACCTTGGACAAATCGACTCCAAACATACATCAAAGCTGGTTGTGAAATGGGTAAAGCAGGCTAACGTTAAGCTTTTAATCCCATCAAAAATCCTAAACTTGATAATAGTTACCAAAAGCCTCTTCTTCTCAAATACAAATGTTTATATGTAAAATTGTGTTGATTTCAGAAATTCCAAAATAATCCATAACATTCTTGAACGTTACAAATATTAAAGGAATGAACAATACATAAATATGGAAAATAACCTGCAAATATTTGTATTCAAAAATCAACAAGAGATTTATATAATAATAATTTATAAAAATAAAAAATATAAAATATAAAACCATTGATCAGATTTGAGTTTTTCAGTATGACAGATTGGGATGTTCCTGTCCCTTTATTAGCATGGGAGTACCCTACTGTTTAGTGCTTGTTGTCTCAAACTTTGATCTATGAGGGTTACTTCCCTCTAATAGGATTAAGGCTGAGTCCCTTTATGGGCTCTTTACTTATGCATTGTGTGCACTGTGGATCAGAGGCTGACCTGCCCTGCGTCACCCTGTCTTTCCACAGCCGAGACAAAACAAGGAGGAATTTAGGAAAGAAACTTCAAATAATCCTATCACTATAGCCATAGGCGGATAGCACCATGTCCAGAGAAGACAGAGAAGCTCATTCTGAAGTGGTGAACACAGTTGCGTGTCAGGAAAGAGTCAGGTGATATATGCTTTCTGTACTATTAAATGGAGTGTCTTAAACTTCACATACATGTATAAGAGTAAATAGTTACATAACTCTTGAAAAATAAGTAGTTCACCACAAATCTGAAAAACACACTCATCAGTGTGGGAAATTGGTTGTCTGATTTACAGAAAATAGGCTGGTATTTGGACTAGGTTCCCTTCGAGATTTATTTTTCCTCAGATTTCAGTACATGACAAATGAACGGTTGGTAAATGACGAAACAAGATGAAGCAATGGTTACGAGTTTTTTATTCCAGTTTTGTTGTCAGTCTGTAAATGGGAACTAAATGCCGATTAAATGCCGAAAGTTGTGAGTAGAGACTGAGGAAATGTTGGCCCACACAGCATCACCAATAAGTCGAAAATGAATGCTTGCTTTTTATCTTGTCCTTTGCTAGTGGTAAAGTCTTTTGCACAGTACTCTCACATCACCCGAATGATAAATGCTTACGATCTCAGAGAGTTTGTGCCCTGCGCAGGCAGGCAGTAGACCAGTGTTTAGCACATGGATTAAGACCTATTTAATAGAAACTAAACAGACTGAGATTGGCACTGTGCCACATAGAGAGTACAATGTTTCACCACATCCTGCACCAAAAGTACCTCACAGCATCAGCAGGTTTACCCTTGATGTCACCAGCAAACTCCCGCTCTACTCTCTCTCCACCCTGGCATTGGTGGGTCTCACTAATGAGCCTACATACTCTCCTTTATGAGATTAATGCAGTACATGTAGCAGGTGTCTGCCAAAATTCCAGCCCTATTTAAACCTCCCGGTCCATACCAGTCCAGTAATCCTATTAGCTCTAATTGAGTGAAGTCTGCAGTCTTTTTCAGTTTAACCAAGTTCAGCCTCTAATAGGATTCAGAAAGAAAAAGACTCGATGCATGGAATATATGCGGGTTTAGTAGGGAGACAAGGGCATCTCTATGTCCGAGGGCTCCTGAGGGGGTAAACTGGCCGAAGATACTGAAAGAGCTATATTAACGCCACATTTTACTGCTTTTCATCAAGTCTCAGGAAGTTTCATGTGTCCCATACATTTTTCGTTTTTTCTGACCGCGTGAGACAGTCCTGATAATTTATGCTCATGTACTGATCAATGTGATAGGGTGTGTGTCCAGACAGCAATTAGCCCCAGGCAGTGCTTTGACTTGGTAGCTACAGTGTAACAACAGTCATTTGCAGAAAAGAGCTTTTTTGGGGGTGAAGACGGTTCTTGTGAATATAATTATCCAGACAGATTCATATCATATCCTGCTTGTGATGAGTGAGGGATAATTCCTATGCCTAGGAGCATTGCCTCCGTGATTTCTGACATAAAAAATGGCAATTTAGATTTTACATTGCTGATAACATAATTTTTTTTTACCATTAGTAATAACGCAGAGGTTCAGCTTGCATGTTCTCCCTGTGCTTTGTGGGTTTCTCTTAAGTCTCCACTTTTTCCACAAAAGTTCAAAGGCTTGTGTTGTAGACATTTACAATTTGCCCACAGTGTATGATTTGTGTGTGTGAATAAGTGTCTCCTGCGTTATGCCCTGAGCTCCCTGAGATAGCACCCCCTGCTACTCTACATATGCAGGGAATATGTAATATATTATATATTAGTGGTAAGGAAAGTGAGTCCATGAAATAACTCAGAAACATCTGTAAACCCTAACAGACTAAATGTTTTGTTGCAGAAAATTACATTTCATTGTCTTGGTCATTTTGTCTGCAGGCTATACAAAGCTTTGTATTCAAATTTTAGTCTAGTCTGTAATTGGAACACACACACACACACACGCACACGCACACACACACGCACACGCACACACACACGCACACGCACACGCACACACACACACACACACCGAAACATTTCAAAGGAAGTATCCCAGTGTGAAGAAATTGGGTTTTACAGCTATAATTAGAGTGATGTGTTACTGATTGCACACATATTACTGGGTCACACTGTGAAAATGGCCTGTGGTGCTGAGACATGCGTCCTGGGAAAAAGTATCAGGGACAGTAACAAGGTCAAATGCTGAAAAAGGACAACTGCTAGTGAACATCTCAATGAGAGTAAATACAGTACATGCTGTATCCATAGATCTTTGTGCAGCGATTACAAAGTAAGAACAGTAGAACTCTAGAGCGGCTTAAACTTCAAAACATTTTACAAATTGAAACAATTCCTATCATCACCTTAACTGTATTTATCAGTGTTTTTTTTCCCTGAACTAATATTATTTAGTAACTATTATAATTTAAACTTACACCCAATGCTATATACGTTTGAGAGGGAACTATGTAAGTCTAGGTCATGAGTGGGTAAAGGGTTAAAAGCAGCTTTGTAAATTTGCTTGGGTAATATTTGTAAAGCACCTAATTTCGCTGGACATCCCCCATTGTTTCAATGACAATAAAAATATTCTGTTCTCTTCTAATAACCAGATGGTTATGAGTTCAAACGGCAACTTTCCTAAAGTTTTCATATTCTGTACAAATATTTAAATTTCACTTTCTGTGCCCTGTGAAAGTCTCCAGATCTACCATAAACTAGGCCAGCATAAAGTGTTACTGAAAAAGAATTTAAGAATAACTGACTTTTCATCTTCACTTAGTTGACATATTGCTTCTCCATCATGGGTCCAAGAGAATTGACACTTATGCTTATTTTTAAAAGCAATTTTGCCAGAACCCTCATTGCTGTAATGTACTACTGTTTACATCTTTACATCTGATTTATTAAGAACCCTTTCGGAATCGTCCTGTTTCTTAAAGTTTGGTGCATACTCACTAAGTCTGATGAAGTGTGGTTCACTGGAGTACTAAGAAATGACACACCCAACAACCACCCAATATTACTGTTTGTTTCTGATACACCCCAACCCCAGTTCAGGACCGTCAACATTACTCTCCACTGGGGAGGTTATGAAGTATAAAGGAAGAGCAAGATGTGCAAGAAAAAAATGGAGGGAAATCAAAGCGTTGGATTAATTGGCATTACTCAAGGTGCCTGAGCACAGCAAGAGAGAGCACTAGTACTGGGAGAATCCAAGCTATCCGAAAACTTAGACCGTTTACACAATTAGACAACTCACCTTTGACCCCAAGCACAATAATTAATGAATAACAGAGAGGATAAAGACAAAAGGCGAAGAGTAGCTGGGGTGAGTGAAAGCGAGTTATACATCAAAGAATGACAGTAATTGGCCCTGTGGTTTTCATTCCTCACCCTATTTCTTTCAATTCATTGAATCAAAATAATGGGTTCAGGTTCATTATCAACAGATCGTAAGCTGAGCAGTGCAAAACTTCAGCTAGGCTGGGCATGTGTGCGAGGATGTGTGTAGTGTGTGGGTGTAGTCCCCATGGTTGACTGATACCTACAAACTTGCCAACAGGCTGGGAGGGAACACCGTGAACGATATTGCGGTCCCAGAAATTAAGTTGAGTTTGTCACCTATTTGGCAGAATTTGTTAACCTGTCGCATCATCATGCTGGAATATAGCTGGTATGGCCAGGTAAGTCTGTCTGGTCTTTACATTTTATTTAGTCTCACATTTCCATGTTTCATTATATTTTGTGGCCAGCTTTGATAGGTTACGGTGAATAAAATGAAAGAAATGAAACTATATATGTTTATGTCGGTTTCGTTTTTTATGGATAAACTTTATTTAAACTTTTTCAATGTAAAACATTTTTTTAAGATAGACATGTTATCTGGAATCACGTTATATTATTATTTAATTATAAGAAAGTTTTTAGAATGAATAATGAGAGTAAATTAATGAAAAACTGTAGTGAGTGATCTGCAATTACAATGTGACAAACTATGTATAAACAACATGAAACAATTAAAGAACATGACAACATAAAATTAAACTATGACGACAGTTTAAAGAGTCTGACTAGAAAAATGTGATCAAACCCTAAGATAATATATATATAGTGTGTAAGATTATATATATATATATATATATATATATATATATATATATATATATATATATATATATAGTGTGTATTTGATTTTAGGGTTTGATCACACACACACACTATATATATATATATATATATATATATATATATATATATATATATATAGTTAATTTACTCTTTACCCTGTTCCTCCTGCTGAAAGTTATTAGATGGTCATGTTACATAATTTTTTTTTTTGTTTTTGTTTTTTTGCAAAGTGAAAGAGGCAAACTGTACAAGACCATTATGGATGAATCATGTTTCAGAAAAAAAAAACATGTTTATGCATACATACACAGCTTTGTATGGTGCTTTGGTGCTTGTACATTATGAATTCCCATTTGTCATTCACCCCCTCCACGTTCACTAAAAGCCTGCAAATGGCACTGAGGTTAAAGAGCGCAATTCAGAACTTGGCCCACCACATAAAGTGCAATTAGCTATGCTCATTCATGCAATTCCACCTCTCTATGCTTAATTCAATTGCTGGAACGCGAGTGATTAATCTTATCTCACGTGATGAAGCAGAGATTTAGCAGACAGGCCGTGCTCACAATCCAACCTTGATCTTACTTAAACTTCAGAGATTTTCCAAACCTGGGAGTCATGTCGGGTAACTAACATTCTAACATGTCTGAAGTTTGGCTTTTGGTCTGAGGGGCATCCTGTGGGGATGAAAAGAGAGGTGTCATGCCATGTTAGCCTCACCCAGGAGCAAAGCTCCGAGTAACCTTTAGAGAGATATTCGGTCTGGAATGTGGGATCTCCTCCAACTGATTGACATATCAATGCGAAACAGTGAGAGAGACATCATTTTAGAAGTAGCGCTGCTGTGAGGCCCGATTCATGAAGTTGAACAAAGAGGATGAATAACAAAGACAAAATGATAAACTGATACAGTATATATCCCAAAATAAAACTGAGAATTCATGGGATATACAGTATGAATACATTTAATCTGAGCATTTTTAAGGCAAAAGGAAGTACACTAATAGGTTTTACTGTATCCCTGCTATGCGTCAGTCTTCCGCTGTATTTTCACTATATGGTCTCAACATAAAAAAATTCCCCAGCATAGAATAGTGTTTTGTATCTTATGCGCTTTCAAATCTACAGTAAAAAATAAAAAAAAAAAACTTCCAGTGTGACATGTGAACAGGGAAACAGGAAGTCAGATGCAGCACACCTTCAAATGAAACTCGGTCCCAGTTGATTAATCACTTTAGGAAAAAGGCAGCCAGGTTGACACATAGCGCACAATTTCCATTTCAGATTCAATTTTCAATAATCAAAGTTCATTTTCAAAGTCACATTGGACAATTTGCAGGTTTTTAAAATCCGTGCAGTTTGAAAAGTGATTTACCTTTCTTACTATATATATATATATATATATATATATATATATATAAACGATGTTTCAGGTTTAGATAAAGAAAGGCTAGCAAGTTGAGAATGAGTCAAAGTTCAGGGAGACAAAGGAACCCAGGAGTCGTTCAGTAGTGCTGAAAATGACTTTCTGTGACACCAGAATGTAGCTGTGCATAAACACATTACTGTTGTGTGTGTCTGTGCATAGAGATATAAGTGCACTGTAAATGAAGAGTCACAGGCATGAAGAATGGCTTTTGTTGCACACTTGACTACAAAAAAATAAGGGCATGACCCCAGAGTAGGGGGACACTCTCACACACATACACACACACACACATCCACAGAGAAAAAGAGAAAGAGAGAGAGTCTTGAAAAGCTACAGCACAAGCAGTTCTTTGTCCTAACCCAAACTGTGTATTATTAGTTCGGGTAAGGTCAAGGTTGATTTAATTTTCTGCTTAGTTCTCATGCTGCGGCTACTACATTATTTAATTTGTTAATTTCCTCCCATTTAATTACGGCTGTAACAATTACATGTTCAGCCAAAACTTTTGAACAGCACATAAAAAAAAAACAAAACATCTATTTAGTCCATAGATGCACTTTGCACACACACAGTACAAGGCGGTATATATTTAACTTTACACTGGAACACAGATCAAATGAACAATCAGGATTGAATGGTGCCTTGTATGTTTTTATTTATTTATTTATTTCAGCATAATTTCAGCTTGGCTTGTGACGTTGTTGAAATCTGTTTGGATGCTATTAGGAATAGACCTCATCCGAGATACATCACCATCCTTGTCTTATGGGTCTTATGACCGTTTGGTCACTTTGTAAATTCTATAGTTGTACTAGTACACAGAGAAGCGTCAGAATAGAGGAACATTAAAAATTCTAGACAAGACGGATGAGATCTTATGATATAGACTTCACATGACAGGAAACCAAACCAAACTTCAGTCTGACATTCTTTCTTATGGTTTTGGGATCAATGTGGAGATCGGGACTGCTGTGTTAAGTCTGTGGGGAACAAGGATAGAGAAGAAGGTGCAAGGCCATTTATAGTCATGTTCTATCCGGGGCATCAGGACGAGGGTGCGTTGGTCTGTTTGTACTCTTCCTAGTACGAAACAACAATTAATCTTTGACATGGTCTGCTAGTGAGTATTTCAGCTTTGTGACATTGCACGTTATCCTGTGGTCATAAAGAGTTGCCAACAGTACTCATTTAAATGATGCTCAATTGGTACTAAAGAGTGCCAAGAAAATATCCCCCAACCCATGAAACCACCACCACCCGGCTTAACCACTGATAACAGCCAGGATGTTTAGATTGATTTCATGTTATTTATGCCAAATCCTGACCCTAATATCCCAAGGACACAGCAGATATCAAGACTCATCAGACCAGGCAATGTTTCTTTGTTTTTTGTCTTATCTTCTGTTGTCCAATATTGTTGAGCCCATGAAAATGGTAGCCTCAGTTTCCTGTTGTTACTGTAACTGACAGGCGTGGTTGTGATCTTCTGCTGCTATAGCCTGCAAAGGAAGCCTCTATCTGGCTTCGATATGTTGTGCTTCCAGAGAAGCTCTTCGGCATACCTTGGTAGCAGAAAGATTTGACTTGAGTTCCTGTTGCCTTTCTATCAGCTTAAACCAGTCTGTCCATTCTCCTCTGACCATTGGCATCAATGACATATTTTCACCAAAAGAACTGCTACTACGTGGATAGTTTCTCTTTTTCACACCATTCTCTGGAAACCTTAGAGATGGTTGTGTGTGAAAAGTCCAGTAGATTCAGCCGTTTCAGAAATACTCAGAAATAGACCAGCCATCTGGCAGGAACAACCACGGCACATTCAAAGTCACTTAAATCACCTTCCTTCCTCATTCTGAAGCTCGGTTTAAACGTCAACAGATTGCTGTGACTATGTCTACATGCCTAAATGCACTGATGTGATTGTCTGTCTGAGTAGCTACTTGCATTAATGAGCAGTTAAACAGATGAATGAAGTGGCCGATCATGCAGCTTTGGACTACTTATCTAATGGACACGAGTTCAAATAGCACGGGCCTTAAACTTCACCTGCTGAAGCTGCAAACTAACCTTATTATTATTATATTATTATTATATTAGAAAAGAGTTTCCCATGTGTTCGAGGTTACTGCTCGGAACCTGAAAGAGAAAACTTCTGTTTTTGCACTTTCTCTTTATACTTCTTCTATTAGGTCTTCCTGGGTTATGGGAATGTAAAAATGCACTTCTTTGGGATGCAGCAAACTCTCAAAAGATTGAAACATATCGCAAACAGAAACTCCTTCAACAGATTCCCAAGAGAAAAATAAAAACTGAGAAAACATGCTCACACATCCATGATGACATATAAAGCCCTTGGTTTTTGAAGAGTCCAAGAAGTACAGTAATAGACAACAGAAAGTGGCCAGGCATGATCACTTTGGATAAGCGTTTGATCACATCATTAAGCACTAAACTGTGGACAAGTTGTGCGGGCTACAATGAATGTGCTAGTGAAGCTAAAACTTGAATGAAAAAAATGGGGATGTGGGAAAGGTGTATGTTCACATGTGCTGAGCGTGCATGTCTGAAAATGAAAACGGATTTGAATCATTTTTGCTGTTATAGATTTCTTTTTTCTTTAATTTTAGATGATAATTTAAGGTGTTGCAGCTAATTGATTCCATACAGAAAGTGGATCTTGCTGTGACCTTCCTTTTTTTTTCTTTTGGATACCTCTATGACTATGGGCATGTACAGTATTTGAGTTGGCAGCAGCAGTAGCCTTGATAATACTCTTATCTGATCATGGACATGCATGTCCTAAGGCCAAAATTAGACCTGGTTATGCAGCTGGGAAAAAAGATACACATTCATCTAAGGTGTGCCTGTGAACTGCTTGCTTTGTTGGCTATGAAACGGGAACAGTTTAATTGATTTAGGGCAAAAATCACATTAGTGCTAATTGCATCATATCAGAAAAGTCTGGCTGGACTGAGTTCCCGTTTTCTGTCCAAGCGTCCAAAACCTCTTAGCCTCTTATGTACTGTAATGTTCTTTAGTTCTGTTCTAATTATTCTAAAACAACCGAGCCTTGTGATGCCTGTTTAAGGGTACAAATAAAAAATTACACCATGTCATATTCTATACACCAAAATATGTTTACTCATGCATTTTTTATATGTATATTACTTCTTGTTGATAAACGCCATGGAAAGAACGGACCGGCATTCGCATGATAAAGTGAAAATTGGTGTAATATTTAATTTATATATCAATCATTAAAGTGCACCTGCTATTATGCATTCCTTTTCTACTCGGATAAAACAGACCTCAGATGTGTGAGCCGGACTTTGAAGTCTTGTCTTAGAAGCAGACCAACTTTTACAGGAAGTAGTTCATGTTTTATGCACGCTGTGTGCGCGACTAACAAAGGTGAGCCGTCATGCTGGGACACGAGAGAGCGAGAGAGAAAATGGCTAACTAGTACTTTTGGCAGGGCTAAACATCTACAAACACACACACACACACACACACACAGAGTGCAGTACTATGAATGTTCAAAGCCTTTCTTCAATGCAAAAAAACGTAGAAAGGTTTAATTTTATCAGCAGAAATCTGTCAATAATCAAACTTTTACATGCTGAGGAGAGATCACGACACTTCATCTGCCATTTGAACCGTAATCACTGCAATGTCGTCCATCACACTGTTGATTGTGTAATGCAATTACTGCCTTGCCATGACTGTTATCATCACCCGAGTCTCATCAGCCGTGCACTGATAAAATTCAGTATAACTCCCTGATTAAAATACAGCACAGTAATCTGTCTTGAATGTTTTCTATGCTGTGATGCACTGATAATGCCAATCCAGCTAGATTACTTAGTATTGTGTGCTCAAATACAGTACCAAACACAACCATATCCTCCTTTCGTTTTCTGCATCGAGATGAGGTGTGACTTCATGTGTGCCGGGAAATCATTTATAACACTGTTTTTTTGCTAACGTGTTTATGTGGCTTGCTATATAGTGCATGTGTGGGCTTTCTGTACAGAGGTGTGTGTCAGGGAGATAACCTATGACTGGAATGTGCTGAGTAAGAAAATGTGCACACGCAGAAAGGAAAAGAACCTAGAACATAACACCCCCCACCATTTCCCAACCGGTTCATCCCTCTGCTTTCAACTGTCGAATTTTTTTGCCTCTGTCAGGCCTTTGGCTAATGGCTAGTGGTGGAGTAAAGCCTCACAGAGGAAGCCTGGGTGCTGAGAACGCTGATGTGTCATGTCTTCCTTCCCTGGCTGGGCTTTTAACATAGACTGTTCAGGAAAATAACACACACACACACACACTCGCACGCTAACTCATCCTTCTTCTTTCCGTGCCTGACTGCACACCCAGCAGGCTGACTCACAGCAACTCCTTCTTCTTTGAGGTTTCATGTTATGGACATTGGGATTGTGTGTTAAAGTCAGAGGGTGTGTTGCTGAAAACTTCTGCCACTGGAGCCATGAGCCACCGCTGTGTAGTCAAAGTCATCTCCCTCACTGAGGTCCAGCTGCTGCCGGTAGGTACAGTAGCTCCAGAGACAGACAGGAGAGACAGACAGGCAGAGCTACAGTATATGCTATTTGAAATGCTTGGTTATGATTTGAAAGGCTTCACCTCAATGGGAAAAGTTGATGTGTACTGTACTGTATGTGTGCGTGCATGTGTGTGTGTGCGTGCGTGCGTGTGTTCGTGTGAGTGTGTGTGTTAGCAACGAGGAACTAGCTGCAGAGATTTTGAAGAAATATTGAGCTATATGAGTTCACCTGATAATAAATTGCAGAACAAAAACACACTGAACGCAATATTTCCTCAATTCCGACAATTTCTGTACATGAATAATGTACAATAATTATTAAACTGGCATGATATTTATAAATACCAATAGTAACCTTGTCACTAAAAGTAATACAGTTTGTGCTTGTAATGTGATACTGGTGTCACTCTGGGCTGCTGAATAAATTCCTAATGCTAATACTATTAGTACATATTTGCATGTATAACATGACACCAGACCATTTCCCTTCGATATTGATGCAAATACTAATACCTTGAGTATCAGCTGATATCCGACTATGCCTTAAAATGAGTTTAATTGAAATACTACAAAAGAATGAGAAGCTCTACACACTTAAAACACAACCAAAAATCATTGATGCTGCAAAAATATTAAAGCATTAAAAAAAAAAAACTCTTCCTGTATATCGAGTCTCTGAATATGAAATCAATTCCAATTCCAAACCTAATTACAAACATTTTCATTTTGAATAGAACCAATTCATATTAGTATCAAACTAAAACTAAGAAAATTTCACCTGTAGAAAAAAAAAAAAGGAAAATAAGATTTTTTTTATTTCTTATTATGCAAATGAACTTGGAGGCAGTGGTGTTCCAGACTCTTTTAGGCAGTGTTGGGCCCTTGGACAAGGCCCTAAGTCCTATGAGCAAAGAAAATACCCAGCCCCTGGAGATGCACAATTTGCCAACTGAATGATCCAATGTGATAACCATGAGAAAAAAAAAAAAAAAAAAAAAAAGAGTATACAGTACTGTACAACAGTTTTGAGCCATCTCTCGTTTCTTCATATTTTGCTTTCAAAGAGCCAGACTTCCTTGTATTTTAATATACTGTTGAGGAATAGTTATCCAAGCCTCGAATGGGTCTTGTTTTCAGTCCAGTCCCTGTACCTGACCAGTTACAGATGAATATTTCCCGGGCGATTAGTATACTGGTGATGCTGAATGCTGAGCGGTTGGAACAGACGAGAGGGAAAATGAGGTGCTGCTGAGGTTGTTATATCAACTTTGGTACTTTGCATTTTGCAGTAAACATTTTTTCGCATTTCTTTCATTTAATCTTAATTTAATTGAATACGAAGAAATGAGGAGTGGGCCAATACTTTTGCACAGTACTTTATATATATATATATATATATATATATATATATATATATATATATATATATATACAAAAATAAATAGGAAGAAAAACTGAAGAAAAAAAACATGGGTTAATAAATTTCATAAATTTTTTCATCCAGCTGTACTTTCTCTTCCCTTTAGAAAACTTTGTGGTGCAACGATTCAGCATGTCCCTCTGCCTGAACATAATGTACCTCATGCACGTCTTCAGGACGAATCCTTTTATTAATTGCCTTAATTCTATAGAAAATATATTTATTTAATTGATTCTTATAAGGTTCCATAAAATCTGTACTCAGGCTGAGAAAAGGTCATTTGGTGACCCGTGGACAATAAGGTTTTTGTCCACGATTTCTACAGTTAGTGATAATCGTCCACCCCAGTGTTTCATAACCTGACCTGAAGTGAAACAAGAACTTGGCTAACACTGAAAGAGAATTGAGCAACGTCTGCGCCATAATATAGATTATAGTCCTACTTCCAGTTCACAGTCAGTACCTGTCTGGGAGCCTGATGTATGGACTAACATTTCTAGAAGCCACAAATCAATAAGGTAAAGCAAATACTCATTTATTTACGTCTTGCGCTCTGTAATGATTCGATCTTCTCATGGCGTGTAGTGATACCATGGTACAGAACAAACTCCTGGATTGACTTGAGCAAGACAAGAAATAAAATTATATCGTGAATGCAGTCTGAGCAAGAGATCGTGTTCAAATGTTAAGTTTATAGCATGCACCAGTTAATAAAATTTAACTACAGCTTGTAAGCATGACTCGTAGTGTCCTAAACCTAAGGGCACAACATGAGATCATTTAAACAAGTTATTCTATTCCACCGTGTGTGTGTTTGTTTGTGGGTGTCCAATCAGACTAGCCAGGTTAAAATGAAGTTATGAAGCTACAGCTGTGCTTTTCTTAAAAAAAAAAAAAAAAATTATAATGCCCAGCACCATCACACAGTAACCGTGGAGTTATTGAGAAGAAACCAACCACAGCTAACTTACTCTTAAATTGTGATTCTTTATTGAGTGCAGATTTTTTTCCCCCATCAAATTATGTGAAAAAGCTTATAAAACAATTTCTTTGCCATAATTGAAAATATTTGCATTGTCATTCGCCCGCTTTGGACTGTTATCATATATTTTGCACATTCACACACGTCATGCCATTGCTACATCAGAAGCAAAGCCTTCAACCCTCTAAAGTGACTAACAGACTGAAGTAAGATGAAAAAGAAGATATGTAGTAAAAATTTCAATATGATTTAATATCAATATGAACAGGTCATTATTGAATCATTTGGCTATGTAAATGTGCAGGAAAACAATTAAGCAAACAAAGATTTCATTAAATGCTAACAAATCCTCAACATTATCAACATACAAATCATTATGATTATGCGGAAATATTGAGGAAATGAATGTTTTCAGACCAGCGCATGAGGCAAAATAAGCTTGACATTGACTCAGTATATTTTTAGACACATGGCAATAAAAGTTATTTTTGGATGTTCTAGAAATACCCTCAGCTGCCATGGAGTAACTTCACAGCTGGCTCTTTGTGAACTCAGACAACACAACAACAAAACGGGGTCATTCTGGTCTCCTAAAAAGTGAATAGGTCCATCCTATATATAGATTTACGATGTGTTATGGACTAAAATAAGATACGTGTCCAGTTCTTGACAGTTAGTTTTTGAGAGCCGACAGTGGACAATGGTCTTCAGAGTGCTATATCTGAGACGGGCCCTTGGGGTTATTGAGAAACCACACGCAACAAGCAGCATTTGTTTTCCAGCCCCTGAAGCAGAAGTGGATGAGGGTTGGGAGGGGGGCGCTATGGGAAAGGGAGCAGCATAGGGACAGGCTACGTCGCACAAGCAGAATAGGGCGGTCCTCTTGAATTGGTGATATAGGCAAATCACAGGAATCCCCTGGTGATCAAACCAACCAGATCAGTGTTCTGATGGCTCTTTGTTTGAGGTGATTATGACACTAGGTCATAAAAGGGCAAGCCAGCCTCCCTGTTAATTAGGTCTTTTACTACACCCAGTCAGTTTATAAAGAGTGCTGGATAGGAGGGGAAAGTCACAATCTCACTCAACAGATAACTTCAACTTGGGATCCTACTAGAGTTCCTTGACAGAGCTGAAGAGGACACACATGTTCTGAGGATGCCACATTTATCTGATTGTAGCTACTACATGATGCGAGACGGAGCCCAAGTTGCCAGTGTAAGGATTTGCTTTGCCTCGCGATTTTGACTTGATTTTGATTGTTGTTTGTCGGCTGAAGGTCAGGTATGAAGTTCAGCTTTGTGAAATGGTCTGAGCTTATCCGGTTCGGGGAAGTCCGACTACTATTTACAGCATGAGTTAAAAAAAAAAGGAGACAATAGGGAACTTTTAGTCATTTGGTTCTTTTGCACCCTTATATGGTGTTTTTCATAAAATGAATATTACAAGTTATAAATGCAATAAGTCTGAAATTACTGACCATTTCTCTCAATCCTTAGGTTCAGAACCACCTGGAGAGCTCCAAGTACCTCCATCAAGCCCAGGCCCAGCAGGTCAAACAGTACCTGACTCTAGGTACGAAGGGTGCTAGTCAGGCCCACCCACACCCGGGCCAGGCCCTGGGCACGATGCCTGTCATGCACAATGGCCATATGACACCTGTCAGCGACACCAGCACGCCTGGCAGCCCAGTCACCCTGTTACCTCTCCCCAACAACCATGACACTGAGGTGAGTACCATGCCCCATCCCCCATTCACCTCCACACTGCTCATCAGTAACATCAAACAGGTAGCACTGATCAATACCAAAGTAAAAGGGCTCACTAATCTGATAAGAGACATTTCCATCACGCTGCAGTCTTCTTGTGTAGAGATGATGAAACGCTTGTTATGGGATTAGGAAGCAGCTTGTCCTTCTCTCCGCACTGTTCTACTCTACATTGATTTAATGACTTTTAACCATTGTAGATAAATCTAGACAGGAGCATCTGAGCATGGTAAATGCACCACAGTGTAATCATTGTTTTCTTTTTAAGTTTCCAGTGGATGAAGTTATCGATGATTTATTTGGCTATATGGAGCCTGGAATCATAATGCAAAATAATGTGAGTATAAATTATGTTTATTCTTTAAGTGATCAGGGACCTTCTGAAAATGTTGTATAACCACTGTCATTTCTAATTATTGTTAGCATTTTCTGGATAGAAATTATGGTACGGAATAAGAATGAAGAAACGATAAGACTCTAATTACTTTAATTACATCAACACAAATCTGTGGAGGGTTTAGACTAGTCTGCTTTGATAAATCCCTTTAAAAAAGATCAGAAGCTCACAGTGAAATGTTGATTCTTGATGTGCTTGGGAAAAAGAAAAAAAAGAAAAGGTTTGTCTTTTGTGAGGTCAGATTAAACCCAACTTCGAGTCAAAGTTCATGATGTGTGTGGGGAAAAGGATTAAACGGCACTGCTTTCTTTGTGCGTAACAATACAGATTAGTCACTTAATACAATCAGGGGAATGAGTGGTATGCAGAAAATGAGCTATAATGAGTGAAAGCCTCATATACATATACTGTGAGGACGACATTTAAGTACAGGAGGGAGAAAGTGAGTAATGTGACTAGATAACAAAAAGAGAAAAAGCCTTATATATGCAAATGTGGAAGAAGTTCATCTTCATCCAAAGAAGTGCAATTTAGCTAAGAAATAAAAAATGCACACACAGGTGTCTAGGGATACGAGCAATCCCTGCGTTTCTTTGACTGGGCAGAAATTCGGTAGCATTTTGCTGATGCTTTGCCTGGACAAAGAGCTGCTTGAGCGGTGATTATAATGACACCTCAACTCACAAGAGAGGAATGCATCACTGAAGGAGAAAGTATCATGCTGCATTCCACCACACACACAAAATAATGGATGGAGACGACTCCAGTGTTACAGAGGGCATGATAGGAAATGAGAGGGAGTGTGCATGTTGAAGATACAGAGAGAGAGAGAAAATACAAGACAGATTATATTTCAGCATATGCAGCGAGGCATCAGATTGGGCTAATGCCTCGTCTCCCAGTGGGCTTGTTCAGAGATGATACCGTGCTTAAACGGATCAATTGATTTTAATTAGTCGTACAGTGCGACGCATCACGCCGCTTCACGTGTCAACATATCCGTGAAAACAGATGGGAATGGATTGAAGCGATTACGATGCCAGGTGTCAAGGGACTGTAGCAATCTTTCATTTTTTGATGAGCATGATTTTCCTCTACTGAGATAACGGCGTACGCGCACCGCGAAGCTAGCAGTCAAACATCCTATCTGTCCATCTCCTCATCTACTACTGATTGTGCACAATCCTTTTTTTTCTCTCTCTTTTTTTTTTTTACACTTGTAATCCACATGGTGTGTGTGTGTGTGTGTGAGAAAGAAGTGTGTTGACTACACTCAGTGTATTGAGCAGATGCCGCACAAGGCTAACCTTGACAGATGGCGCTTTCTCTAAACCAATCAGATCCAGGTCTTATATAATGACAGCAAGTGACAAGGATTTCTGAGATTTCTGGATATCATGCATAACCACATGTTCTTCCTCACATACCGTACATTCATATGTTCAGCCCTGAGACCCGAGCTGAGAACATGGCAGGAGAGAATAGAAGCGAATCTGTTCGGTGCTGAAAATGGATACTAATACCGCTATTTTCTGAAACGTGTTCCAAGAGTTCTGACCTCATCTTCCTGTTTATTTCAAAGGTGCCCCCGAACTGCAGCATGCTGGAAGGCTATGGCGGTGACCAAGGTATGACCGCCTCTCATGGTGGATTGAAACCCCCCACATGCCCCACAAAGCTGTCTGTTAAAATGGAAGGCACAGGTATGGAGCACGGCTTCTGTAGATCGATTAGCGCTTTAAGGCCCCTCTAATCATTCCAAAATAAAAACAGTCCTCGAGTCTAAGACCAGTGCCTTAACATAACAAGGTTGAATTTGCAAGGAAAAAAACACACGGGCATGTTTCATGTCAGTGTCTGCTTGCTTTATTACTCAAAGTGCACATTGTCCGACTTCCTCTTTTACTACAAGCATTTCTCATTTTCAATGCTCCAGTTAACCGAATATGATGGGACGAAGCTCTTGGGTTGTACATATCGCACAAAGAGCTCCTTGAAAGTGAACACATACACACACACACACACACACACACACACACACACACACACACACACACACACACACACACACACATATACACACGCACACACATACAGACACACTCAGACACAGAGTGAATGTCATGCATCAACTAAAGCTAATTGATTTAGGAAATGTTAAGGATGCCTCAAGAACTCTTCACTCCGATGAGGGAGAGAAGTCACTTACTATCTTTTTCACATAAGTGTGCTGCAGGACACAGAATGGTTACACACAGCTTAATCGTTCCTATCGAATCAGCAGAAACGAATCAAGAAATCTAATCACGGCCTGCAATTAGATAATGCGGAAGAATGCGAGTGCGACGGAGTATTTTTGCTTTGCGAAGCTCGGTTAATTGTCAGCGAGGGTGTTTTAGAAGTGGTGTTAAGGAAGACCGGGGACGGGGACGAGGACAGGAACTCATCCTGCTGTGTCTACATGTACAGTTATATTTGTGACCTTAATAGGATCACGACAAACAGACTGAGCTTAGCATTAAGTCATTTGAGATCTACCATAAATGCCATTCCATTTAAATGTTTTTTTTTTTTTTTTGTGGTTTATGAAATTGCTGAATTAGTACTTTTTTTTGTTTTTTGTTGAAAGCCTGTCTTCTTCTTTCCTCTTCTTTCTTACTCAGCAGAACACGACACCAGAGTCTTAGCAAAAGAGAGACAGAAGAAAGACAATCATAATCTGAGTAAGATACTTTGATTGTACATTTGTGTGTGTGTGTGTGTGTGTGTGTGTGTGTGTGTGTGTGTGTTTACATGTGTCTGGCACTTATACGTACTAATCATTGTTCCATTGTCATTTGCTAGTTGAAAGAAGGCGGAGATACAACATCAACTACAGAATCAAAGAGCTTGGAACTCTGATACCGAAGTCCAATGACCCGTAAGTGGCACCTTTCCACATGAACAATCTAATTGGTTCATCTAAAAGTTTACAAAAAGGGACAATATAAAAACATCCCATCTGCTTAGCAGCACCTAATGCTGATTGGACTCTCTTTAACCGGGCCAGTGTGAAGCACCATCAGTAGTTCAGTGTAATAATGAAAATCCATCTGAATAATGAAAAACGGAGTGACAGACAATTTTACAGGAACTTTTGATAATATGTTAAATGGCAGGTTCCCTTTATCACTGTGCTATTAATATAAGGTAAAGGAGATTAGCTCTGATCAGACCAACATCTTAATCCAAAGAAAGACATCATTTTAACACACTTCCTTCCTTTTAACAAGTGATGGAATTGGCAGTGGCTCTACTTACCGTAGCTTGAGCTCTCAAAATTCCTTTTTTTTTTTCCCCATTGGGGATGGGTGCTCAGGTGACACCTTTTTTTTTGCTCAAGGACTAATTTTTACCATGGAAGGACCATGGAAGAGACTTCTGCAGACACACTTAACTATTCTATTAAAAATTCCCATTCAAAGCCAACGTAACGTCTGAGAATGAATAATTGGCCATGTAAATCACCATTTCTTCATCCTATAAAATAGGGTTTTTTTTGTAAAGGTATTTTTCCTGTGTGCGAAGGTTCTGCTGACGCGACGCATGTGTGAAAAAGGTTATCTTTTTCTGTTCTTTGGCAGTGATATGCGCTGGAACAAAGGGACCATCCTCAAGGCCTCGGTGGAGTACATTAAGTGGCTGCAAAAAGAGCAGCAACATGCACGGGAGCTGGAGAGCCGCCAGAAGAAGCTGGAGCAGATGAACAGGAGACTGCTGCTCAGGATTCAGGTAGAGGAAGCGCATAATCGTGTTCGTGTGAAACGGTAACAGAGAGCCATGAAGAGCAGATGAAACGAGCATGCTAGAACAAAAGAAGCCGTCATGACGCGTTCCTAGAAATTGCTCCGTCTCTTACTGATGTATGTAACTGAGCACTGATTGAAAACACTGGGAGTAGAAGGAAATCGCCTGATTAATAGCTAGAGAGCTAAGAATGAATGCACCTGGAATTAGATTATGAGGCCTTAATAATGCAGGACAGCCAATCCTCCCTGCTTGTGGGAAATTATGCATGACAATCCAGGAGGAGTGAGATACTCGCAGAGCGGGCGGCGGAGACATTACACACAGTCCTCACACACAAAGATATCCCAATTAGCCTCCAATGTAATTACATAGAGTTCCCCTATCAAGCAGCTACTGATCTTGCACTTGTACTGAACATCAAGATAATGTCTTTCACAAATACTGTGCAAATGTCATGAGCCACCCTCATCTCTTCCTATTAAATTCAATTCAATGATGTAGATTAAATTAAAGAAGGCTGCAAAATACCTAAAGAGACAGTTCAAAAAGCGATTGCTTATATAACAGCCTCAGCAGCAACCTCATTTCCCCTCTCGTCTGTTTCAACCACTCAGCATCCAGCATCACCAGCCTGATCATCTGCACCTGTTTCTCACTGGTTCATACCATAAGACGTTTTTAGGCTTGAATGATTCATAGGTCACTGTGTGGCCTAACAAAGAAAAACATTTCCCTTGAAACTGGTCAAGAACAAAAACTTGGTGGAAATGAGAGCCGAAAAAGTCCTTCAGGAAGCCTGGAGAAGTATTCCTCAAGACTACATAAAAAATACAACAAAGCCTGGCTCTCTGGAGGCAAAATATGAAGAAACGCGGGGTGGCTCAAGACTCTTGCGCAGTACTGTATAAATGGAAGAGCTTCGCTTTCCAGCACTTAACTTACTGCAATAAATATTTATTTCGTACTACAGGAAAGCCATTCATATATACTTAATCCTGGATGGCTGGATATTGAAGGATCATATGTTTTTTTAACTGATGTAATGTTATATATATAAAAAAAAGTGCTCTCACACACAGGTAAATGACACCAGCTTACCTACTGTACATACAGTTCAATGACAGGTAGCATTGTCCTAGTGATCCCTAGTGATCTTCTTGGTGGTGCGTATAGAACAATTCTGCATCCTGTCATCTTTTGTATGCAAGTGAAAAGTACTGAAATCAATGACCTCATTAGATTTCTGATTAAACTTCTTTGATCCTAGTACCTCTAGAGACACTTGCATTCAGCTCCAACAGTTTTAAATAAAGAGACGATGATTTGATAAGGACTTGTGATTTGTGTGTGTTTAACAGGAGTTAGAGATCCAGGCTCGTGTTCACGGCCTGGGAGCAGCGGAGATCTCAGCTCACCTCGTCAAGCAGCAGGGACTCGCAGCTCCTGCGGTTACTCCTGGTGCACAGCCTTCCGTCTACGCGCAGGATGAGCTCAACGGCCCCGAGTACCTACAGAGGAACTCCCTGTCCGCGCTCCATGTTGGGAACGAAGGCAACAGCAGCTCCTCGGGCGAGCTTGCAGACACCACTTCGACGACCTTCTCGGATCCGCTGTCGCACTTCACGGACTTCTTCAGCGCCACAATGAAGGAGGAGCATCGGCTGGACGATCTCCTCTTGGACGAGGCGCTGTCTCCGTTCGGAACAGATCCGCTGCTCTCAGCTGCTTCACCCGATGCCTCTAAAGGAAGCAGCCGCAGGAGCAGCTTCAGCACAGACGACAACGACGACCTTTGACCGCTGTTTTCATTCACTTTTTCCAGCATCTGATGTATCTGACTGACCTCCAGCTTTTTTCGCTCGACAGAGACATCTTGTAGTACTGTATGTCTCCTGAAAAGATAGGAATGCCAAAAAAGGGGAGATGAACTGATATTTTGAAACTACTGTACAGCCTGCTGTGTCTGGCAGACAGCCTTTCCTGTAGATGCTCATAACACTGGTCACACATACTGTATCACTGGATTATTAAAAACGCTGATTTCTGAAGTGTAATATTATGGCATTGTTTCGTGTTTCAGGAGTACTAAAGGAAAAGTGGAGAGAAGATGGAGAAGATGAGCTTTTTGTTCCTCTGCTCCGTCATGCCTGATCTAAAACAGGGTTAACTTTATCAACATATGTAAGAATAAGTGATGTAAATGTAATTTAATAGCAATAAAACTAACATGCCTATTTGTTTTGTAAGTATTTTTAAGGAAGATATCACTTTTCTGTATTTATACATCCTAACCCCTGTATTGTTTAAAAAAAATCCTAGACAATCTAACAAGTTTCTTTTAAAAATTTTTTTATTATATATATAACTTTGGGGTGGGAAAAATACATTAAACCCCTTTTTTTGATAAAACAAGTGTGCTTTTCTTTCATTCCTTCTAAACACAATGATATTCCATCTCGGTACTACAGGGGTGGAATATATAAAATCAAATCTGAAACATTTTTCAACATATGCTTACACACACACACGGGCCTGATTGTGGTTTATAGCTTCTCTACACTGCTGTGCGACTGATGAGGTCTTGGCCTGTCTGAAGATCTAGCTGCTGAGAGGTTTGGCGTTTAAGTGACATCCTGATGAGGACGTCTCCCTGTCACAGAACACTAATGACACACAATATACCCGTAATTACACACAAGCTTAACGGCCATTAAAACCCAGCTGCAGCCCTGCGCCACACTGAGTTCGGGTCAGCCCTTCATGGCTCTCCATTTTATCCACATCCAAACTCGCACAACACAGCGACAGAGGAAAAACACATGGAGCGCCAGAGAGGTCCCGAGGACTGGTTTGTGGATCACTGGGGTGCAGGAGTGACGGGCGGGCTGCTGGGACGACTTGGAAACAATAAGTAAAAAGGAAAATAACCAGAAATAAAAAGTTGTGTAACTGTATTAAATGTATATATATATATTTTTTTATGTAAGGCAAACAGTTTATTATTAAGTCACACACGTTTAGTGTGACTCATATGGCATATAAAATGGTCCGATATTAAATGTTTTATTTTATTTTGATTTGGCTATTTTTAAGCTTTTGATATTGCCTGCTTCATTTCATTGCATTGCATTCAGAATTTATTATTACTATTATTATTACTTAAGAAAATATTTTTAACCTTTTAAGACCTGACAGTTAACTCATTTCTGTCTAAAAAACGTAGATTAAAAGTCTTACAGTGTGTTAAAAAACAGTGAGGAGAAAACACAATACACACAACAGCAGAGTCCAAATCACATTAAAAAAACAAAACAAAAAAAAAACATTAATACCCACCAGTAAAGCCTTCATGCTGGCTAGTCAAGCTGTTTTTGGCTTATTTTAAATTAAGTTTTATTTCGGTTCTGTCTTTTAAATGAATGTCTCATTAGCTGAGATTCTTAAGCAGATGAAGTAATGCATGAATAATACAACAAACAGCCAAGAGAGAGAGAGAGAGAGAGAGAGAGAGAGAGAGGGTGTAACATGTGATTGCGTTGCAGTGGAGAGGCGGTGTGTTCATCAAAGCCTGGCTAAATTAATGTTTTACAATGCTCCTAGATATTACATACATGTTACTACATAATGAAGTTGAAAGCGTCAGCATTTCTCTGACCATATTGTTATCAAATATGAATACTCTCACTACAAGTTAAAAACTTGATTACATAAGTTTGTCGGTTTTCACTAATGATTAATGATAAATTCCTTGCGTGATTAATTTTCATAATGCAGATCTGCTAGTTCTACTTTTTTTTTTTTTAGAAGTCTTTTTTTAACCCGTCCAAATTACAAGGTGATTATTCTGCTTCACATAAACAACCAGACGAGAAGTTTAGGATGACAGGGAGCCTCTGCATTACTGAATTGATTATAGTATATTCAGGAAGATTATATATACAGTACCACATATCATATATTAAGAGCAAGTAGTTTTTACATTACAGAAATACAGATAGAGTTTTATGCAGAAACCAAATAGTGAATGTGCTCACATTCTTCATTTCATGTCGTTTCAGCCATCACCTCTGGTTTGCTCAGTATCAATATTAATTTAGAAATATAAAATTTCTATTGTGAGGGTTTTTTTTCCTGAAAATTCAGGAATTCACTATACAAATACAATATACTTGAATTAAGCTGAATGAACCTGTGCATCCACTGTTCTGAAGACTCATCACCAACTTTTAGCAGCAGTAAATGATAAAGGTTGAGGGGTCTGTCTGTATGGAGTTGCATGTTCTCCCTGGGCTTGGTGGGTTTCTTCCACGGAACTCTTCAACCATCAGTGTATGAGTGTGTGCATGTGTGTGCCGGCAATGGATAGATACCCTGAATTGTGCCCTGATGCCCTGGAATAGACTCCAGACTTCCTGTGACCCTGAACAGGATATGCACTACAGAGAGTGAGTGAGTGTGTAATTGTTATTATTATTATTATTATTATTATTATTATTATTATTGAATAGTAAAGGGGCCATTTTCATTTCATTTGCCCTTCTCCCTTCACTGCCCTATTTCACCAGTAGATGGAGATAATGCACTGTGTCCTCACTCTCCACACACAAAACTCCACAACACACTCAGTTTCCATTATTAATACTGGATATAGGGTTCAAAACTCAGTTCAGCCTGGTTTAGGCGTTTCTACAGAGTTGCATTATAGCTAACAAATGAGACAAATGGAGCAGCTAGTGTATAATGTACACTTCTTCTTCTTTAATTCAGACTTTTAGCTACGCAACATCTAACCTTAACCTCAAACTCTGAAATGAAAAGAAAACCTTTTATTTACTTAATTTGTTGTTGATGTTGTTTTTCAATAAAATCTGCATTTTTAAAAAAAGGTTATTTTCTTTCTGAAAACCAGAAAGTCCAAAACGTCTCTACATGGTCAAACCTATGCTTGTGAGGACACAGATAGGAATACAGATATAAGAACGTGGCCACACACACAC